>CM050850.1:28857981-28980481 GCA_027580175.1 Siniperca scherzeri
TTTCGAGTGTATGTATTGTTTACTGACCGGTTTGCTGATTGTTTCGTGTGTATGTATTGTTTACTGACTGGTTTGCTGATTGTTTCGTGATTGTTTCGTGTGTATGTATTGTTTACTGACTGGTTTGCTGATTGTTTCGTGTGTATGTATTGTTTACTGACTGGTTTGCTGATTGTTTCGTGTATGTATTGTTTACTGACTGGTTTGCTGATTGTTTAGTGTATGTATTGTTTACTGACTGGTTTGCTGATTGTTTCGAGTGTATGTATTGTTTACTGACTGGTTTGCTGATTGTTTCGTGTGTATGTATTGTTTACTGACCGGTTTGCTGATTGTTTCGAGTGTATGTATTGTTTACTGACTGGTTTGCTGATTGTTTCGTGTGTATGTATTGTTTACTGACCGGTTTGCTGATTGTTTCGTGTGTATGTATTGTTTACTGACTGGTTTGCTGATTGTTTCGAGTGTATGTATTGTTTACTGCGTGTATCGTGTACATGGACAGATGTATTGACTTCTTTACTGACTGCTTCTGATCACATGAGCACATTTAATGGCTGTTTTCACAGTGACCTGAGGTGAGTCTGTGTTTCAGGTGCAGGGATGTCTCAGCTGTCTGTCCTGCTGCCTCTCACAGGTACACTCTGAGCGTCCAGGTGTGCTTCACCTGCTGTACGGTCTGCTGACAGTCTGCTCAGGTTAACTTTCCTTCTTTCTCTGCAGGCCTTTTCTTCCTGATCTCCTCGACGTCTGGCTCCGAATCCAGCGGTCAGTCCTGAATCTTACCTGTCTGTCTGTCTGTCTGCCTACCTGCCTGTCTGTCTGTCTGCCTGTCTGTCTGCCTGCCTGCCTGCCTGTCTGTCTGCCTGTCTGTCTGTCTGCCTGTCTGCCTGCCTGTCTCTCTGCCTGTCTGTCTGTCTACCTGTCTGTCTGTCTGTCAGCCTGCCTGTCTGTCTGTCTATCTGTCTGTCTGTCTGCCTGTCTCTCTGCCTGCCTGTCTGTCTGCCTGTCTGCCTGCCTGTCTCTCTGCCTGTCTGTCTGCCTGCCTGTCTGCCTGCCTGTCTCTCTGTCTGCCTGCCTGTCTACCTGTCTGTCTGTCTGTCAGCCTGCCTGTCTGTCTGTCTATCTGTCTGTCTGTCTGCCTCTGTCTGTCTGCCTGCCTGTCTGCCTGCCTGCCTGTCTCTGTCTGCCTGCCTGCCTGTCTGTCTGTCTGTCTATCTGCCTGCCTGTCTGCCTGCCTGCCTGCCTGTCTGTCTGCCTGTCTGTCTGCCTGTCTGTCTGCCTGTCTACCTGTCTGTCTGTCTGTCAGCCTGCCTGTCTGTCTGTCTATCTGTCTGTCTGTCTGCCTGTCTGCCTGCCTGCCTGCCTGTCTGTCTGCCTGTCTGCCTGCCTGCCTGCCTGTCTGTCTGCCTGCCTGTCTGTCTGTCTGTCTGCCTGCCTGTCTGTCTGCCTGTCTCTCTGCCTGCCTGTCTGCCTGCCTGCCTGCCTGTCTGTCTGTCTGTCTGTCTCTCTGCCTGCCTGTCTGCCTGCCTGCCTGCCTGCCTGTCTGTCTGTCTGCCTGTCTGCCTGCCTGCCTGCCTGCCTGCCTGTCTGTCTGTCTGCCTGTCTGCCTGTCTGTCTGCCTGCCTGCCTGCCTGCCTGTCTGTCTGTCTATCTGCCTGCCTGTCTGCCTGCCTGTCTCTCTGCCTGTCTGTCTGCCTGCCTGTCTCTCTGCCTGCCTGCCTGCCTGCCTGTCTGTCTGCCTGCCTGTCTGTCTGTCTGCCTGTCTCTCTGCCTGTCTGTCTGTCTGCCTGTCTCTCTGCCTGCCTGTCTCTGCCTGCCTGTCTGTCTGTCTATCTGCCTGTCTGTCTGCCTGCCTGTCTACCTGTCTGTCTCTGTCTGCCTGCCTGTCTGCCTGTCTGTCTGCCTGTCTGCCTGTCTGTCTGCCCGTCTGTCTGCCTGCCTGTCTGCCTGCCTGTCTGTCTGTCTGTCTGCCTGCCTGTCTGTCTGCCTGTCTGTCTGCCTGCCTGTCTCTCTGCCTGTCTGTCTGTCTGTCTGCCTGTCTGCCTGCCTGTCTCTCTGCCTGTCTGTCTGCCTGCCTGTCTGCCTGCCTGTCTACCTGTCTGTCTGTCTGTCAGCCTGCCTGTCTGTCTGTCTATCTGCCTGCCTGTCTGCCTGCCTGCCTGCCTGCCTGTCTCTGTCTGCCTGCCTGCCTGTCTGTCTGCCTGTCTGCCTGCCTGCCTGCCTGCCTGTCTGCCTGTCTGTCTGCCTGCCTGCCTGCCTGCCTGTCTGTCTGTCTATCTGCCTGCCTGTCTGCCTGCCTGCCTGTCTGCCTGCCTGCCTGCCTGTCTCTGTCTGCCTGCCTGCCTGTCTGTCTGTCTGTCTATCTGCCTGCCTGTCTGTCTGTCTGCCTGCCTGCCTGCCTGTCTGCCTGCCTGCCTGTCTGTCTGCCTGTCTATCTGCCTGTCTGTCTGCCTGCCTGTCTGTCTGCCTGCCTGTCTGTCTGTCTGTCTGTCTGCCTGCCTGTCTGCCTGTCTGTCTGTCTGCCTGTCTGTCTGTCTGTCTGTCTGACACGCTTTAAAACATGGAGGGCGATCT
Source organism: Siniperca scherzeri (assembly GCA_027580175.1). Classification (NCBI taxonomy): domain Eukaryota; kingdom Metazoa; phylum Chordata; class Actinopteri; order Centrarchiformes; family Sinipercidae; genus Siniperca; species Siniperca scherzeri. The sequence goes on from CM050850.1 coordinate 28,860,559, forward strand.
AAGGACAGACTCTCGTGGTTTATTTGGTCAGCGGAGCGCGTCGAGCTTCACGCGGGCTCTGAAATATTTAACAGACGGACTGTGCATGCTCGCTCTTGGACTTCTATCTTTGTGAGAACCGGTTCGACTTTTAGACTTTTAAGAGAACATTTTTTTTTGTCCCGTCCTCACTTCTTCGTACTTGGTTTTATGGTTAAGGGCGGGAGTAGCTTTCGGGCGGGGTTATGGTCGAAGCTGGGGTCAGACATGTAGCCGTGATGGTTAACGTTGGCTTTAGGTGTTAAGCAATGCATTATAACAATGAGTGTCCTCAGAAGTATTGTACAACCTCGTGTGTTGGGGGTGTGTGAGGACCCACTGCTGCATCACATTACTGAAGTCCTGTTATCAGAATCAGAAAGACTTTATTGATCCCCGAAGGGAAACTCTTTGTTACAGCAGCTCGCCTTTACGTCAGCGCACACAGGAGGAAGTGCTAGCAAACGATATGATACACTATAAACACTGTAAAAACTATAAACAGGTCAGAAATAAATAAGTATCCTGTCGGTATAAGTATAAAATAAACTAAGTGTCGAGTACCAGGTGGGTTTACTGGTTGATGATGATAATACAGTATAATAATACAATGTAACTAAATATGTAATAAGCAGAGGTGCATGTGCTGTCGAGAGTAATGGAGGTTTATAATATCAATAACAATAAATAAGAAAAACTAACAAGGGGAAAACTAAATATTGCACAGTTATTATTAATTATGGCGGAGATGTTAATGATCAGTGTCCAGTTTAGTGACTTCGGGTCAGACAGACTGACACTTAGAGGGAGGAGTTAAAGAGTCTGATGGCCGCAGGCAGGAATGACTTCCTGTGGCGCTCTGTGGTGCATTGTGGGGGGACGAGTCTTCCGCTGAAGGCGCTCCTTTGCTTGACCGGCACGTCACGGAGCGGGCGGGAGACGCTGATCTCACAGCTAGCGCCCCCTAGAGGCCGCAGCGTTCATTACACAACAAACAGCACTCGTTACCCCGTCGCACCGGAAAGCATTTCGCATGTCCTCGCAAACCAGGCGATGCTCGGAGCCGGGCTGCGGATTTGAAAGCAGAACGCTCCGTTAGCGTTGCCTCTGAGTCGGTGGAGCGGGCTTATGTTGATTAGACGGTGCTGATATTTTCTGTCCCCTCAAAGCTCAGCTCTGTCCAGACGGCTCGCTATCGGCCGAGGCCCTAACGTCACGTGCCGAGTGTTCAACTCTGCGAATGCTCTGCGTGGACTCACTCACTTTTGACTTGATAGCGTCTGAAACGTCGCTTGTTGAAAATGCAGGTGTGACCACCTGAGTTTCAGGACTCCTGACGGGATCGCAAGATAAATCTGAGGCTGGAAGACGGTTGACGGAAATAATAATAATAAAACTTTATTTATAGAGCACTTATCAAAACAAAGTACAAAGTGCTTCACGACAAGAGAAATAAAACACATGAAATACACAAAAGCAATAAAATAAACAGTTCAGGTAAAACCAGGATCTGCTTTCAGATAAAAATGTGTTTTGAGACGAGACTTAAACGAAGACTCTGACTCAGACAGCCTGATGTCTTCGGGCAGGTTGATCCAGAGCCTCGGGGCCCTGATGGCCAAAGCTCTGTCCCCCTTAGTTTCCATCCTGGACTCAGGAACAGACAGGAGACCCCTGCCCGAAGATCTCAGACTACGTGAAGGTTCATAAGGGATTACAAGGTCTAAGATATAATCTGGAGCCATGAAGAGCCTTAAAAGCAATCAACAAGATTAAAATCAGTCCTGAAACCAACAGGGAGCCGATGTGAAGAGGCTGAAAACACAACACAGTACACATAAAGCCGCAGAACAACATGTACACAAATCAAAGCACCATCAGAGTATAAAACGCACTACAGTAGTAAAAAAATACAAATCGAACTGTCTGCCAGGATGCTGTTGCGTTAAAAGCGTATTACTCAGCTTTTTTTATGTAGCTTACTCGTGAGCAGTTCAGGTGATTAACTTTATGATGTCGTGTTTTTAGATGTGTTGATTTTACACCTTCAGGCCCTTAAAAAGTATTCAGGTAAAACAATCTGAGGAGGAATAATCACTCTTCGACTGAACTGGGAAACGTGCGCAAGTCAAAGTACTGAAGGGATGGCTTTGTCTGAAGGGCTCAAACGCCGAAAAAGGTCGGAAGCCACAGTCTCGGGGATAATCTCTGCTTTTCTTCTTAACATCAAACCTCACGTTCAGACCCAAACCATCATGAACGTCTCTGCTAACAGTGTGTGTGTGTGTGTGTGTGTGTGTGTGAATCACAGCCTGGTGGATCTTCTTCCTCCGTCGTTGTCCAGAAACTGTTAAAACACATCTGCTGCGCTGGGTGACATGTTCCTTCATCACCGCGAACACACACACTGTAGTTTATTCTGCCTCCGTCCCACACACACACCGTCCTGCTGCCCCAAACACTCACTACAGCACCACATGTGGATTCATCCGCCGCTGGAAATAGTCCCCAACAGACGCACCGTTTCCTCCTGTTAGTCTGATTAAAAACTACAGCGAGCAGCCTGAACGCCTTTTTAAACAGGAAACTATATAATCTGTGAGAGATGAACACATTGTTGGTTTGGATCTGCACGTGATATTTGTTGACGGTAAGAAAAATATAGAACAGGCCTTACCCTTTACCAGAAGTGGGGCTAAAAATGTAAAGTTTGTCCTGAGGGTGGCGCTAGAGTAAATTAAACTCTAGAGGGTTCATCCTCTGAGGAGCAGGAAATCAATCGGGAAAGTTCACGAGGATTTGACCCAGTTAGTGTCGAAGATTATGACATAAACATACACATAATATGTGACAGTGAGAAGGAGGTGTTTCTCTTTGTGACTGTAGTGATCTGCCAATAGAAAACCTTTGTGTGTGTGTGTGTGCATCGTCTTCCTCTTCCTCTTCTTCTTCACTTTGATGAATTATTCCTGTGCGGTGTTCAGAAACACTCACTGTGTGTGTCTCTGGACAGACGCAGGAAACTTTAAACCTCCCCGTAAGACTCGATGTTGATCCTCAGAACAGTTTTTTCGTCCCGTGTTTGTATTGAGCCTGAATCATACGAATGTCTGAAATTTAAACGAACCACCCGTCTGTTCTCTCTAATAGATGAAACAGATGAAAAGCTCCTTTTATCCGGCGTCAGTCCTTTCAAAGAGCAGATTTGTTATTCTGACTGCATTTCAATGAATTACTGACTCTCATGAATAGTGTTGCGTAACAGTAAACCTTTTTTTTATCCTCAGTCGTAAATCGAGTTGATTTCTCCCAAGTTTTGAGTCATTTTTATCCTTTTTAAAGGTGTTCTGTGTATTACTACTATCAATCACTTACAAGCTAACAGCACTGAAAGCAGCTCATTACCATGACAAAAACACACTTTTTTTCCGCTTCAGTTTCTTTTATTTTCATCAGCTTTTCACATTAAAACCAGACTAAAGCCGCATCCTGCGTTCATTACTCCCTATATAAAAGACACTCGGTGTTTACTGTCGAGTAAGATTTTGTCAATTTATTAATCTTCCTCATTTTGCATCATCGCTCACAGATGCTGTGTTGCAAAACTGTGATTTTCTAGCAGTTTTGTACGTGTTGCGGATGCTTCAGTCTTTGTTGGAATTTCCGAGGGCACCAAATAGAGCTTACAGTTTACGCTTCAGAGTTAAATACGCAAATAAAAGGGTGGAAAGTAAATGTGTCGAACTATGCAGTAAATAGGTGGTGGTTTCGGACACGGACTAAGAGTCTACAGCCGTGCTAGCAACTCCGCGAGGTTTTTACTTAGGCTCAGCGGTGCTTTGAGCTAAATGCTAACAGACTCACAACGACTGACATGCTGATCGTAGAAAAGGTTTCAGTCGTAGTCGTCTGGACGCTGTTTTCAGAATCGAGACGTTTCGGCTCCCATCCGGAAGTCATTCTCAATTGTGAAAATGGTCTGATAACTCAGACATTTAAGCTACTCTGTGTTGCTTAAGCCCCGCCCTCAGGGAGGAGTCTACCTGAGTGTCTGTTGATTAGCTAGTTTCACCTGAAGCTGACCTAATAGTTTCCATGATGGCCCAGTAATCAGTAATCAGGCCTGTTGTTTTCTGGCTGCACCTCCCGCATCACTGTTCAGTACCTGATTAGCATGTGATCGGCTTGACCACGGTGTTAATACACTGTGGTAAACTTTGGGCAGATTGAATCTCAGACCACCATTTCTGTTCAAAGAGGGGTTTTCTTTTTTCACAAAAATGGCTTCAACGATGCCGATGTTCATGCTCACGTCTTATGGGAGCGATGGGAAAGATTCACGTCACAGAGTAACTCCAGACTGTTGTATGACTACAGAGACGGTCGTGTAAGGGTTAAAAATCCTGTGAATTGACAACGTCGCACTGTATTCCTTCAGTTTCGGTGTAACTACGTTGACGTGTCGACCTGATGGTGGCGCTAGATGGAAAGTCAGAGGATCAGCAGAGTGATTACAGTTCATCCTGAGGGGAGCGTGAACGATGAAGCACGTCTCATCACAGTCCAGCTGCTGCTGATGTTTCAGTCTGGACAAACTTTGAGTTTTGTTCAGGCCCAAAATATTAAGATTTTATATTTTTATTGGGTTTTGGGTGCAACATATTGTTATGTATATGTTGTATTATATTCTTTTTCCATTTCTATTATTATACAAGCATTGTGTACTGATGAATTATTAGATGGTCTTTACTGCCGCAGGAGGAGATTTGATTTCACAGTAAATAGTCCACACAGAAACATACAGATATGCACAATACATGGAATTAATATTATTATATTGTGTGTATATCAGACATTTAGCATATAGTTGAAGTATCACGACACGCTGCTTTATATATTATGTTTTTGTGTATATTATATTTCTTATTTATATTATATACACCTGTTTCTGTGCACATTCTTCGCTTTTATAGATATTGAATGTAGCTTTATAGCTTTAGCTTGTGTCTCGTGCTGCAGGTGATTAATCCTATTTCAATTTAAAAGACATAAAAAAATCAAAAAGAAACTTAAAGGAAGGAAGACATGTTATTGCTACTTAAACTCATTTTGCTGACTTATGACGATTATGATGATTTTTTTACTACATTTTCCTTCGTGAAAACTGTCAAACACTAATGTTACTTATTGTTACTTATTGATCAGTGCCATACCCGGTGGCCTGTGTGACCCGTGGAGTGGACCTGATGGAGGACGGCGCGGTGGTTTTGTGTCCTCCAGACTGCAGCCAGTGGAGGGTGTTTGGGACGGGGATCTACGCCTCCGTGTCCTCCGTCTGTGCAGCTGCTGTCCACAGGTAGGACTTTAAATTTTACACCCGCTTCGTGTCTTTGTACCTTTCTTTCCGGACTGACTGCCCCCTAAACGTCACAAGAAAGCAGATCTCCACGCTGATCGGTTGAAATCAGGTTTGTCAGACGGGTCAGATGGAAGCTGTGGAGGTTCGTAGCGGGTTTGGTTGGAGTCGGGAGTTTTTCTGGTGTAGGTTTACAGACACGCGGATCAAACGCTCCGCTACCGACGGCAGCTGCAGATGTGACATAATAATGAGCAGCGTGAGTCCTGCTGTCTGCTGAACCTCAACAAAACACCAACACCATGAAGGAATGTGCAGGGACGAAGGATTAAGCTCTCAACCCTGAATGACCCGCTCCTTCCTCTGCGGAGGGCCGCGGGGGCCCCGAGAGGGAAAACTCTGAACAACACCGACTCTGCTCCCTCGGGATCCTGCCTTCAGCCCTTCACTCCTTCCTATCTCATCTTCCTGTCCTCCCTCCGTCTGACTCTCACTCTTTAACCGTATCGAACGACGCTCTGTGGTGGCAATTCCTTCGGAATAAAGAAACACTCGAGGCGATCACTCGTCTTTCTGCAGGTTTACTTCAAGCGTCTGCGGACGGACTCACAGCAGCAGAAACATACATCAGTATAATCTGCTCTGAATGAGTCCAGAGGAAAAAGAGCATCAGTTATTTATCCGGTCTTCAGGGTCCGGCTCCTCAGCCCGGGGAGAAGAGTGTCCCCGAAGTCTGGACGTAACAGTCAATAGGATATTTTGTAGTTCCATGTCGTCATTATCAGTGTGCTGTTCTCATCTCGCAGTCCAAACAATCACACACAAATGAAGTATCGACGCCAAACAATTATAATAACATCTGTATGTTATTATATCAGAGAGTCCGTTTGTTCTTGCCATTACAGCTTCCTGTCGTAAGCCGGTTTTAACGCAGGTCAGCGTGGAGACACCGAGACCCGAGACCACTTACTTTCGGTTTAAACCCGACTGTGATCAGATTTAGATCAAACAAACTGAGCAAAACTTCATTCATTCATTTCAGGAAGAGCTGAGGGATTTAAAATACTCGTTACTTATAACTGTTAAGTCTGAGGATTCTTCAGTTAATTACAAGTTTCTCCATGTGTCACGTTGCCCAAAGTACAAACATGTCATTAGTGGTAGTTGTTGTATTTGTATGTTAACAGTAACATGACACTCGCCAAGTTCATGTCTGTTTGAATCGCTGGATAAGAAGTAGGCGTGAGCGGTGATTCAGAGCGCTGGACTCGGGTTTCGGTGCTTTTATCTGTCGGTGAATAAAATGTTATTATGATTATGGGCGAAACTACGAAAAAAAGACCCGCGTTGTGAACTGCACGTTTTTGCTGCCATCGGCTGACGACGGTTTAAAGTTTCCTGTTTTGAACTGTGTCTCGGCTCTGCAGGGGGGTGCTGGGTCCGTCCGGCGGCCCCGTCAGGGTTCACAAGCTGCAGGGACGACACAACTACATGAGCTCCCACGCCAACGGCATCCAATCAGAGGCCCTGTCTCACTGGTCCACCTCCTTCAGCCTCACCAGTAGGTGGAGCCATTTTGCTCATTGATCGATTGCTTTGTTGATTGATTGATTGTCCTGTGCCGTTGAATAAGTTGGTTTTGGTTTTGGACTAAACTCGCTATTTGAACTCTGGAAAACTGCGATGGACACTTTTTAATATTCCCACATTTTGTAGATTAAACGATGAATCGATGAATAAAAAAACGTCGAGATTAATCGACAACCAAAATAAATCACGAATGAAAGTAATCAGTTGCAACCCCAGAACGATCTCAGCTACACGTATTGGTGTGAAGGACACTACAAATTGTTTCTTTCACAAAACGATCTCAACTCAAGGTCCACTTACTAGCTTGTTCTGGAGCTTTCAACAGTATCCCACAGTCTTCATCAGCAGATAGCGTTTGCTTAGTTATCATACAACAGCAGATGTTCGCACCTTTTGGACTTACTTAGAAACTTAATTCTTTATTTAGCAGTTTGACCAACAAATCGCAACTCAAGGTCCACTTATTGACTTATTTTGTAGCTTTCAACCAGTAGATGGAGTTTAGTCCTGAAGGTGATCATAAAAATGTAAAACATCATCGGGCTTGTGTTTAAAGCTTCTACATGCAGCTTTAAATGTTCGTTTCCTCTCATTACTGTGTAATCTTTGCATTTCCTCTGTTTGATTTTTCATTTGTAACTGTCTAGCGATTAAACCGGGAAACTGCTTCGCTGAAATGAAGGAAATGTACCAGCGACGACTGATAGCTGATGTTTGTCTATTAAACTGTAACGTACAAAACTGGACTGATAACCAGGAAAAGCAGGCGGCTAATGACCTGCGAGGACGCTGCGTCGAGCTCGTCTGCCTCCTCGTGGGCAGATAACATCAGTTATTACAGCTTTAAATCAATAATCATGATCGTGTCTTGAAACGGCATCACATCCTCACTAATTACTGTGTGTGTGTGTGTGTGTGTGTGAGCAGAGCCTGTTAGCGTTCCACTGGAGTTGACCAGTGACACCAATACCACAGGTCTGCCTGCAGCTGCACAACCAGGTAACTGATACTCATTATTATATATATATATATATTACTACTACTGATACGTTGCTCTTCAAACTCAATTTGTGGGCTTTTCTTTACCTCAGCTGCAGAGAGAACCAGGCCTTTATTTCATTATTTATATTAGAAACAAGTAATTATTTCTGATCTGCTCCTGTTTTAATTTGCTGTTGATACAAACTGTTTATCTGTTTGTCCTGAGAAATTCAGAATAATGTTTATTTGCACAGCGACGGCGGCCGTACAGATTAACTCCAGTCACTTCCATTTTGCAGTTTTTCGACCGTGGTGAGGTTACCATTAATGAAACTCAACACTTCCTGCGAAGATGTTTCACATTAAAGGGCACAACCCCTCCCTTTCTGGTAGGTGTTTACTTTGAAACATCTGCAGGAAGTGTAGAGTTTTATTGACGGTAGCTTACAGTGATTTAAAAATGTAGAAGCAACTGAACATAATTAGTGGAAATGTACGTTATACTCAACCATGGGAGATGTCACAGTACAGGTAATTCCACCTCCCCTCGATGTTTAACCAGGCCTTTATTTGAGACTCTGCCGTTATTTGAACACCAGCTTCATTTTCAGAACTTGCAGCAATGACACGGAGGTAAATAAACAGCCTTTTCCTGCTGCTGTTGGGTCTTTTTCTTCTCCTGAAGCTTCCAAACACAGCAGGAGTGTGATGTTTCCACCAGACAGACTGTGTTACCCCAGCTGACCTCTCTGTGTGTGTGTGTGTGTGTTGCAGCAAAGAAACCTCTGAAGAAGCCATCAGTGAAGAAAGCTCTGACAGGCGGAAATAAAGGTGCTCTTGTGGAGGTTTTGTTGATGTTTGTACTGAAATGAAATCAGGACTAAAAGACTTAACAGACAAACTAAGATTTCCAAATGTGTAATGTTTCCGTATCACCCGGGTTTCGTTTCCCGACACTCTTGAATCAGGATTCATCATTAATTCTGTAATAACACGGAGCCAGAAAGCCTAAATTGGATCAACGAAGTGAAGCTGAGGGATACCTGCTCCTCTATGGAGACAACTAGTGCATCGTGTGTTCATTTGTGTGTGTGTGTGTGTGGGCAGACTGTCAGATGGACATCGCCATGGTGATCGACAGTAGTAACAACATCGGGCGGCGGCGGTTCAACCTGCAGAAGAACTTTATCATCAAGCTGGCGGCCATGTTGAGAGTCGGATCAACAGGACCGCATATAGGGCTGATCCAGGCCAGGTCAGACTCCAACACACACACACATCCTTGTACTTCAGTGTTTGTGAGGACGACTAAATGCCTAACCTTAACCCTTAAAACAGCCCTTTGAACTTGTGAGGACCGGCCAAAATGTCCTCACACACCCACAGGGCTTCTGGGCAATAAAGAGAAATTTCTGGAAAAAGAAAGTAAATCAACCAAATACTGAACGTCTGGTATTAAGTTTACTTGTGTATTCAAATTTAGTAAATTGTAAAAAATTCTACATCAGAGGCGGAGTGGAAAGGTACAAAGACACGAATCAGAGTCAAATATTGGACTTTCTGCTCCGCTATGTTTATCCGACGGCTTCAGTTACTTTGCAGATCGCAGTGTTTCATCCCCTTCCTGTCCAGTGAAAACCTCGTATCTCCAGGTGTTTGTGACGAGCTGAAGGATGAAGAGTTTCCTTCATGTGCTGAATAAACTCTTTAACCCCCCCTCGGATCAGCTGGGAAACGCATCGTCACAGAGCTGAAAACAGGCTGTTTCTCTGAGCTCAGGGAGACTTTTTAGAGATACGTGGTTCTCGCAGGACGGCGATGCCGCAAACACGTGACGATCTTATAGACCATGATGCATTGCTGCAAGATGAAACTACCCAACAGTATATAAAGCAGTTAAAATGAGCTCAACCTGAAACACCTGCAGCAGTAAAATGCAACACACACATGAACGCAGCAGGAAGATGAATCCAGAAACATCAGATATAATAAAACACTGACAGGAAGCGCTTTACTGAATACTTCCTCCACCTCTGCACTGTTTGTGCCCACTCATGTAAATTGATTGTATGTACTATCGGTGTGTGTGTGTGCAGTGACTCTCCCAGGACGGAGTTCTTACTGACGAACTACACTCAGCCTAAAGAGCTGCTGTTTGCCATCAAGGAGCTGGCCTACCTGGGAGGAAACACCAACACAGGTAACACACACGTATGCATGTCCTCACATAGGCAAACAAGAGCACACACACACACACACATAATGATTGATTATTAGTCTGTTTTATTAAAAGCTGATGTTCTGCCCACTTCCTGGTTAGCTTATTTTTTAAAATTACAAATAGAAGAACATAACATTTACAAGTGTGGAACACACAAGTATGATGAGACATTAATTGAATAATGTAGAAACTGAAATAAAGACAATCCAGAAGACTATTCTGGGATGTCACAAAGTTAAAATCCCACATTTCAGAAGAGGTAAGATAAGCGTCCACATCCATTAGAAAAGAACACCTAATTATTTTGTTAACACTCATAAACTACAGCTCCCATGAGGCTTTGCCAGCACCTCTGTGGCTGAAACGATGTTAAAACGTCTTGTTGTTGGCCTCGTGCAGGTAAAGCCATCATGCACACGGCAGAGACCTTCTACACCCAGGAGAACGGGGGGAGGCGGGGTCACCCCCGGGTGATGATGGTGCTGATCGATGGCTGGCCGTCTGACGACCTGGAGCAGGCGGCCACGTTCGCCAGAGAGTCTGGCATCAACGTGTTCCTGGTGTCTGTGGCCAAACCGGCGCCCGAGGAGCTCAACATGGTGCGGGACAAGGAATTCATGAAGAAGGTGCGCACTTCATTCACATTTTTCAGTAATTTAAAACGTTTAACAATGAACCTCATCTAAAAAAGGTTTTGGAGATGTAACCTGTTTCCATGACAACCTCTTCTTCCTGCAGGCGGTGTGTAAAGATAACGGTTTCTTCAGTTATTTGATCCCCAGCTGGTTCAGCACCAACAAACACGTCAAACCTCTCAGTCAGAGACTCTGCTCGCTGGACGGCCTGCTCTGCAGTAAGACACGTCTAACCACCGCAGCACAGCTCAGTTCATCCGGTCCCTTTATTAGCACACAGACAGCAAAACATAAAAAAAATCAAAAAAGGAACAGTTAGACGAAAACCACTCTTGTGTTTAACACGAAGCTACAGCCAGCAGACCGTTAGCTCGGCACTGAGACTGGAATCAGGGGCGCAAAGGTACCAAAACACCCCAGTCGCCACGAGGCTACGCTGTCTGTAGCTTCATAACTACCGTACAGGCATGAGTGTGGTTTCAATCTCAACATCTAACTCTCAGCAAACTATTCCTTTAAATATAACTGTAAGCAGTTTACATGGAGTCATAGAAACAGAAGACTCGTTTGTTATTTCTGCTAAATGAAAGCACAGATTAATAATTGAACACGTGTACGCTGCACATAATGGAGTGGTAATGTGAGGAGAAAGTACTGTACTGATGATTTATTAGCCAGTTTAACATTCAAGTGTCGCATTACTTAAAAAGACTTCTTTTAAAGAATTATAATTCCACCCTTTTATTCTGAAGGCCAGATGCAGTCTGGAAGCTTTACTTTAGAATTTAAGTTTTGCGATCAGTTTACAATTACACAAGAATTACAACCGTGTATCTTTCAAAAACAGTATAAAGTGACGAGTTCGACAGTCTTATGGCCTGAGCCGGGTGGTGCATCACCTGATGCTGGGGTAATGATCCCGTTGGCCTTCTTCCTGCTCCGTCCTGGTTTTCACCACCTGCTGTAGAGCATTATAGCTGAGGGCGGTGCAGCCAGTCAGGATACGCTCAATGGTGCACCTGTAGGAGTTGCAGGAATCTGTTGTAAAAATGTGTTTAGATTGTGGCCTTTTGTTTTTCTTGTGATCAAGGGGACAAACTGGGCCGTAAACATGTTATTTTGCCAGTTTAGACACAGTGAGAAATGTTATAGTTCATGTACGTGTTTAATTCATGGTGGTGAAAAGGTGGATTTGTAAAATAAATGTGTATTTTTAAAAGGTAAAACCTGCTACAACTCTGTGAACATCGGGTTCCTCATCGACGGCTCATCCAGCGTCGGAGATGGAAACTTCCAGCTGGTCCTGGACTTCCTGGCGGGCATCGCGAGAGGCTTTGACATCTCAGACGTGGGCTCACGCATCGGTCAGCTTGGCAAGATGAAAATGATTTGATTAATAGACATTGATTCATTAACGAGCTGATTGGCTGACTGTGTGTTGGATGTCCAGGTGCGGTGCAGTTCACCTACGACCAGCGGCTCGAGTTCGGCCTGTTTGACCACTCCACCAAAGAGGAAGCCATCAACGCTCTGAAGAGGATCCCGTACATGAGCGGAGGAACGGCCACTGGAGGAGCCATCAGCTACACCACCCAGAACCTGTTCAGGTAACATCTGAGTGCTGTATTCTACTTCTATTACAAAACACCCAACCGGGTGGTAATAATTAAAGGATAAGGCTGGTAATATTCTGTATTTTTCTTAACCCATACTCTGTCCTGCTGCAGGAAATACTCACTAGAGCACCAAATGCGCATTAATCCGCCGCTGAAAATAGTCCCCAACAAATGCCCTGTTTCCTCCTGTTTGTTTGATAAAAACTACAGCGCCACAGACAGGAAGTCAGATTAACATGTTGTTGGTTTGGCTCTGCACGTGAGATTTGTTGACAATAAGAAAATATAAAATAATACCAGACATATTCTTTAAAACCGTGGTTTGCTACCTTTTTGGCTTGTGAACACAGCAATGTCACATTTTCACTGTCTACGTTTTGTGACCAGTTAGCCAATGAATTATCTTTAGAGGCCTTAGGATGTAAAATGACTCAGTCATCTCACAGCCCCTGAAATTCGATAACGAAATGATAACGTGTTTGCCCGGGCCAAAACCAACATTTGAATCAAATGTTTCCACAGACAGCTCACTGGGAAACGCAACAGTCTGTGGAAATATTACATTTAAACTGTTATTATTCTGGGCAGACTGTGAGATGACGAAAATAACTTGGAAGAGGCAACTCGCTGCTAGAACATGTGACCCAATCGGTAATGTTTGAATTGCTGAGGTTTCTCTTAGCGGGATAATACCGAAGCTCTCGTTTTTCTCCACCAGGCGGACAGGACCAGGCCGCAACTTCCTCATCGTGGTGACAGATGGCCAATCGTATGACGACGTCAGAGGCCCGGCGCTAGCTGCACAGAAACAAGGTGCGTTTAAAAATAAAAGGGTAAAACAGCAGTTCAGTTTGTTCAGTTGTTGCTGATCACCCATTTTGCCCATCCATCAATCACCAGGCATCACCATGTACTCAGTGGGCGTGGCCTGGGCACCCATGGATGACCTCAAAGCAATGTCATCGGAGCCAAGGGCAGTCACACCTTCTTCACCAGAGAGTTCACCGGCCTCGCCGAGTTAGCTCCTGCGCTGGTCCGAGGCATCTGCCGAGACTTCACAGAGAACAACTAAGAACACACGTGTCGGTACTTCTATACTTGCGAGGACTTTACAAAATGTCCTCATTTTGAAGGTAGAGAAACAGGTCCCCACAAAGATAGAAGTACACAAGTTCACACACACACTGTATATATACTGTAAACATATACCTACTAATACTGATAAATACACATGTATATAAAGACACAACATAAAAAGTCACGCATATATACCAAATTATTTTTTTTCTATTTAATGAAGGAGAAGTTGGGAAATCACCAAACAACCAATCATCATCATCAATAGAAACCAAAATCATTCACTAAACAATCCACTGTGTTTGATTCTGTAATCGGATTTATTACAGCCTATAAAAAGTACATATTTGTATTGTGAACAACTTGTAAAAACATTGCTAATGTCATATTAGCCAGCTGAATTGATATTTTTAATTTCAACCCAGCTAACTTTAAAAAAGGAACCATAAACAGCACTCATGTAATTGGCTCATTCAAAGCTAAGTAAGCTAATTTATATAACATAGATGCTAACTAGACGGTGTCGTAGTCGTCTGGACGCTGTTTTCAGAATCAAGACGTTTCGGAAGTCATTCTCAAATGTGAAAAAATGGTCTGGCGGTTGATGACGCGCTAACTCGGGATCGCAGAGCGCCGAGCGTTTGCATCTAAAAAGCTACAAACCGCACATTTGAAGACAGCGAGGTGAAGAGTCTAAGTAGAGAGAAGAGTTGGTTTGAAAGAGGAGTCAAAGAAGCCATTTCTGTGAAAAAAGAAAACCCCTCTTTGAACAGAAATGGTGGTCTGAGATTCAATCTGCCTAAAGTCTATCACAGTGTATTAACACCGTGGTCAAGCCAATCACATGCTAATCAGGTACTGAACAGTGATGAGGGAGGTGCAGCCAGAAAACAATAGGCCTGATTACTGATTACTGGGCCATCATGGAAACTATTAGGTCAGTTTCAGGTGAAACTAGCTAATCAGCAGATACTCAGGTAGACTCCTCCCTGAGGGCGGGGCTTAAGCAACACAGAGTAGCTTAAATTTCTGAGTTCTCAGACCATTTTCACAATTGAGAATGACTTCCGGATGGGAGCCGAAACGTCTCGATTCTGAAACCTTGTCTGCGATAGATGCTAACTATGAAATAAACCCCCTGCTGGATCCAGTAATAAACTGCAGATTAAAGAGAAGAAATTTGGATACTGGATCGTTGTAACTATGACTTTCGTTATTCATAATTAAGATCAAACTAGCTCGATTATAAAGACACGAATCTTGTCATTATGAGATTCTTATCTTGTAATTTCAAGATACTAAGTCATAAGTAAGAAAACTCTTTAAGTTCATTTTAATTATTTTTCTGTGGGAATGCAACATTCTCCGTACTTATTCCAAAGTAATCTGAGTTACAGAATTTACCCATCATCTCTGAAAATCACCTGAATCCAAGACTGTAATTTATTCTTATGATCCAGTTGAATTTCATACATTTTAGCGTCTAGAAGAGAAACGTCTTGTTGACATCAGCACACTTTGCGAGTGAGTAGTGAACGATTTCAGACGCGCGGTGAGGACGTTAAACCTCTCATGACTTATAATGTTTATCTTAAAAATGCTTAATGTGTCTGTTAATCAAGGATGGAGGTTTCACCCACAGAGTCATCTCCTCGTGAGACACTTTGGGAAAATTCGTGTTTGCATCTTAAGCAGAGAGTTTTTGGAAGTTGGGAAAACTTTTCTGAGATAAAATATTCTGAACTCAAGGTGACTTAAGCAGAGCACTTCAGTCATTTGATAACAGGCGGTCAAAAGCTTTGGAGAAAGCTAGTAAGTAAACCTTGAGTTTAGAGTATTATATAACAGATGATTTCACAATTGTCCCTGTATTTTAGTGTAAGCTTTCTGTTTCAATTTCTGATTTTTATCATAAAACACACCATCAAATGACTTGTTAAAAGAAATATATTTCACTCTTTGTAAGTTTTAAGCTCCATCCTTGTTTATGTTGTAATTATACTGATGTACATTTGCCAAACCTGTAGATTTCTTAAACTGGAATCTGTATTGTTTTTACGAGGACAGAGCTACAGCACGGCGCCAGCAGAAAACCTGACTTTAAAATATTAACTTTAAACCATAAGAATGTGTTCATTTTACAAAACAGACGCAGGAACACAGATTCACAGGGACGCAAAGCCCTGAAGTGTAACTGTGTTGTCAATGCAGAGCTGGAATGCATTAATAATTAATAAAAAATGTGCCAAATCTCTCTGTGACAAGGGTAAACATCTTTTACGTCAAAATGGATCTTCATATATATATATTATATATTCCTACGGAGTTCAGCACGTGATGTGAAGAAGAAAAAAAACAAACTAATTTATGCTCTTCAAATTGATAAAAAGATAAGGGATGTAGATATCACAACATTGATTTTGGACATGGATGTACTAAAGATTTTGCCAGTTAAACAAAGTTAAACTGCATTAACCAGCCGGCTCATTTAGCTTAGATAGTTCATGGTTTGAATCTGCCACTAACTTTGATGTGTAACAGTGTAACTGAGGGTTCAGGAACGGCGTCTCTGAGTAAATAAATCTGATTGGCAGTTTCATACATAATGTCAGGCGAGTTTATTTTTCGTGTGCCTGGCGATTTGTATGAGACAGAAGGAAACCCTCCTGTCTGTTATGAAGCGCACTGAAACTGCTGTTTGCTCTCTCTCTAGTCAACCTTTAGCATTGTTTAGCTGGCAATCATCCATCCCGAATTCACCTTTAGGCCCGTAAGAGATTTAGAAAACATCTCAAATATGCGAGTTCACTGCGCGAGTGCCTTTGTACATCAACGGGAAACAAAACTGTAGAATTTATGAATGAAGTTTGGTGCGAGTAAGCAGAAAAAAAAAACTGCTCTTACCGTTTACAGTCGCAGCTGATTAATGTCCTCTCTCTCTGCATCGGCGTCAGGTCGGTGTGTCGTGCAGACCTTCCTGGAGTTCAGGTGTAACTCAGCAACCTGCACAAGTAGCCGAACGTCAGACAGTGGACATGTACACGATGTGTTGTTGAAGTTATCTGGTTAATTCATATTGTGAAATGCATTTGACAAATAAATTAAATAATCATATTTGTGTGTGAATTTGAACAAGTGCAGGCAGGCTGTGGCGTCCGTGGTCACCTGTTAGGTTAGGTCAAGGGTCATCAGTTTGAATTGAAGCTGATGATGCTCTTTAGTATCAGCATCAGGAGGTGAATCAGTTTCCTGGATCTAAGGTTCCCCCACCTGCCAGATCCCTAATGTCAATGAGCTGCTTGGGCTGAATGCAGTTTTATGTTGATGTTGGAGAGAGTCGTGTGGACGTACTCCAGATTCTGCCCGTTAAACACATGTTGGGGTGCCTTGGTGGCCTAACGGTGACAGCACATACCACACGACTGCAGCGTCCACGCTTCGGCTCCTGGCTGGGGGCCTTTGTTGCGTGTCCTCCCGTCTCTCCACACCGCGACTGTCAGACAAAGGCAAAATGTCAACCGTCGTTTAACCTTCTGTTCATTTGAGAGCACAACTTATCGATTCATACACGTGACTTTGATTTGTTTCCCCTCCTCGACACATGCCAGATTACACAGGTTTTAGTCTGTGAAAGTGTTGTTTTTTTTTAAATTTTATCATCTTTAGAAGTTTCGAGTCTCTGCCAGGTTATTTTCATAAAAAATAAACTGCAACCTAATGGCTGCCTGGAAGGAAGGGAACCTGAAAAGTGATGGTGACAATGCTGCATTTGTAGTTAAAAAGCTGAAACTACCTGTCTGCTTCTTTGCTTTCTGGAAAGTTCTATAAAACATTATTAAAAATCTGATTTTTGTGTCTTTGTGTAAATGATGATCCGTTCTTTTTTTTTTCTGTATTTATTACCTCGTCTCTCAATAAAGAACAGGTATTTTTACAGCTTGTCCACTGACTTGTGTTCATGTAAACAAAAACAAAAAAAAGACACGTGGCGCCACCTGGTGTCCAAACTGCAGATAACAGGAAACAAACAGTACTGAGAGAAGGAACGGATACAAGCTCATTTAATTATATACAGAATGCCAGCATGGATGCATGTTGGCAAACGCCTTGCATCACTTTCTGTTACTACACGATGTGTACAGTTACAGTGATCTCTTCCGTAGCTGCTGAAACACTGCAAAGCTTGGTACACAGCCTAAACTGTGTGGTTTGAGTATAAAATATGGACCTGGGACAGACCGAATGTCCTTTTAAACCCACGCTACACGCCTGCACCTGGACACTGTGGTCGGCTCGGCCAGTCAGAGCACTGTAAGCTGACATCAGAAGCAATGCAGCGCTCACCTGGAGTCAGGGCCATAACTAACGCTGAGCTCGGCCACCAGAATCGTCTTCTGGCAGCGTAAAAGGCCTTTAATGTTAATGTGAAATAAAACACATGCTTTCTTTTACAGGTTACAATGATGTAATCTGGTGTTAATGACAGATCTGAGACTTTGGGCAGAGTTACTGTTAGTAGCCTAATACTTGTACTAGTCTGTTCTGTTTAGTGTGAACTGCTGACTAATTCCATTGATATCTTTAATATACATCAATTAGATACCCAGACTGCAACCTAACCAGTGGTGGAAGAAGTTAAAAATACTCAGTTAATATAAAAACACAAGCAGCAAAAGTCAGTCAAATGTTAGTGTTATTGCATATTATCACTGACAGAGAGACAGTTTAATGTTCCCGGTGGAGGAGAAACTCCCTCAGTAACGGCTAACTGAATCTACATGCAGTTAATAACCTTATCACGTTGTGTGTGAAATGTTAAATATATTGACTTTGCTGGTTGTCTTTTAAACGTGACATTTCCCTCTGAAAGTATAAAGCAGCACACCGGAAGTATTCAAATACAAGCGCCTAAAAACTTAATGAGCAAAATGTATTTAGTTACTATTTAATGAGTCGTTTACTCACTTCGGCGCTTGTGGTTGTACAGTTTGTTAAAATATATTTAAAAATAAATTAAATAAAATAAATAAAACAGCCGTCACGTGACCTCTGAGCGCCCAACATGGCGGATCGGCTCTGACGCTGTTGCCATGGAGACGGAGCACACACAGCTTTTCGCTCAGCAGGTAAGGTAAACTGGGCACCTGTCGCCCGGGGACGTTAATGTCCCTGCCGCGCTCGTTAATCGGGACCAAAGTTTAACAAGCCTTTAACGAAACGTTTGCTGACTTTAGCGGAGTCCAGTAATGGCGACGAGGCTCCGCGGGTCCGCACCGGAGCGCGCCGGCAGGCCCGGCGCCACACCGCATTTCCAGTTTCCGCTACTCTATACCGGCAGATACTTTGCAGGTTCATTTCTTCATTATTTACACAGAATATAACCAACTAATAAACCCCGATGTGTTATGGATATGATACCAGCAGCGTGTAGAGTAGCTGCACCGTCACCAAGTGATGAATGCGTCGATAATTACGCTGCATTATTCTGCACAATCCGTACCTTTACTCTTGATGCAATATTTCGATGCTAAGACTGTGTGTGGCAGCGGTGCAGGGCCTCTCCCGGTGCAGGGCCTCTCCCGGTGCAGGACGGTGCGGACAGCGACCCTTGAAGCTGCAGCCGCACCAGACTCCCTTCGCATTTTCGCCTCTTTAACGTGCTGCAACCTTCCAGCTTTTATCCAACTCGGTTTTTGCGTGGACTCTCAAAGCCTTAGATTCAGGTATTAAATCGTCCTACAGTGAATCAACGAGGTCGTGATTTTAACGTTTTTATTTGACATTTAATCTGCTCAGCTGACGTTAAATTAGCTTCCTGAACTTGTGTTCGTCTCACCATGATTACTGTTTCTGTGGCAGCAGTCAGATATCTGTATTACTTCATACAGCAGACTCAGTGTTTACAATGCGGCACCTTTCCATTACAAGACTCCAAACCGATTAGTTAATCAACATGAAAGTGATAATCAATGATCAAACTAGTAAACTGTTTTTAAAGCACAAATGCTCAGACATGTTCTGTTGCAGCTGGGAGGCTTTTATGGGAAGCTGAATCTCTTTGTTGGAGACTATTTTCTGACATTTTATTGACAAAATACTGAATTAAAACTAAAGATTATTAATTGGCAATGAAGATAATGATCAGCTGCAGCCCCGTACTAGGTTCCATCACTGTATTTATTAGAATTACAGTATTATTTTAGTTTACTATTAATGTCTCGTTTGTGTTTATCCATCAGTATATTGTCAGCAACAGAGCCAAATCTGATGTACTGAGCTTTCCACTCACCTGCTGGGGAAAGACAGACCCGATCCCTTCAGACAGACCTGCAGAGAACACAAACCCAGTCCGGGACTCGTACGGAGCCCTGCACACACACACACACACACACACACACACACACACACAGTTTCCATGTATCACAGTGTAACCTGCTGCTTATCCTGAAGGAAACTAGTGGCGCTAACACAACAACAACAACAACAGGTGAATGAAATCCAAGTGAAGTGGTCCCATTAAAAACACACTTTATTCCATGGCTCCCATAGTTTTCTGATGGTTTCCTGGAAAAGGAACAGTAATGTCTGAGGAAGGGTCCTGGAAAAGGGTGTTTGTAATTTAGTAGCAGTTATGAAAATAGAGACAATGCTCAGTTAAGTAATCAATTCCAAGTATTTGCTTTTTCTCGTCAGTGCACAGCAGGTCAGCTAAATCACGGATTATTGTCACTATCGATTCATCTGTTGATTATTTTGTCAATAAAAATGCGAGGAAACCGAGAGAAATACCCATCACAAGCTCCCCGAGCCCGACGCGACGTCTTCAAATCGATTCATTATCAGCTCTTAACAGAGAATAAAGTTTCCAATGATCCAAACTTCTCCTGTAGGAATCATGTCTGGCTTTCCAGCGCAACAGATACAGGCTGCTTCTTCCTGTGCGCTGATCCTCCATCTGTTTCCAACAGACGTCCTGGGAAAAGATCGCTGCTACAGAACTATGGTCTTAAATTATTGTCTGTTTTAACCTGGACAGATACCCCGAGGTAGGACTGACCTCTCAGATATTAAACAAAGCAGCAGCAGTGTGAGGAGGAGGAGGAGGAGGAGGAGGGGATCATGCCGAAGAAAGCAAAGAAAGGTGGAGGAGGTAAAGGCGGTGGAAAGACGGAGGAGGAGAGGCTGCTGTACCTGCAGCAGAGAGCTCAGGCCGAAGAGGAGATGGCCAAGAAGAAGGAAGAGATCCTCGCTCTGTTTCTGAAGGTAGCAGCTACTCTTCTTCATTCACTCACTCACAGCAGCTACTCTTCTTCATTCACTCACTCACAGCAGCTACTCTTCTTCACTCACTCACTCACAGCAGCTACTCTTCTTCACTCACTCACAGCAGCTACTCTTCTTCATTCACTCACTCACAGCAGCTACTCTTCTTCATTCACTCACAGCAGCTACTCTTCTTCATTCAGTCACAGCAGCTACTCTTCTTCATTCACTCACTCACAGCAGCTACTCTTCTTCCTTCACTCACTCACAGCAGCTACTCTTCTTCCTTCACTCACTCACAGCAGCTACTCTTCTTCCTTCATTCACTCACAGCAGCTACTCTTCTTCTTCATTCACTCACAGCAGCTACTCTTCTTCATTCACTCACTCACAGCAGCTACTCTTCTTCATTCACTCACTCACAGCAGCTACTCTTCTTCATTCACTCACTCACAGCAGCTACTCTTCTTCATTCACTCACAGCAGCTACTCTTCTTCATTCAGTCACAGCAGCTACTCTTCTTCATTCACTCACAGCAGCTACTCTTCTTCGTTCACTCACAGCAGCTACTCTTCTTCATTCACTCACAGCAGCTACTCTTCTTCATTCACTCACAGCAGCTACTCTTCTTCATTCACTCACAGCAGCTACTCTTCTTCATTCACTCACAGCAGCTACTCTTCTTCATTCACTCACAGCAGCTACTCTTCTTCATTCACTCACAGCAGCTACTCTTCTTCATTCACTCACTCACAGCAGCTACTCTTCATTCACTCACAGCAGCTACTCTTCTTCTAGACGAAGTTACTACAATCATTCAATAATAAAAACTTTATTTATAGAGCAAAACAAAGTACAAAGTGCTCCACAGCAAGAGAGATCAAACACCACAGCGAATGACGAGATATAAAGAAATAAAACGCATAAAATAAACAGTTCGGGTGAAATCAGGATCTGCTTTCAGATAAAAATGTGTTTAGAGACGAGACCTTAACGAAGATGCGGACTCAGGTCCATAAGGGATTACAAGGTCTAAGATATAAAATTAGTGATGTTGAATTTTTCCTATTTCCGAAAACCAAAACGTACCCTTGAAAACTTTAAGTTACATTATTTCCTGTAAATGAATTTGTACGTAAATATTTGAATCCTGATGTCTGTGCGGCGTGCAGACGTAATATAGCGTCTACAGAGCATTTTCTAATCGATGCACATCAGGATATAAACTGATCGATTTTGATTCAACACGTTACTTTAAACATTTGAGCCAGAAATAATGAGCTTTTTCTCAATTTGTGTTTATGCTGATTCTGCAGCTCAGACAGAAACACTAGTCTCTTTAGAAAGAATAAAACTGTGCACAACGTCAACAGCAAACAGAGCAGAAGATTTGACATTTATTTTTGAGAGCAAGTCTTTATTACATGCCAAACTGCCGTTTCAGCTGCTCTCCTCTTGCTTTTATCTCCGTTTAAGCTGTTTACTTTGTTTCAAAAAAAAACCCTCAAAGAATCATACATTTTAAAAGACATTTGGGAAGTTTCAAACATTCTCGGCACGAGTATTTAACTTTTCTTCATAAAATGTCGCCCTTTCAAATTAAAAGTAAAGTCCTATATACAGAGTAAGCCAAAAAGAAAAAGAATTTTATGTGTGTTAGCGAGCAGCTCTTTGCCCGTCGTCCACTGACGTTTCCTCTCTGAAATCAGGACAAGTTGCAGAAGGAACAGAAGAACACTGCAGTGAACTTGCTGAAGCTGAACGATAGCTGGCGGGCGATTCTCCGTCAGACTCGAGCCGCTGAGCTGCGTAAAGACATCACGGTGCTCAGTCAGACGTTTGAGAGACACCTGGACGGCCTGGACAGCGTCATCCAGGTGAGCCGACGCCGCAGAACGTCCAGCCCGCTCCTCGTCCCGTGTCTTCACCCTGCGCGTCGACGTGTTGACTCTGCGTGTGGCTTCCTGTTTGTTTGTGTTGCAGAATCTGCAGCGCGACCTGCAGGAGGCGGAGCGTCAGTCGGCTCGGGTGCGCCGTCTTCACCTGCAGCATATGGAGAGTCTGTGGGCTCATCAGGACAAACGGCTCAAGTTCGCGCAGCAGCACTGGGAGGAATGCCTGCAGCACCTCAGCTCCAGGTTCAGCTCGGAGAGGTGAGTCCGAGGAGCCACGGCGCCCCCTACAGACCGCAGTGGTCATTCCAGCTGTGACATGACGACAAACGCACTGATGATTAGCTATTCTTAAAGGTGAACTCAGCTCACCAGCCTGTTTCCAGGTTGTCGGGGAGTTCTGCTGCAAATGTGAAACATGCAGTTCGACGCCTTTAGCGTCTCAGAGGGAGCTGCGTGAAGTCCGGTAACTGTCCTCAAGTGATGTCACTCGAGTCAGCGTCGGCCGCGGCCGAAGGCTACGAGTCAGAAAGCTCTGTAGCTGCTCGTCTCTGCTGCGGGCTACAGGCTACATTAGCCGCTACTAGCATAACACACACACACCATCTCACACCCAACTGTCGGTGGTCACGTTGCATTGTGGGTAATGTAGGTTTTGATGGGGGAGAAGAATGTGTGGAATAAAAAAAGACGACATCTCTGGTTCTGCTGCATCGATTTTGATCGGTGTTTTTTTAAACTGTCCATCGTGAGTCTCTGCATCCGTTAACTCTTTTCTCCTACGTAAAGCAGCTGCCGCTATCTTCAGTAAGTTACCGATGTGAATACCGTTAAGAACCGCTCATAGAAAGACATGCGGATGGGTTACAGGGTCGGGAACTTGAAGTAATGATAGAGGTCTAGATAGTGTATAGAGGGTGGACATCAGGATTCAGCTTTGCTGATATTTCTTGTGTACAAGTGGAAAGAGTTCAGGCTGGAGGAAAAGTCAAGGTGTCACCAAAATCATTAGGGCTCATCCTTTGCTGCATTAACGTCTCTGCTGGGAACGGGGTCTGTTTTCCAGGAAGCAGTTGTTGGCACACTCTCAGCAGCAGCGAGCCGATCTGGAAGACGCGACGTTCACCGTGGGGCAGCAACACGAAGTAATGATGACCGAAGTCCACAGACTGTACGAAGAAAGCACTGCGTTGTACGAGAGCGCTCACGAAGACAGGGTATGTCACAGAACCAGTTCCCTCTCGCCTTCAGTCAGATAAACGGGTGTCCTGATCCGAGTCCCTGAGGTTTGTCTCGTGTCTTCCCTCTCTGAGGACAGAAGGCCGGTCTGGTCCTGGAGGGCACGGAGAAGATGAAGGAGACGAGCCTTCAGAAACAGGAGGCTCTGGAGCTCTGCGGCAGAGAGACACAGGTGCTCAGCACCCTGCTCTCCACACACCGACGCTTCATCCAGATGACCGACGCAGACGTGAAGAAGGTGAAGAGGCTGCAGGTCAGTGGAAGACAACTTTATTCTGTGGAGAATCATAAGAGCTCAGATGTATCGGATTCAAAAAAGTGTTTTCAGACTGAAGGCATATTTTGGTCTCAGCTTGTCACTCAGTGAGTAAGACGTTTATCGTCACCTGGGAAAGACAGCAAATGTTACTTTAAGGCAGGTGCATTTTAAGGACAGCCTTAGCTTTGTCCACCATGTTTGTGTCACGACTATCTGTTCAGCACGGCTCGCTAGTTTCTTCCCTTTAAACATCTAGCAGCTGAAGAGCCGGATGTTTCCCTCAGGAGCTGCTGCAGACCCAAACCCAGAGCTGACCACGTTGCTCTGAAGCTGCTGAACATGTGGGAGTAAGCAGCTGGTTGCTAGCATGTTAGCTATACCTACGTTACGAGCTGACAGTACAGTGTGCTGGTGTTTATACTGTTTCAATCAAAGTTCCCAATCAAACTTGTTTTTAACTGATTCCAGTTTGGTTTTTTTTAATGTGATGGATTTTTGTGTTTCCAACTGATGCCTCATGAAGCAGTTTTAGAAAAGTTAGACAGGTGAGTCTGTCCAGTTTCAGACGCTCACAGACGTCAGCTGTAATGAAGGATTTCTGGAGAACAGAGACTGGTCCGGGGCGAGTTTAGCCTGGAATAACGTAGCGTCAGACTGGTAAATCCAAGCCTCCATCTTGTTTCTGTCCTCTCAGGATATTGTCATCCAGCTGAGGGAAAAGATGAACTCCAGTGAGACACAAAACCAGTCGGTGCAACAAGATCTGACAGCCGCCAGAAACCAGGTGAACCAGAAGACCCGTAAGCTTCGGGACCAGCTGACTCAGGCTCACACAGCTGCGAGGAAACAGCTGACTGACCTCACCGTCCAGAGCAACAACGCCGCCAAGAAACTGCAGGCCGTTATCGCCAAGGTGAAACGTCCCACGTCCTGTCTGTCCACCGTGTGATTGTGCATGTCCTCTCTGTTCTCACTCATCTTTTCACTCTGTGCTGATCCAGGGTGAGAGAGTTTTACGAGTCGCTGAAATGTGTCGCAAGCTGGAGAGCGAGCAGAAGGACGTCTCGTCAACATTATTCCCTGCAGAGGAACTCCGGCAGGAGAGAACTGGACCGGAGGAGGAACCAACAAAGGTGGGTTGTGATTCCGAGTTCCAGTTCTTCCTTTTGTCCTCGACCGTCCCCCTGACCGACTGCTCCTGTATGTGGTAGTGACCCAACAAATCTCTTCTACTTTCTTCAGTATGTAGAGAGTCTGGACTGGTACAAACCGGTTCCAGGAAATAGCCACAGCCTCGCACTGTGAGTTTACACGAGCTGCTCAGCATAGTGCAGCGTTTAGCCGGAGACCAAACTGACGTCCATCAGGAGACACAGACACGCCTCAGCACTACGGAAACATGACGCCCGACTCAGTTTCGTTGCCAGTGACGGCGGTTCCAGTACCTCCTGCAGTCAACACCTCCTGCACACGCTGAATTTCTACCCGTATGCCAAAGAATAACGAGGAGACCGAGTGGCAGCTTCAGGACCAGGACTCAGACTCCGTACCTGTTGGTTTGGATATTATTCCTGACTGTTTGGAGTTTGGTTGATAGTTCGACTTCTTTTAGTGCCCGTTAGTCTTAATAATGATTTTGCATTTTGATTTATCGTCTCCAGCTCTTTTCTTAGTCCTGCTGCTGTCACGATACAAAGCACATATGAGTAATACACAGGCAGCATCAAACGCAGTTATCAGCTTTTTGCAGCTGCAGCTTCATATTTCTTGGGACGATAATGAAGCGTAAATCGCTTTACTTCCACTCGATGCCGACACATCCTGTCAGTCTGCCCTGTAACTCCCAGCAACCTGAAAAAGTGCGATATATATTTATATACAAAGCGTCGTAAGACTCGAACTTCCCGGCACGAATATGTCAAACTTACTTTGAAAACTTTGCTCCACAAAGTGACAAAACATTTCAAAACCTGATCAAGTGCGCACACACTGATGACACGAGACAATACAGCGTAAACGAACTCGGTCGTGTCTGTGGAGGAAAATTCAGCTTCATCTGTACACGTTTCCATTCTTCTGTCTGTTAACGATGTGTTGTGCAAATCACAAGTGGTTTCTGTTCCACGGTCCGGTCTCTAGTGGTTCATTCCAGATTGGGTCTTATTTTGGTAGTTTAGTCCAGAATCCTGAACAGTAATTTAATTTAAGAACAGTTAATATCTGAGATGTGGAAACACGAGCAGTCGGCCATCGGGCAGGTTGCACACAAACTAATTTGTTAGAGAAAAGGAAGCTGAGCGGCACACTGACCTGTGCGTCTGTCTGCAGGAGCCTCCGGAGTTGCAGCGGGTGACGTGGTGCGTCAGCGCCGCCGTGCTGCAGCGAGAAGCTCTGAAGAAACACAAAGACGATCTGAGCCGAGAGAACCAGCAGCTGAGGCTTCTGCTGCGTCAGCACCTGGACGCCATGACGGTCAGCGGCGACGCCCTCGACGGACGCCACGCTCTGCTCACCGTGCACCAGGCCCCGACCGCCGCGGCCCCACGGGACCCCGACAGACGCCACACCGTCGTCGAGGCTGTCCACGCCGTCAGACGCTCACTGTAGGACGGTTACTGCAGAGGAAACAGCGGATGAGAAAGAACGAGGATGCTGGTTTTAAGTAAAATTACACCTGTTAAACACAGGACGTCGTTAATATTCAAATATACTTTGTCATCGAGTTCTAATGATTGTTTTCTTTGATGCAATATTAAAAATAAACTGATTTCATGGTAAAATATTAGAAATTCAAGGTTTACTTACTTTTCCAGGTGGCTTTCAACCATATCCGCTAGACATCATGTTGCAACAGTGAAGGGACAAACACAAAGCTGGAAGAACACTGTTGCGTGGTCCTGAACGCATCACGGTCACTGAGCTGCTCCTCAAGTTTGTTACAGACAGAAATGTGTTTTCAACTAACAATTCTTTTCATTATCGATTACCGTTCAACCGTTCGGTCTGTGAAATGTCCGAAAATAGTGAAACATGTCTGTCGCAACTTTTTAAAGCCCAACGTGACGTCTTTAAATGTCTCGTTTTGTCCAAAACTCAGAGATTCAGTTTGCTGAGATATAAAACAGAAAACACGAGACACTGAAGAGACGTTTCATTAGCAAAATAGTTGCCAAATGCTTTTCTGTTGACTGACTAATCAATTAACTCAACAGATGGCAGGAAGTCAGGAAAAAACTGCGTCAGGTGGTGATGTGTAGTCCTCGTGGTCCCGGATCAGGACCGTGATGTGTAGTCCTCGTGGTCCCGGATCAGGACCGTGATGTGTAGTCCTCGTGGTCCCGGATCAGGACCGTGATGTGTAGTCCTCGTGGTCCCGGATCAGGACCGACTATTGTCTAAAACAGTTGTTTGCAACCTTTCTGACTTGTGCCCCTCGTCACAGGTTTAATTTAATATGTAGACTGTTCAATGTGAATAATTAAAGAGCCTCAAAGAAGTAAAACTGTCGAATATTTTACAAAAAATAGTAACGATCATAGAAAAGTCTGAAAAAATAAACACAGTTTTGTGTTTTTGATTCATTCCTCTCCCATCAATCATCTCACGACCCCTCCGATTTGTCTTGTGACCCTTTTGGGGGGCCAAAACCCACGGGTTGGGAACCACTGGGCTAAAATATCGTTGTATGCCGCAGCATCAAGATTTCCCTTCTTTGAAACTAAAAAGAGTCCAAACCAGGAAGAACCGAGCCAGGACTCAAGGGACCCCGAAGTACGCCCCGGGGCGTCCGCATACTTTTGGCCACGTAGTGTAAAAGCAGCGAGTTGTTTAAAATTTTGGAAAATCTACAGAATCTTTAACTGAAGCTGCTGGAAAATTAAAGTTGCCTCAACTTTTATTTTGGTGGTGCATTTCCTGAGGTTTCTAAAGCAGCGATAAATTATAATTATACGTAATTAATTACAAATTCAAATCAAAGCAGTGGATACAGAAAGATCAGCGGAGCAGCAGCCTCTGTACAGGTACACCATTTAATAGTTATTATAGACATTTTATATACAGCTGTATTCCGCTATGTGGTACAATCTTTAAAATCTGCTGTTTCATAGTTTGTAAATCAAAAAAAAAAAAAAACAAACTTACAAAACTCATCGCAAACTGATCTGAACTTTTTTTTCCCCATTTTTCCGGAAGACTAGAAAAAATACTTTTATTGTATTAATCATGCATTACACAAACAAAAAGTCTTCAGTTACACAGTAAGTTGCAGCGTGGGTGAAAACAAAAATAAAGATTTCGTTTGTTGTGATCAATCAGAAGCCGCTCGCGTTACAAATCCCTTCAGTTAAAAAATTTCATTAAATTAAAAAAAAAAAAACTGCGGAGAACAGGTCGGGATGTTCGGCCAATCAGGTGGCAGCTTTGTGTTCAAAACCCGCCCCGGGAGGCCTCTGATTGGCCAGTTTCTCCTGGAGCTCAAACCGGTTACCTTTCCTTCTCAGGACGAGACTAAAAACCGTTTAATGATATAAATAACTTTAGTCCTGCTCGCTGAAGCTGTGATGAAGAAAAGTCAAATGTACTCAAAGTGAAAACTCACACAGTGATATGAAGACGAGGAGGAGGAGGAGGAGGAGGAGCTGGGAGGGGTGAAGGCTCCTCTACGAGCCTCGGACCTGCAGCTTCTCCCTCAACAAGACCGTCTGCCGAGGATTTACTGCGGCATCATCGCCTGTTTACACTGGTGCATTCAGGTACTGACAAACATCAGAGCTCGCTAGCACCTTCCTCCTCCTCCTCCTCCTCCTCCTCCTCCGAGTCTCAGCAGCTCCTCCCTCTCTCCTCTACTTTCAACATTTCGTGAAATCTTCACAGAGATCCAGAAACTGAACCCAGAGTTTCGTCGAGGAACCAGACTCCATGTATCAGAGGAGACTCATCATGTGACAGGAAACAGGAAGTAGAAGGGCGGGGCCTGTGAGTGTTGATGGCAGGACTGGACGGGAATGAGGAACCAGAATCTTCCTCGGTGCCGTTAACGAGGCGTTTCCACGTTTATAAAAACGATTATAAAAACTAGATTTATTTTACACAAACAGAAAACGTCCATATGTAACTACGGTAACGCTAACGTCTGAATCCTTCGCTCTTTACCTCGGTGCTTTAAAACGCAGGGCTCCGATTGGCCCACCGGGGACTGAGGTGGGGGTGTATTAACCAATCCTCTGTTCCCGTGAGGACAGACGTCCAATCAGCTCACACCTCGTCAGAGAGACAAACGGAAACAGAAAATCTGATTTTTAACCCGACGTGGTCGTTCATCAAGTATTTAGAGACAAAATCAAGAGCTAACTTTAACTTGACATATTTTAACTTCTTAACTTATTCATTTCTTAAATTATATTTCTTAAAAACACTGTAAAAAAGACAGACACGTCAAAATCTGGAAACAGCTTTTTTTTTCGCTGTTCGTTTCCTGAAGCTTTGGTTCAGATTTTAAGATGAAAAAAAAAAAACTGCGGAGAACAGGTCGGGATGTTCGCCAATCAGGTGGCAGCTTTGTGTTCAAAACCCGCCCGGGAGGCCTCTGATTGGCCAGTTTCTCCTGGAGCTCAAACCGTTACCTTTCCTTCTCAGGACGAGACTAAAACCGTTTAATGATATAAATAACTTTAGTCCTGCTCGCTGAAGCTGTGATGAAGAAAAGTCAAATGTACTCAAAGTGAAAACTCACACAGTGATATGAAGACGAGGAGGAGGAGCTGGGAGGGTGAAGGCTCCTCTACGAGCCTCGGACCTGCAGCTTCTCCCTCAACAAGACCGTCTGCCGAGGATTTACTGCGGCATCATCGCCTGTTTACACTGGTGCATTCAGGTACTGACAAACATCAGAGCTCGCTAGCACCTTCCTCCTCCTCCGAGTCTCAGCAGCTCCTCCTCTCCTCTACTTTCAACATTTCGTGAAATCTTCACAGAGATCCAGAAACTGAACCCAGAGTTTCGTCGAGGAACCAGACTCCATGTATCAGAGGAGACTCATCATGTGACAGGAAACAGGAAGTAGAAGGGCGGGGCCTGTGAGTGTTGATGGCAGGACTGGACGGAATGAGGAACCAGAATCTTCCTCGGTGCCGTTAACGAGGCGTTTCCACGCTTATAAAACGATTATAAAACTAGATTTATTTTACACAAACAGAAAACGTCCATATGTAACTACGGTAACGCTAACGCCTGAATCCTTCGCTCTTTACCTCGGTGCTTTAAAACGCAGGGGCTCGATTGGCCCACCGGGACTGAGGTGGGGTGTATTAACCAATCCTCTGTTCCGTGAGGACAGACGTCCAATCAGCTCACACCTCGTCAGAGAGACAAACGGAAACAGAAAATCTGATTTTTAACCCGACGTGGTCGTTCATCAAGTATTTAGAGACAAAATCAAGAGCTAACTTTAACTTGACATATTTTAACTTCTTAACTTATTCATTTCTTAAATTATATTTCTTAAAAACACTGTAAAAAGACAGACACGTCAAAATCTGAAACAGCTTTTTTTTCGCTGTTCGTTTCCTGAAGCTTTGGTTCAGATTTTAAGATGAAAAAAAAAAAACTGCGGAGAACAGGTCGGGATGTTCGGCCAATCAGGTGGCAGCTTTGTGTTCAAAACCCGCCCCGGGAGGCCTCTGATTGGCCAGTTTCTCCTGGAGCTCAAACCGGTTACCTTTCCTTCTCAGGACGAGACTAAAAACCGTTTAATGATATAAATAACTTTAGTCCTGCTCGCTGAAGCTGTGATGAAGAAAAGTCAAATGTACTCAAAGTGAAAACTCACACAGTGATATGAAGACGAGGAGGAGGAGGAGGAGGAGGAGCTGGGAGGGGTGAAGGCTCCTCTACGAGCCTCGGACCTGCAGCTTCTCCCTCAACAAGACCGTCTGCCGAGGATTTACTGCGGCATCATCGCCTGTTTACACTGGTGCATTCAGGTACTGACAAACATCAGAGCTCGCTAGCACCTTCCTCCTCCTCCTCCTCCTCCTCCTCCTCCGAGTCTCAGCAGCTCCTCCTCTCCTCTACTTTCAACATTTCGTGAAATCTTCACAGAGATCCAGAAACTGAACCCAGAGTTTCGTCGAGGAACCAGACTCCATGTATCAGAGGAGACTCATCATGTGACAGGAAACAGGAAGTAGAAGGGCGGGGCCTGTGAGTGTTGATGGCAGGACTGGACGGAATGAGGAACCAGAATCTTCCTCGGTGCCGTTAACGAGGCGTTTCCACGCTTATAAAAGCGATTATAAAACTAGATTTATTTTACACAAACAGAAAACGTCCATATGTAACTACGGTAACGCTAACGCCTGAATCCTTCGCTCTTTACCTCGGTGCTTTAAAACGCAGGGGCTCGATTGGCCCACCGGGACTGAGGTGGGGTGTATTAACCAATCCTCTGTTCCCGTGAGGACAGACGTCCAATCAGCTCACACCTCGTCAGAGAGACAAACGGAAACAGAAAATCTGATTTTTAACCCGACGTGGTCGTTCATCAAGTATTTAGAGACAAAATCAAGAGCTAACTTTAACTTGACATATTTTAACTTCTTAACTTATTCATTTCTTAAATTATATTTCTTAAAAACACTGTAAAAAAGACAGACACGTCAAAATCTGGAAACAGCTTTTTTTTTCGCTGTTCGTTTCCTGAAGCTTTGGTTCAGATTTTAAGATGAAAAAAAAAAAACTTAAACGCAACAAAACCAAGGTGGGTTAAAACGCCAAACGCTCTGTTCCTTCGGTATAAGCGGCTGGATTCTCTTCTTCTCTCCGACTCTGCAGCTCGACGCTTTAAAGGAAAAATCCCCCTCGGATGTTCTTCTTCTGTTGTTCAGTTTGACTTTTGTGCAACGCTTTAACGATTAAACTCATTTACTTCTAGGTGCGTTACTGATTTCTACTGCAGTCCGGGATTTCTAATATTTCCCCCGAAGTGTCTTCTGACAACCAGAGGAGATGTGGGAACTTTGGCTGATGCTTCATGTTTTGCAGCATGACGTCACATTTGTTTATTGTGGTTTCACCGGTGAAACCGAGCAGCGGCGCACACAAACGCTACAGGCGTCAACACACCTCATCAAACGGATACTTAAACCTTCATTACAGGAGGACGAACTCACAGAACCGCCTTTATTCGCCGCTGTGGCGGCAACAAGTGTGAATGCTCTGTCGAAGTGAAAGTCGTACTAAGAAAGAGCGACAACAAGAAAAAGTTTCAGATAAGTTTTGGGGGAAAAAACAAAACACAAAATGCCAAAAATGAAAGCGGCCCTGCTCCTGCAATGCACTGTGGGTCTTTTCTCTGTAAATGTATAGCTGCGTGATTTGGAAAATAAAATCAATGAACTTCCACTGAATCAGTGAAGGAAAGTTCACGTTATATCGCTCAGGCTCAGCGGAGATGTGAGGTTATCTCGTGATTCGCAAAAATAAACTACAGAAGTGTAAACTACAGAAGTGTCAAACAGCCGATAGCACAACAAGACGGGCGCAGGGTCGGCAGCGAGATGGTCGGCAGCGAGATGGCGCAGGGTCGGCAGCGAGATGGCGCAGGCTCGGCAGCGAGATGGTCGGCAGCGAGATGGCGCAGGGTCGGCAGCGAGATGGCGCAGGCTCGGCAGCGAGATGGTCGGCAGCGAGATGGTCGCAGCGAGATGGTCGCAGCGAGATGGCGAGGCTCGGCAGCGAGATGCGAACGCTCCGGAGTTGGAATAACGGGAGGTTTTCCTCTCGACGCCGTGAACCTTCGAGTGGATGGTACAAACTTTGAATTAAATGTTGACTTCGCGTCTGCTTACGGCCGAGAGCGCGGGTAGTCACTGCATCACCACGCGCTTGGCGAGGACTCAAACTTACTGTGAAGCCGGGGCGTCGCCACGGCTTCAGGGTTAACATGCCGACCACGAACGACAACGTCCCCGAGTCCGGCCGGGGGACCTTTGTTGCGTCCCTCATCACTATCGAACAAAGACAAAAGAACGTGCAGACAGACGGCTGCGTGATTTAAACCGCTGCCCGTCACCGAGCACGCCGCAGGAAAACAGATCATTTGATAGTTCGAAGTGTTTCCTGTTGTGTGTGAAAAGGAAGAACGAAGCTCTTTGATTCTGAGGGTCTGAAACTGTCACCGCCATCACCACAGAAGAAGAAAATCAAACCACTGAAGGCAGAAACAAGAACATCAGCGAGCCGATTTTGGGGATTTTTCCTTTAAGTCCGTCCTCTGCTCCTGCTGTCTGAGGGTCAGGAGGTCAGACTAGTGTTAACACGAGGGGGCTTCATGTAGTGTCATCAGAGCTACGTTCTCTGCAGACGGGGAGATGACATCACATGACATCACAGGACAGGTGAGCTGCTCAGTGTCGACCTGCAGGGTTTAAACAACGCTTCCACAACGTTTCTGTGTTTCTGCTGCTGAACGTCTCTCAGTCTCTGCAGTCCGGGATTTCTAATATTTCCAAGTGTCTTCTGACAACCAGAGGAGATGTGGGAACTTTGGCTGATGCTTCATGTTTTGCAGCATGACGTCACATTTGTTTATTGTGGTTTCACCGGTGAAACCGAGCAGCGGCGCACACAAACGCTACAGGCGTCAACACACCTCATCAAACGGATACTTAAACCTTCATTACAGGAGGACGAACTCACAGAACCGCTTTATTCGCCGCTGTGGCGGCAACAAGTGTGAATGCTCTGTCAAGTGAAAGTCGTACTAAGAAAGAGCGACAACAAGAAAAAGTTTCAGATAAGTTTTGGGGGAAAAAACAAAACACAAAATGCCAAAAATGAAAGCGGCCCTGCTCCTGCAATGCACTGTGGGTCTTTTCTCTGTAAATGTATAGCTGCGTGATTTGGAAAATAAAATCAATGAACTTCCACTGAATCAGTGAAGGAAAGTTCACGTTATATCGCTCAGGCTCAGCGGAGATGTGAGGTTATCTCGTATTCGGCAAAAATAAACTACAGAAGTGTCAAACAGCCGATAGCACAACAAGACGGCGCAGGGTCGGCAGCGAGATGGTCGGCAGCGAGATGGTCGGCAGCGAGATGGCGCAGGCTCGGCAGCGAGATGGCGCAGGCTCGGCAGCGAGATGGTCGGCAGCGAGATGGCGCAGGGTCGGCAGCGAGATGGCGCAGGCTCGGCAGCGAGATGGTCGGCAGCGAGATGGTCGGCAGCGAGATGGTCGGCAGCGAGATGCGAACGCTCCGGAGTTGGAATAACGGGAGGTTTTCCTCTCGACGCCGTGAACCTTCGAGTGGATGGTACAAACTTTGAATTAAATGTTGACTTCGCGTCTGCTTACGGCCGAGAGCGCGGGTAGTCACTGCATCACCACGCGCTTGGCGAGGACTCAAACTTACTGTGAAGCCGGGGCGTCGCCACGGCTTCAGGGTTAACATGCCGACCACGAACGACAACGTCCCCGAGTCCGGCCGGGGGACCTTTGTTGCGTCCCTCATCACTATCGAACAAAGACAAAAGAACGTGCAGACAGACGGCTGCGTGATTTAAACCGCTGCCCGTCACCGAGCACGCCGCAGGAAAACAGATCATTTGATAGTTCGGAAGTGTTTCCTGTTGTGTGTGAAAAGGAAGAACGAAGCTCTTTGATTCTGAGGGTCTGAAACTGTCACCGCCATCACCACAGAAGAAGAAAATCAAACCACTGAAGGCAGAAACAAGAACATCAGCGAGCCGATTTTGGGGGATTTTTCCTTTAAGTCCGTCCTCTGCTCCTGCTGTCTGAGGGTCAGGAGGTCAGACTAGTGTTAACACGAGGGGGGGGGGGGCTTCATGTAGTGTCATCAGAGCTACGTTCTCTCTGCAGACGGGGGGAGATGACATCACATGACATCACAGGACAGGTGAGCTGCTCAGTGTCGACCTGCAGGGTTTAAACAACGTTTCCACAACGTTTCTGTGTTTCTGCTGCTGAACGTCTCTCAGTCTCTGCAGTCAGTCGGAGGGAAACCGCACGGCTCCGCCTCTTAACTTAAACAGAGAGAGTGTGTGTGTGTGTGTGTGTGTGAGTGTGTGTGTGTGTGTGTGTGAGAGTGTGTGTGTGTGTGTGTGAGTGTGTTCAGTCCTCTGATGGAGATCCACCACCTCCAGTCTCTCATTAACATATATATTCTGTGTTCAGAGACCTGAACAGACCTGAATACTGTTTGTGTGTGAACAGACTAGCCTGTCTCTCTCTCTCTCTCTCTCTCTGTCTGTCTGTCTGTCTCGCCCCGCGGTCCTCCGCTTCTTCTTCTCCTCCTCCTCGTCTACACGTAGACCCTGGCGAGGGCGTCAGCTCCGGCGGAGGCGATGTAGGCCTTGGAGGGGTGGAAGGCCACGTCGTAGATGGCCTCTTCGCTCTTCTTCCGGTGAGCTGTGATCTCCTGCACGCACGTTTTACTGTCGAGGTTCCACAGACGCAGAGAGCAGTCGTGACCTGAGGAGGAGGAGGAGAGGAGGAGGAAGAAGAAAGAGGAGGAGGAGGAAAAAGAAAGAGGAGGAGGAGGAAAAAGAAAGAGGAGGAGGGGGAAGAAGAAAGAGGAGGAGGAGGGAGAAAGAGGAGGAGGAGGAGGAAGAGGAAAAAGAAAGAGGAAGGAGGAGGAGGAAGAAAGAGGAGGAGGAGGAGAAGAAGAAAGAGGAGGAGGAGGAGAAGAAGAAAGAGGAGGGAAAGAAGAGGAGGAGGAAGAGGACGAAGAGCAAGAAGAAGAAAGAGGAGGGAAAAAAGAGGAGGAGGAGGAGGAGGAAGAGGAAGAAGAAGAGGAG
This sequence comes from Siniperca scherzeri, assembly GCA_027580175.1. Classification (NCBI taxonomy): domain Eukaryota; kingdom Metazoa; phylum Chordata; class Actinopteri; order Centrarchiformes; family Sinipercidae; genus Siniperca; species Siniperca scherzeri. The sequence continues at coordinate 28,896,525 of CM050850.1, forward strand.
GGAAAGAAGAGGAGGAGGAAGAGGAAGAAGAAGACAGGAGGGAAAGAAGAGGAAGAAAAGGAGGAGGAGGAGGAAGAAAGAGGAGGAGGAAGAGGAAGAAGAAGAAAGGAGGAGGAAGAAGAGGAGGGAAAGAAGAGGAGGAGGAAGAAGAAGAAAGGAGGGAAAGAAGAGGAGGAGTAGGAGGAAGAAAGAGGCGGAAGAGGAAGAGGAGGGAAAGAAGAGGAGTAAGAAGAAGAAAGAGGAGGAGGAAGAGGAAGAAGAAGAAAGAGGAGGGAAAGAAGAGGAGGAGGAAGAAGGGAGGAAGAAAAGGAGGAGGAGGAGGAGGAAGAAGAAGAAAGAGGAGGAGGAGGAGGAAGAAGAAGAAAGAGGAGGAGGAAGAGGAAGAAGAAGAAAGAGGAGGGAAAGAAGAGGAGGAGGAAGAGGAAGGAGGGAGGAAGAAAAGGAGGAGGAGGAAGAAAGAGGAGGAGGAAGAAGAAGAAAGAGGAGGGAGAGAAGAGGAAGAGGAGTAAACGTGTTAATCGGACCATCAGAGATTCTGGATGAAGCAGCGTGCGGTGGGTTTTACGGAGACTCACTTCCAGACATCAGGTAGATGCCGTTGGGATCCACAGCCAGACTGGTCACTGCGTCCAGGTGAGCCACCATGGCATGGATCACTTTACCTGCACACAGGCAGACAGGCAGAGAAGACAGACAGGCAGAGAAGACAGACAGGCAGAGAAGACAGACAGGCAGAGAAGACAGACAGGTAAACACGAGCGCTCAACCAATAATCGTCTTTATATCGAGTTTCAAATCACAACAGTTTTTATTACATTATATAAAATGAGACAGACAGGCAGAGAGACAGGCAGGCAGACAGACAGTAGAGACAGACAGAGAGAGGCAGAGAGACAGTAGAGACAGACAGGCAGAGAGACAGTAGAGACAGACAGACAGAGAGAGAGAGAGACAGACAGGCAGAGAGACAGGCAGACCGACCTGACTTGTTATCGTAGAATTTGATGTGTCTGTCTTCGTGAGCGGTGATGGTGACCGGCAGCGTGGGATGACTCACCACCTTGTTGATGTGATTCGACCCCGGGAGGGCTGTGTGTGGAGGGGGGGGGGGGTTATTAACCACACCCACATTATTACACATTTCTGTTGAATCTGTGTGTGTGTGTGTGTGTGTGTCTCTTACTGCCTTCGCCCTGCCCCTTCAGCACCAGTGCATTCTGGGAAGTCTCCAGGTCGTACACCACCACGTCTCCGCTGTTAAACGACGCCACCATGTGGGCGGGGTCACAACCGTTGAAGTCCACCGACGTGGGGACGCCGTGCTCTACAAACACACAGACACATGAATACGTTTGAGCTGATGCTGCTCCTGCGGTGTCCTCTGGGGGCGCGCTCTCTGTCCCCGTCCTCCGTCCTCACCCTTGTTTTTGTTGAAAGTGCTGATGCAGGGGTTTTTCTCCGTCGGGTTCCACAGTTTCACCGTTCCGTCGGCCGAGCAGGACAAGAGGCGGTTCTTGATGCCGCTGTAAGCCAATCCCCACACAGCGTCCGTATGCCCCGCCCACGACCCCGCCAGGACGCTGGGATCTGATTGGACAAGAGGACAAAAGAGGGGAGGGGTCTATTATTGCACACAGCTTTTGCTCTTGTACTTTCTTTCTCGAAGCGTAGACCGCGAGAGCGACGACGAGGAATATTTTTTAAATTAAGTTTTTAAAAGAGCAAGAATATTTTTGGAAAATGACGACACGTTCGAAATTTTTTTTTAAAAACGTGAGGATATTTTTAGAAAGTGAAAAGTGGGAATGTTTGTTTTAGTTTTTTGTTAAAGTAAGGACATTTTTGGGAAATGTTGGGACATTTTAGAAAGGTCAGGTTATAACTTGGACAGTGAGAATATTTGTGTAAGTGACAACATTTTTGGGAGATGAGGGACGTTTTCGGAAAGTGAGGACATCTTGTCCGGTCCTTATTCTCCAAAGGTCGTTCTAAGAGTCCAGACTTGGTTCTAGCGGTATTATTCCTCCGAGAGAACAGAACTACAAACGTACGTGTGTGTGTGTGTTTCTGTATGTGTGTGTGTGTTTCTCTGTGTGTGTGTTTCTGTTCGTGTGTTTCTTTGTGTGTGTGTGTGTGTGTGTGTGTTTCTGTATGTGTGTGTGTGTTTCTCTTTGTGTGTGTGTGTGTGTGTGTGTGTTTCTGTTCGTGTGTTTCTTTGTGTGTGTGTGTGTGTTTCTGTATGTGTGTGTGTGTTTCTGTATGTGTGTGTGTTTCTGTTCGTGTGTTTCTTTGTGTGTGTGTGTGTTTCTGTATGTGTGTGTGTGTTTCTCTGTGTGTGTGTGTGTCTGTGTGTGTTTCTCTGTGTGTGTGTGTCTGTGTGTGTTTCTCTGTGTGTGTGTGTGTGTGTCTGTGTGTGTTTCTCTGTGTGTGTTTCCCTGTGTGTGTTTCTCTGTGTGTGTGTGTGTCTGTGTGTGTTTCTCTGTGTGTGTGTGTCTGTGTGTGTCTGTGTGTGTTTCTCTGTGTGTGTGTGTCTGTGTGTGTTTCTCTGTGTGTGTGTGTGTGTGTGTGTTTCTGTGTGTGTGTGTGTGTGTGTCTCTGTGTGTTTCTCTGTGTGTGTGTGTGTTTCTCTGTGTGTGTGTGTGTTTCTCTGTGTGTGTGTCTCTGTGTGTGTGTGTGTGTCTCTGTGTGTGTGTGTGTGTGTCTCTGTGTGTGTGTGTGTGTGTCTCTGTGTGTGTGTGTGTGTGTGTGTGTGTGTGTGTGTCTCTGTGTGTGTGTGTGTGTGTGTGTGTGTGTGTCTGTGTGTGTGTGTGTGTGTGTGTGTGTGTGTGTACCGTAGGTGTCGTAGGGGTCGACGTTAGAGCTGGGGATGTTCCACCACTGGATGGTCGAGTCGATGCCTCCACTGAAACACTGTTCACCGCTGGACGTCATCGCCAACGACAACACCGGACCACTGGGGAGAGGAGGAGGAGGGGGTGAAGTTCCTCATCTTTACCAGAGCGATGTGATGAGACATTAGTACTGATGTACTGTGTGTGTGTGTGTGTGTGTGTGTGTGTGTTTAGTTACGTACACGTGGGCTCTGAATGTATAGACGGGTTCCACATCAAAAGAGGCACTTCTGGGAAACAAAGAGACAGAAAACTGGAAGTCAGAAATCAAAACTTCCAGACTGTTATTGAACACATCATCATCATCATCACGAAGCCTCCCTCTTCATCCCCCCGTCAGTAGCTGCTGTTTGAAAAGCTCTAAAGAGTGTTTGTCCTGGAAGCGGAGCTGAGCTGTGCTGCGGTAAACCCTGACGGGAGTTTCTTTGCAGGGATTACGCGCAGGACACGGACGCGTCTGCATTTGAAGTTGGGCTGAACGCTGTCAGAAACGCCGCGGGAAGGAGGAAATGAGATGCAAATGCTAGAGGATCTGTCGGGTCTGAGAAGAGGGGATTTTCCTCTGAATCCGCAAACGAGAGCTGCACCCGGCGAAGGAAATGCTGTGGGTGATAAACAGCGTATTCAGCCTAAAGTACGGCCTCATTCACCGCGCGACACTGTCGATATTCTGCTGTTCTCATCCACAAAACTAAGCAGCAAGCCGTGTACGAATCCAGATTTAGAGCCGCTTTTACCGAACAACAAGTCAACGTGTTGTGGGCGATTTAAAACTTTCATGTGTCGCTCTCACAAGAAATGTCAGAGCGAGGCATCGCCGCAGGACTTTACTGCGAATTATCTGACTGGTGGATTCAGGCTGTCCTGGGGGCAACGGGGGTCCTAATCAGTACCCACTGAGGGATTCGGTCAAAGTCTAATACTTTTTGGTGGGTAGAGTCTCGGTGAGGTTCGTTTATCTCCACGGCAACACATTGAAAGCTCAGATGAAAGCAGACGGAGAGACTCCGCCGGTGTGCGTTTGGGTTTAGATGACGGTTCGTGAGGTTAATGTATATTTTGGCAGAGGCGGTTTCGGTGAAGTTCAGCAGTTTCAATGTCAACATCAATCTGAAGACCCCATAAAACAAACACTTAAGGAAAGCTCTTGCAGTGGGACAGTTGTCCGTAAGCTAAACCGGGACCAGGCCTGACGAGCCTCTGAACACATGGGTAACCTCACTTTAATGTTCCTCTGTACAGCCCTCGTTCCCAGCTGCTTCCCCACAGCACCGGTACGTACAGAGAGAAAACGCATCGCAGTCAGCTTCATTTGTGAAGCTGCGACCTTTTCTTCCTAAAAAGACCTGCGCTGAGATCAAAGCAGTAACAGCCGTTAATCAGGTGTTGCTGCGGGTGTTGCTGCGGGTGTTACACTGGTTCAGTTCAGAGTGCAGGTTTGTGTGTAGAGGTACTTTTTGGCGGGGACGGTCTTGTTGAGGTTCCACAGTTTGAGGGTGTGGTCCTCGGACACGGTGACCAGACACGGCTCGACGGGGTGGAAGGCCAGCGCTCGGACGCCGTCAAAGTGGCTCCGCAGCGTGTACTTCGGGTTCCACGTCTTCCTGAACGAAGACTCCTTATTGGACGGCAGCTGAGGCACATGCATGATAGGTGAGGTGATTAAATGTGTCGTTTGAACTTGTCTGCGTCCTAAAACTACAGCTGCGGTTTCGTTTGTGTCTTACGTCGTAGCTGTAGTCTGCTTCGTCGTTGGTGACGGTGAGGTCGGCGAGGTCGCCCAAACCCAGCACGCTCTCCAACACGTCGTCTGACCCCCCCAACAGGAAGGACTTCCCCCCGCCGGGAGGAAACGGTAGAGGCTCCGCTACAGAGAGAGAAGCACACTTTGACACACTTTACCTTTCACTTAAAGTTAGAGCTGAAATAATTATCGATCAGCCGATCGAGAGAAAGATAACCGTTAAAAATAAATATCGCACAGTCTCTGTTCTTCATCGGGAGGATTTGCTGCTTTTCTTTGTCTTATTTGAAAGTAAACTGAATATTTTTAGATTTTGGAGAGTTGGTCGGCGTGAACATGCATTTTTCACTAGTTTCTGACATTTTATACACACACACACACACACACACACACACACACACACGCAGCCTAATCAATAAGGAAACTAATCCTTAGTTGCAGATCTAATTAAATTAAAATGAAATTACCTTTTTTAAAAATACTTCAAAATAACAATCACTCTTTTCTTTCATTTACGTTTAGAACTGACATAACTCTTTTCTGTCAAAACAGCATCTGATTGGCTGATAACTGCCCTCTACCTAAACCGCAGCATTTGATTGGCTGGGATATACGAGGGCTAAATAGATGCCTTTTCACGTTTCTGTGTGTTTTGCAGATCTGCCCGAACGAATCCAGTTCAACTGAACTAAACGACGCAGGTGTGAAAGCGCCTCTCACCCCACTCCGTCCCGTCTCCGGAGCTCCGAGCCTCGCCTGCTCCCTCTCCGTCCTCCGCCGTCACCAGGAAGTCAAACTCCTTCAGAGCCTCCTCCGTGTCGGCATCGTCCTCCGACGCCAAACCCTCGTTCCCCACCTGGAGGAGGAGGAGGAGGGAGCAGGGATGGAGGAGAGGAGGAGGAGGAGGAGAGGAGGGAGCAGGGGTGGAGGAGGAGGGAGCAGGGGTGGAGGAGAGGAGGGAGCAGGGGTGGAGGAGGAGGAGGAGGAGGAGGAGGAGGAGCAGGGGTGGAGGCGGAGGAGGAGGAGGAGGAGGGGGAGCAGGGGTGGAGGCGGAGGAGGGAGCAGGGGAGGAGGAGGAGGAGGAGGAGGGAGCAGGGATGGTGGAGGAGGAGGGAGCAGGGATGGAGGAGGAGGGAGCAGGGGTGGAGGAGGAGGAGGAGGAGGAGAGGCAAAAGCGAGGAAAGTAGGTAGAGAGATATACACATTTAAAACGGGTTGTGTGTGTGTGTGTGTGTGTGCGTGTGTGTGCGTGTGTGTGTGTGTGCATGCGTACCTTGGTCTTGTGTTTCTTGGCTCGGTGGTGTTTGTCAGCGCTGATGTCGTCCATCAGGTCTCCCTCCTCATCCTCTTCTTCGTCGCTGTCCTCTGCGTTCTCCAGGAAGTTGAACGTCTCCAGAACGTCTCCTGGACTCCTGGACACACAAAGGTAAAACCACTGTGCGACCTCTGACCCCAGTAACTGCGTGTGTGTGTGTGTGTGCGTGCGTGCGTACCTCTTGCTGTCCTTGCGGCGCTCCGTCCCGTTGATCAGGTGCTGCAGGTTCTTGTTCTCCACAGATCCGTTCTGCTCGGAGCCCGACAGGCCGAGCAGAGAGCGGACCCTCTGAGTACGAACGTCCAGGATGGTGTCTGTGTATCCCACTTCCTGCAGGTACCTGGACACACACACCGGTTTTATATCACATCACATTTTATATATATTTCTATATTTCTATATAACAGTCAACTGATTATCTTGGGGTTCTGAAGACCTCGAGCTGCAGATTATTCTCTCGATTAACTGACTCACATCAGAAAACTGAAAATTTGTCGACATCAAAGATTAAACAGTGAGTCAAAAAGTAACCGACGGGTTAATAAATAACAAAAATCCTCAGTTGCAGCTGAAATAAATAAACTAATATTGATCCTGTTGTTTATCAGTGGGCTGCGTTCGCGGTCCTTCAGATTCTCCGAGGACAAACTACCAAATTTCAACTTAAAAAATCTTTGCACGAGGTCAGAAGAAACAACGCTACTAATCGTCTTTTCAGTTCAAGTCGTGCGTTTCTAGTTGTTCGGCAGATCCTGGTGATCTTTCTCTAAACATGAGCTTCCAACACAAACGCAGCACGTTCTCCAATCAGAGGAGTTCTTACTGTCTGAGTAGTTGTCTTCCTTGTTTCCAGGTGAGCTGACTGTTGGCAGGAACAGCAGAGACCTCCGAGTCTTTGGCGTCTGAAGGACAAACACACGCAGTGAGGAAACGCTGACAAACACAGCGACCGGCTGCCGGACGCCTTCAGACTTTCAGATAACTGTCTGTGAAGTCGACGACACTGCAAATTGTTAAAATGTCTTACTGTAAATCGCCACTGCGATGAAAAATAGTAACATCGCAATTGTATAAACCTTCTAGAGAAAAGTCAGTACAAGCTGCAGAAACCTAAAAAGGAAAATGGTGTATGTGTTGCCCTCCTCAGAGAGGGGAGATCCTGAACAAGAACACGATTCGTTCAGGTGTCAGGAGAGAGAAGTGGGACTGGTTCATCCTTACTTCAAACACTGGGGAGGAGGAGGAGGAGAAGAAGAAGAAGAAGGAGAAGAAGAAGAAGGAGAAGAAGAAGAAGAAGAAGAAGGAGGAGAAGAAGGAGTAGAAGAAGAAGTAGAAGAAGAAGAAGGAGTAGAAGGAGGAGGAGAAGAAGAAGGAGAAGAAGAAGTAGGAGTAGAAGAAGAAGAAGAAGTAGAAGGAGTAGGAGTAGAAGAAGGAGTAGAAGAAGAAGTAGGAGTAGAAGAAGAAGGAGTAGAAGAAGGAGGAGAAGAAGAAGGAGAAGGAGGAGGAGAAGAAGAAGTAGGAGTAGAAGAAGAAGAAGAAGTAGAAGGAGTAGGAGTAGAAGAAGGAGTAGACGAAGAAGGAGTAAACGGAGGAGGAGTAGACGAAGGAGAAGGAGTAAACGGAGGAGGAGGAGAAGAAGAAGAAGAAGAAGAAGGAGTAGGAGTAGAAGGAGTAGAAGAAGAAGTAGAAGAAGAAGAAGAAGGAGGAGGAGTAGAAGAAGAAGGAGAAGGAGTAGAAGGAGGAGGAGTAGAAGAAGAAGGAGAAGGAGTAGAAGAAGAAGAAGAAGTAGAAGAAGTAGAAGAAGAAGTAGAAGAAGAACAAGAAGGAGGAGAAGAAGAAGGAGTAGAAGAAGGAGGAGGAGGAGAAGGAGGAGAAGAAGAAGGAGTAGAAGAAGAAGAAAGAGGAGGAGAAGAAGGAGGAGTAGAAGAAGAAATGAAAACAGGATGTGAGGCTGAGGAGCAGAGAGAAGAAGAGAGTTTAAAATGGCATTAAGAGTATTTCTGCTACGAAGAGTGAAAAGGCTTCAGACAGTCAGGCTGCAGGTCAACACTGAAACCTGGTCTGGGACACAAACGTCTCCTCACGCCGTTCCTCCGTCACCTACCCGATTCGAAGCTCGGCATCTTCATCTCCCCTTGGTTTAACTCTGTTCCATATTTTAACTTGTGATATTTTGCTCTGAGGAAGAAACAAGAGAAAATACATTTTATCGCCACGAACAGAGTTCAAACATCAAAATAATTTAAAAAGAAGAACTAACCAGTGAAACAGCTTCTTTATTTATTCAGGCGCTTTCCGCTTTTTCTTATCTATAGATATTTTTCCAATTTTTAAAAAGATAATCAACATTGTTACTGACTTTTTCCATCAATACGCCTCTCCCAGAATGATAAGAAATACCATATTGACCGTGGCATTAGCCCAGCTGCACTACAACTCCTTTATTTCTTTACAGGTCAGGTCTCACGTTTCAGTGCCTTTAATGACACGATCATCATCATCGTGATGTGGAAACGACAGATCACACACAGGAATTAAAAAAGGTGTGGTATGCGATTCTAATCCAGTACACGTCTTTTTGTCAAATTCAGCAAATGTCTCCTCACGGTCCGCTAGCTGTCCGTCCCAGATCTGCTGCTGTTGTGATGTTAGCTGTAGCAGCGGGAGAGTTGTGAGCGTCGCTGTCTGGAGCTGCTAGTAATGTAACTAACGTTAGCTAGGTTGTGGCTGTTAGCTTAGCAGCAGCAACTGCAGGGACAGTTTGCTAACCCACAGCCTAGCTAACGTTAGTTACAGTACTTGCTGTGTCGTTGTTCGCTCTATCATGGTATTTGTCGTGGTATTGGATTTCGCCAGAATCGCACACCCCACCTTTAAATAAATAAAGGTACATCTCTTAATCATAGTTCAGTAATAAAACCCTATTTGTTGCTCTGTGTTGGTCTACTCTGTCCACACGACATCTACTTCCTGTCCGTCCGTCCTTCCTGAAGAGGGATCCCTCCTCTGCTGCTCTTCCTGAGCTTTCTAACATTTGTTCCCAGTTAAAAGAGTTTTTCCTTTTCTGAGTGGGGCCGTCTGCTGTACAGACCGTATGAGTAGACTTGATTTTAATCCGGCCTTATTTCATCACAGAAGTCTCTACAGGTGGATGATTCACGTGGAAGTTAAAAGGTCTCTTCTACTTCCTGTTGATTTTTTTTTTATTTTAGTGTATTTTGTAAATAAAAGGACTTTAATCACGTTTTACCCTGAGTTCACTCTATAAGCGTTACACACAAACCCTCACAGTTCTCTTCTTCTGTCGCTATCTCCTGTTTTATTCTGACACCAGCATCAAAGCCGGGTTTCATTTCTTTCGGTTTTTATTTCTCCATGAATCAACTCATCAACAATCGTAGAAAAGGTTTCAGTCGTAGTCGTCTGGACGCTGTTTTCAGAATCAAGACGTTTCGGCTCCCATCCGGAAGTCATTCTCAATTGTGAAAATGGTCTGAGAACTCAGAAATTTAAGCTACTCTGTGTTGCTTAAGCCCCGCCCTCAGGGAGGAGTCTACCTGAGTGTCTGCTGTTTACCTGCCTAGTTTCACCTGAAACTGACCTAATAGTTTCCATGATGGCCCAGTAATCAGTAATCAGTACTATTGTTTTCTGGCTGCACCTCCCTCATCACTGTTCAGTACCTGATTAGCATGTGATTGGCGTGACCACGGTGTTAATACACTGTGATAAACGGTTGGCAAGTTGAATCTCAGACCCCCATTTCTGTTCAAAGAGGGGTTTTCTTTTTTCACAAAAATGGCTTCTTTGACTCCTCTTTCAACCCAACTCTTCACCTCGCTGTCTTCAGATGTGCGGTTTGTAGCTTTTAGATGCAAACGCACGGCGCTCTGCGATCCCGAGTTAGCGTGTCGTCTGTGCTGATAAAGTCTTTTGTGAAGTGGCTGTTTGGTCTCGCCTATGTACCGTTCTCTGCAGTTTTCCTCACTGCACTGAATGGAGTAAACTACATTGCTCTGTAGATACTCAGGTAGACTCCTCCCTGAGGGCGGGGCTTAAGTAACACAGAGTAGCTTAAATTTCTGAGTTCTCAGACCATTTTCACAATTGAGAATGACTTCCGGATGGGAGCCGAAACGTCTTGAATTTGAAAACAGCGTCCAGATGACTACGACTGAAACCGTTTCTACGATGGGGCACTCCTGGGACTACACCGTCTTAACCCATCAATAAAGTAGAAAATTTAAGTGGATTGCAATTTTGATAACTACTTAGTTGCTGTAGTGAAAAAAGGTGAAGATTGAACGCTTCTTTTCTTTGTTTCACACATCTTTCTGAAATGAATACCTGGGGAGGATTTTTGACTAAATGTGTAATTGATGAAAAACAGATTAATAATAGCTGGTGAAAGTGATTTGCAGACATAAATGCAAGTTTCCCCATTAGCGCCTGAACGCACCACGACTGCAGACTTAGATCAGCGTTTGTTTTTAAACTGCATTTCTAAAATCTGTGGCAACACAACTATGAAGTGTGTTGGTTTGAGAATGACAGGAAGTGAGGAAATCAATCTAAAATCTGATCATCTGAGCAATCATGAAAAGAATGTGGTAAAAAAAAAAAAAGGGACTTTTTGCTCTTTGCTCTTGTTATACAGAGCAACGTTACGACTCCTGAGAACAAAGCCACAGAAACCAGTTTCTTACCTTTCTTGTTTTAAAGCGTATTCTAACATTTTTATTCTTCTAACCAGGTCGTTCTTCAGGTTCTCCTGACCTTTCCTCTCCCCCTGCAGGAACGCTATCCTCGCCTGCAGAGACAGAGAGAGATGGTTCAGTCATGGTGTCATCCTCCAGACTGAACGCGATGACCAGCAGCTTTATTTCTGCTCGGTTACTAACGCAGCGCTGACACAAATCCGACCCGCTGACCTTTGGAAACCGATGATTGATTTGTGTCGAAAATCGAGTCGCTCGGTTAAATTCAGAACGCACAGACGTCACACACGTCTGATGGACTCCTCAATGTCCGCTGCAGATAAACGTCCAGAAATCCTAATACGCTTCATATAAATTAAGCTGCTGCCTCATAATCTGCAATGTTTAGACGTTTTCTTCAGTTCCAGCAGTAACCCAGGTGGCGGTTGTCTGTCTGCACGGTTACTGCTAGCAGCTAACGCTCACTGTAGCTGCCGTCAGAGGCAACTCTCATATATTGTAGTTCATAATATGCACTTTATAGTTAAAAAGGTCAATAAATAGTTAAAATCTTCAAAATAATCATTAGAATAAGTAAGTAATATATTTTTTGTTAATACATGTCAATTCATTTCATATTATTCAGCTAAAACTAAAGAAAAAAGGGGGGGAACCTATTTCCTTTTGTTCCGCTAGGGAATTATTTAATTGCTGCTATCAGGATATTTTGTTCCGCTACATGTAGAAGAGCCAGAAGAGCACACGAGGAGCTGTACGCATGACATGTCTGCAAGAGTTATGCCTCTAAGAAGTGCTAAGAAGTTATATTGTCTTTTTGTTTAAAGAAGAAGAAACTGTAACCCTCCAAGATTACTCCTCTTGAGTTAGAGAGGCCAATGAGGTATGTATTTTATCGTGTTAATTGCTTTGCCGTATGTGAACGTATAATTAGTCAATTAAGTGTATTTTCTTATGTGTTGAATGTGCATTTTATTTATTCATTTTGTATGTATTTTTCGTTTATTATTGTGTGTAAAACACCACATTTAGAGGGTTAATTTAAGTTTTACTTATTTCCTTTCGGCATTGTTGGGACATAAAAGGGCCGTAAGACTAACATGTACAAGACACGTTGAAGACTCGTGTCCGAATAAATGTCTGTTAAAAATCAAGAAGCCTTTGCTTCAACTCGAGGGGAGTAATACTTACTGTAAAGAAACGGGAGAAAAACAGCCCATGGCGAAAATATACACTTCCTGGCGGGAAAAATCTCAAAAACGACAAAATCCATGAAAATTAAACAAATGTCCACCTTCAGTGAGACTTTGAACTTCTCATCAACATGAAAATCTGAGGACATACAGACGAAACATTCAAGTTATTTCAAACTGTGTACTTTTTGCTTTAAACAACAGTTTATGACAGCTAGCTAAGACATGTAGCGATTACACCAACGGTCAGTAAATAAAGACGGGGTTTCATTGCACTTCTGTTAAAGCTCGGCAGGCGTTTGTTAGTGAGCGGCTGTACAGCGAATCCCTCCCACACCTGACTATCACAGCACTGCTCGCCGGGCTGCGACTGCTCTTCCTCTCTGTTTGAACGACACCTCGCGTAGACGTTTCTCACGAGCTTCTGCAGTAACTTTAAAATGAAGAAGAGAATAATCAGCCAGCGAGTATTAAGATCTCCTCTTTGAAGGTGTTTCACTGACGCTTAATAATCCAGCCACGTGGATAAACTGCCATTCATCTGTAGATTAGGATTTAAAATCCATCATTTCGTCCTGTGAGAGATTTCAGAAGGCTCTTCTTTTGTGGTGTCTCTGTTTCCGAGTAGAAAAACAACCGGATTTATCCGGAAGGTCTCGGGAATGAAACTTTACCATGAGAACAGATGGAGCAAAAACAATCCCCCGATTACCTGATCGACACTGGAAACCTTTGGAGCTTCTGACTGAGGGACAGGCCAAACACTTCCATAGCAACCGATCTCTGGTTTCTTCATCGATGTTGGTGGAAAAATTGAATATGTTTCTTTTATTCGCATTGTTAAAAACGTCAATGTGACATCTGTTTCCACGCCTATTAAATCACCCAAAAGGTCTGATTTGTTCAGCTATTTAAATAAGTCTGGTGTTTCCCAGAAACAGTCAATTCTTTCAAGTACGTTATGTCTTTATTTCAGAGCTGACAGCACCCCAGTATTTACATCCATGAAAAAGAAAAGATGACGTTTGCGGCTGTACAGGTTGGAAACTGGATTACAGAAATACATCGACACGAGAAAAGTTAACTGCTAATAACTCGAGCTGAAACAGTCGGTTAGTTGATCGACAGAAAAATTAACTATTTTGATAAATCGGTTAATCATAATGATCATTTATTGCTGTAAAACAGAACATTTGGGAGTTTTTGGTGCAACAAAAGACGTTTGAGAACGACGCCGTCGGCTCTGCGAAGCTGTGATGGCCGTTTTTTGATGATGTTTCGTGGACTAAACCATTTAGAATAATCAATAATGAAAACAATCGCAGCCCTGCTCCTCCTAACGACCTCTACCGCAGCTTCTGCGTCCGACGGACGGGTTAGGCAAAATAAAAAAACCGCTCCCGAACAGAAATCGGCTAACTCGGCTCTCTCCGGAAAACGCTTGAACTGTAACGGCGGACAAGTCCAGACAGATTCCAGTTAGCGTGTCGTCCGTCACGCCTCCATCAACCTGCAGCACGTCCCGTCTGACCGACCACACCTGTCTCACTGGTCAGTCCACCTGTCTGTCTGTCTGTCTGTCTGCGAGCAGCTGCTCCTGAAACCCAACGCCGACGAAGGCCGCAGGCTGAGAGCTATTTATACACATGCAGGCGGCTGAGAGCTCTCTGCCAGGGTGCCCATGGCAACAGGGGGGGGGGGTTCAGAGGCAAACCGGGGGTCGCAGACTTCCTCGAGTGAAGGTCGCCATGACGATGGGGAAACCAGAGGTCCTCCCCCGGCCAGACAGACACACAGCGAGAGAGAGAGAGAGAGGCAGGGAGTGAACTGGGACGTCTGGGAGGAGACCGTTACATAACAGACCACGCTAATTCAGCCGTGCTCTGATTGGCCGGCTCTGTGATTGACAGCCACAGCTCCACGCCACCCCCCCCCCGAGATTCCTCTGACATACCAGAAGATGTACGTGTGTGTGTGTGTGTGTAAACAACCAGACGTCTGAACCACGTTCAGTGTTTGAGTCGACGCTCAGGAATCAGCAGGACGGCCGGCGATAAAAACAGACACGTTAACTAAAAAAGGATGAATCCTCTCAAATAAAGAGCGGCACGGTCACCGTGAGTCATCAACAGTTACAGGAAACGGAGCATGACGCACTCGTCAGGCTTTCACTGCCTGCTGTACAGCCGTGCCACTGTGTGTGTGTGTGTGTGTGTGTGTGTGTGTGTGTTGACCTGCGTCAGTCAGCCTAATGTTTCGTTAATGTTTGTTGTCTCGCTGCACTTTGAGCCGAAGCTCATCCCCGACAACACGCTCCATGAAAACACACTTCACACGTAACCTTCTCACACACTTAATGTTTGAAGACGGCTTTCAAAAAACACGCAAAATATCTTTCAGTTCAATAAACGGAGACGGAGACGAACAGAAGGGTCACTCTGATAACTTCCCGCAGCTGTAAAAAAGGTTTTCGTTCTGATAAAAAGCTTCAAACCGGACTTACTGGATCTTATTTCACGTTCTCGGCCGAATCCGAAGCAGCGCGGCCCGCTGCGCTTCGTTTTAAACATCGTGGTATTTTAAGTGTGACCACCGACTTAGTGAAAAGGCTAATCAGTCGAATCCGGCTGCATCTGCGTGAACATGGTCTGATTCGGATTACTGTGACCTGCGTTTCTAATCCATCTGCCTTCTGGCTGATCCTCAGACCAGCCGGAGGCTTCGGGACGATTTTACACCTGTTGAATTTCTACAACGCGATCCTGCAGTTCGAGGTTTAGCGACTAAAGTGTGAACAGTGTGCGTTTGTGTGGGACGGTAATCAGTGAAAGGCAGCTGTGGACGCCGAGGCTCTTCGTTCACGTGGACCTGAAGAGTCTTCTAGTTTGTTCTCAGCTTAAGAGCGAAGTCACTCCACCCCTCCCGCCCAGTGCACCTGGTGAGCATGAATCAAGCGCTCCTCGGGGGAGCTGGAGTGACGTCAGAGTGCAGGGGTGATGATGAAGATGATGAAGGGGTGTGTGTGTGTGTGTGTGTGTGCAAAGTGAGCTCACTGGCCCAGATTTACCAGGCTGACAGATCAGGCTAAACAGGGGGTCGTCTTAACGGCCATTCCTCTGAACAACATTAACACACACACACACACAGTTCAAAAAGTCAAGAGACAAATCCTGCAACGCTGTCTCGACTCAAATAATAAATCGCTCCCGTGATCGTCAAAATAACTCAAATATTAACTTCAAACCAAAAAGAAAAAGTCGTCACGTTGATTTAAACATCTGTTCATAGTGTGACTGACAGGCAGTTGAACCTCAGCCCGTGTGTGTGTGTGTGTGTGTGTGTGCGCGGTAGTTATTTCGGGCCGGTCTACTTTTAGCGTACAGCTGGGACCGGGCTGTCAGAGCCGGGCCCAGTAGGCCAGGCCGCCTAATTACAGTCTCCGGTCCTGCAGCCCTGCCCCCTTTACCAAAACACGGGCCGCTGCCCCACCTACAGATGCACGGCGGCCCGAGACTTGCCCTCCAGGTAAACGGGGTGACCTCTGACCCCCTGGCTACAAGCTCGGGGCTGTGAAAGACGTGTTTTCTGTGTAAAAACGTGGAATTGCGAGCGAAAGGCTGAGCCGTTATCTCGCAGAGCGTGCTCGGTGCGGCCGAAGACGACGCAGGTGGTCAGGTGTGAAGCTGCAGTTCAGCACAGGGTCGATTTCAGGATCAATCGTATCTGAGTAAAAGAACATGAAGGTGGGACAGTAAAGGTAGGCAGCAACGTCAAGCATGAAGTCGTGGTCGCCTCACAGGAAATCATTTTATATTGCGATGTCCATAAATATTACTAATATAGTAATCAAACTACTTAAGGACCTGACAAACCAAAAAAAAGTTCTTCACATTGATGAACACATACGCTGGCCGTGTGCTACAACTGTTTTTTTTAGCTCATATTAGTTCACATGCAGTCAGACTGTCCCGTCAGAGCGGCCGAACCAGCAGTCAGCAGCTCCTGTCTGCAGTGGACCCGTGGACGGACAGACGGCCGTCTCTGGATCACTGCGAGACTGAAGGAAACTCAGAAACAGCAGGATTCTCAGGCAGGTCCTGCAGCCGCTTTCTTCTCTGGCGTCTCAGTGGATTTATGGACGTTTATGTGCAACTAACATTGAGATAACTCGGGAAGTATGAGCCACACCGGATGTAAGAATGTGCGCATCGTAAATATCTGCGTTCAGATCTGACCGAGCTACAACAGAGAACGAGTGCAAACTTTGACGCAAATCAAGCCCTGCGTGTTCGTCACAGCCCCCGCTGCAGCTCCACCTGCCGGCCGCGTTGGAGAGCGGTCCAATCAGCAGCCGAACCACAACAACTGACTTCCTGTTGTTTTCAGAACACCTGTACGCACCTGTCCCTTTCACCTCTCAGCTCTGCCTCCGACGCTGCAGCAAAACCCTTAACAGTAGTCAAGTTTATATCATTAAATTGCTTTTTTGTGTCACATATTCATTCGTTTCAGTACATTTCATTGACACAATAAAAGGTGTTATGTTGAATATAAGCTTAAAGAGGCCGGAGCAAAATTTCAAGTTAAATTATTTTAATATATTGATCTGCAGTTAATCAATTCAAGCCTGAATGCAACTCAAGAAGTCTTGATCTCAAAGCTCTACTAAGTTTTTGCTGTTAGATGTGCTGACCGGGTGTGAAACCAATAAAACAGTGTTGGTTTTAAAAGGAAGCAGTTATTTTAAACTGCGACCGTCACATGAAATGTTTCTCAGCAAGCTTTATTTTCAAAGTCTAAGCGGACGCTGCATATTTATTATTTGGGATTTTCTACTTTAGATCACATCTACGGAAGCCATTCAGACGACCAACAGAACGTCACCACAACAACCGAGAGACCGTTTCAGATTCAGATTCCTGCTTCGGCTCGGAGACTGAAGCAGGACGTCCTCCAACAGATCCAGTCAGTATTTCACGGCTCAGCTTCCTTTTAACAAGCCTGGACCATAAAGCTCACCCGCTGCTTCCCGTGGAGCTTTAACGTCTTCACTGCTGCGATTCTACGGCGATTTCAAAAATCAGAGCCGAAGCTGCTCCACCACGCAGCGCTGTCCGTGCACAGTGTGAAAAGTGAAGCGGGGCCGCTGCTGTGCACGTTCGAGCGCAGGCACGTCGATCGATAAATACCGACGGATGTGCGCTGATGCTTCACGGTTACAATTTACACAAACTGCCTACTATATTCCCAGAAACTAACTTCATGAACACGTTCTTATTTGTGCGTTTTCCCACCGCATCTGAGAGGCGTGAAGATTAGGCAAATTAGACCAATAAGGGATTAAAGAGCCTGTGCGGTCTGAGACGGGATTTTGGAACAACAACACGGTCGTCGTGGGGTTTCTTTGGGACTTACTGCTGCACGGCTGTGATGTTTGGACGGATGTGGGAAAGGGAGGCTGGAAACATTAGAGCTGTTGGACGCTGCTCTGCGAACACGAGGAGTATTTCATCTGGTTGTTTTTCTTCTCTGGCGCGGAAACAATTTAAAAACAAAATGCTTATTTTAGACTAGCTGGGAGTCGGCTGTGTAACTGCTGTTTGAACCGACGGCATTAAAACAAATACCCGACTCCGTCTCCATCCACGCCGAACCGCAAACGGGAAAGCGGCTCCAACGCGCGTCGATCAGCCAGCTGCTTAACCCTCCGCTCTCTGATGATCTATTCTGGCTTTTAATACAAACCCACTCGAGATTTCACTCTTCTCATTTGCATATTTTCTCGTTGTCGGACAGTCGAACAAGTATTTGTAATCGTGAAGTCAGGATCGACGTGAATACAGTTCGTTAATCCGACACTACATTTCCACAAACTTCTCTCGTCCGCACTAAAACACGCGCTTCAGATTTATCCACAAAAAAAGACGCGGCTTCAAATCTGGCGACCGAGCCAAGACGCACTCCGAGGCCTGCGTCCGACCAATCAGCAGACTGCACCCTGATAGTTCCTGGACCATCGGAAAGAATCGAGGACGAGGGCTGAGCGACGTGCAAAAAAAGAATTATATATTGCGTTATTTTATCCATGTACGAGGCTGCTGCATGTCAGATACTGCGATAGGAGTCACGGTTTTTATTTTTTTTACTGAAATGAATATAGAGATGATGACGCTGTGCTCTTCGTCGGGGTCAGTACCGAACCAGCGCGGTCCCTTACCACTGCAGTGCGGTTTGCAGGCCGGGCAGTGCTTCATTTCTAAATGGCAGCTCCTGCGATATGGATATCGCGCTTGGCCATATTATATATTAAAAAAGGACTCTTGTTTATACGCTGCTACTTCTGATTTTGTGTTTTTAAACACACACACAGCAACACGTACAGATGTGCTGTCATCTAAATCTTACAAGACGTCGGGGAAGGATCGGCTCCCACCTTACAGTGACTTGATTGTTTCCTGGTTATAGTCCCGGCACATCGCTGCTCACGTGAAGCACACGAGCCAGTGGGAACGCCTCGCTGTCCATCAACTTATCAATAATCCTGTTCCGTTTGAGCAAAATGAGGCTTCGTGCTCGGCTTGTGTGTTGTCATGGCGATCAAAGCAACATGAGCGTGCCGCTCTCCTTAAACAGGTAAAGAGGCTTTAACGAGGTGCTTTTGTACGTAACTTGCATTGTGGGTGCTGACCCTTGACCCCCGTGAAGGTCGGTGACGTGGTTTGGCTTCGGGAGAAGTTGAGTAACATTCGCTGCTGTGTTACTTATCGGTTCTGGTGCTGTTGTAAGGTCACAGTTTGGGTCTGTTTCACTCGTAAATGCCCTTTCAGCTGGAGTTTTCTGAACAAATCTAAATTATAAAATGTATATAATCCATCGTCGGTCCTGAATGCAATTATATCTTCATTTTCAAACAGCCCCGGTTATTCTGAAAGAGAAAAAAGGAGGCGACGCACTGATCCAACCTTTTCCTCCCCCGATACTGATAATAAAACCTCAGCTCAGTCTCTGCTGATGCACAGTGCCGATCCCAAATGCCAAGCCTGTACGACTCATTGGGATCGCCGGGTAACGCTGAATCTTACGATGACACTGACAAAGAAAGTATTTAATTGTGGATCCCTAAACGGAAGTAGGACACAAACGCAGCTCTTGGTTTGGGATTGAAAGGGTTAAATCTGTAAAAAAAAAAAAAGAAGCTTAAACAAAAAAAACTTTACTGTTCACCTTCAGTGCAGCGTTAACGGGCCAGGCATGTCGACACCTTCGCCCGCTCGCCCCTTATCAGGAACTCTGACAGAGTCACGCTGAAGGCATCCAGCGTCACAACGCAACAAGTCGGAGCAGAGCAAACACACAGTGTGTACCGAGACCCTGTCATCACACACGCACGCACACACACACACACACACACACACACACACACACGCGCAGCCAGCAGCCTCCACCTCGGTCCGCCTGCTGCAGGGTGTGTTATGACAAAGACATGAACTGTTCCACATTTCAGCACTTCACACCATCTTCCTCCAACACACACACACACACACACATACCTAAAGCCTGAACGAACAAATGTACACTCTTGAGAAACACCCTGAGAAAGGTCTGACGGCTGTGAGTGGCACAACACACTAACTGCTCAGTGGAATGACAAATGCGTTAATCATTGGCGTCTTTTCCTTTTTAAGCGTTTTCAACGCCCGGATCTGTAAACTCATAAGTTTGATCCCACCTACATTTTTCTTTTTGCAGGAATGACCCGGGCGTGTAAATGCGTCTGAAAACAATCGAAACAATAAAGAGTTGATAATGACAGTAACTGTCTGCTTCGATTGTTATGGTGTCAGCGTACGGTGATGTATTCACGTCATATGGGACATTTGGTAGAGAGATTTATATATTTACGACTTGCGAGAGCTCGCGTCGTCAGATAAGCTGAGAAATGCTGAGCACTGACTTTATAACGCGACTCGGTTTAGGTTTAATCACCCCGAACAGGGAGCGGAGGTCGTTCATATGTTGTTGTTTTAAAGGAATTTCTGGTTTTTTTAAAGCCCCAAGTTGAAAATGGTGAAGCTTTAAAAAAAAAAAAAAAGTTTCCCGGTCATATTTACGATTTGGACGATGTTACCGGTATTTACAATTACTAAAAGGGCGCACTGATCTGATACACCGGATCGGTATCAGCCATGATGTAACCGATCAGTGTTAAAGGAGTTTTTCTTAGTCAGTGCTGTTGACTCAGTTTTTAGCCCGGGCCTCATGTTACCACACATGGAAATGACTCTACAGGGATTTGTAATTTGGGAGAAACAGTTCCCTGCTATCAGATCAATAGATAACGGGCTGGACTGATGCAGCCCCCGCTGCATGGGCAACATATAATGCAGGGATTATGATCAGAAAGCTCCTTTATGGTGTGTTTTCTCGACTAATATTCAACTACCTACAAGAACTGGAAGCGAACCTAATAACTGATGGAAGTGCACGTGATCAGAAACACGCGAAACCACCGGCGTGGTCCTTTAGTCTGTTTAATCACTTATAGTGTAAAGGTAATCATTATCAATAAGTCCAAATGCTCTCACTTATCAGTCAGCGAGGCCCTGCTGTGTTCTGATGAGCCACTGCTACCAGACCAACTCGGGTTCTGGGTGCGATGCTAACACTAGCAGACTCATTTACCCACCACAAAAGGCTTTTTAAAAAACACTTTTTTTTAAAAAACAAAAACAAACACAAGGTGCTTTTCAGGCTCTGGCCCAGCTGCCGAGCAGACAGCAACATTAGCTGCCGACACAGCTGCCTCTGCTTGGGCTGACAAACCAAAATGGCTGCGTGCAGAGATTAGCTGACAGTCAGCTGGATTCACTTCTCCTTTACTAACCCCGTGACTTCCCACAATAATAATAATAATAATAATAAAATAAATTTAAAAAAAAAGAAGCGTCAGTGTTATCACAGCACGGCGCGAGTACAATCTCATAAGCTAACAGAGGAACGTGACAGTAACAGCGCAAGCTAAGTTACCTTCGGGGCAGCGTTGTGAAGCTAACGGCTAACAGCTAACGGCTAACGGCTAACCCAGCGCGTTCTGCTATTCGTGCCCCGAGCCGTTAGCTTAGCCACTCGGCCAGCTAGGTTACAAACATTACGTTAGCCGGGGACGTTAGCGTCAGTTTGACGTGCGGTAGCTGTAAACTAAAATGTCAGGAGGGAAAGCGAAAGTGGCTAATTCTAGGAAAATAGCTTATTTTCAACCGGTAGCGTTATGCCGGGTATGGTTTTCCCGGTTGTTGTTCTTAGCTTGGGTTAGCCGGATCGGCATTCAGTACTAAGCTAAGTGGGCTAACCTGGAGCTCGGCCCTCTCCACTTCCCAGTGCGCCCTCTCCATCTCGAACCGGGCCCACTCGTGCTGGATGTAGTGCAGGATGCCGGGGATCGTGTACTGCTGCTGCGGCCGGGGCAGCTCGTCCGGTTGGTGCGGCACCATGACTCCTCCGCCGCCACCTCCGATCAGCTGATTAGCGCTGCTGTTGCTCCCTTGCTGCTGCTGCTGCGGCGGAGGCTGTCGCGGGGCGCCCGCTCCGACCCCTCCTCCGCCGGGGTGCTCATCCATGTTTTTTTGTTTTTTTTTTTTTTTTTTTTTTAGAAAAGTAGAAGGAAAGTCCCAGACAGCAACGGTCCGCTGAAGGATTCCCGTCCCCCCTGAAGCCCGTGTCTCCACGCCGTGTCTGTCGCGCTGGCTCCGCCGCGGTGTGTGAAGCTGGTTGCCCCCGGAGGGCTGCGGTGAGTGCGGCTGATTGCGGACGCGGTGTTTGTGTGTGGATCTACCCGGCCGCCATTACTGCCCTCTCTCTCCCTGGATGCGATGACCACGGGGGGAGAACCCAGCCGCGTTGCATGACGGGAAAGATACATCCTGATTTTTTTTTTTCCCCCCCCGTCATCCAAATACACTATGTAACGTTCATGACACAAGGAAAACGTAGGAAATCACACTCCCGTGTGGATTTAGATAGGACACTGGTTCCCAACCAGTTTCCAAGGCGTTCTTGAAAAGATTGTGGAGTTTCACATTATATATAACGTGACCCAATACAAATTAAAGCCACTAAATTTAATTTAGATTAAAGACACTATGTGGAAAATTTGGAAATGTACAACTTTGAGCCCCCCCCCCCAGTGGTAGAATAAATAAAACACAGGTACAGAAAAAAATGCACTTTGAAAAACATGAACCAGAATCATCACTCATCTCTTTTACATAATTCTGGACACTCGGGTGTCATCAGACGTCATTTTAAACAGAGTAAACACAATTTAGAGCTGTCTCTATAAGATATCATTCTATATTTTAAATGTAAAGACCCCAAAATTAATTCTACTGCAAATGTTATAATCTATGGGATTTCTTAAAATTCTTAAAAATGTAGTTTTTCTGAAAGAATACCCATGTTTACTCTTTTCCTTAAAGACTTTACATATTTGATAAACTCTTACATTCAACACTAAACACACACACTGAAATAGTACACACAATTAAACATCTAGAATGTCATCTGCCTTTATTTTATTGTATTTGTTTTGTTTATTTACTTTCCCCTACTTGTGTTTTCCTTTTTACTTTATAATATTTCCATTTATAAGATGTGACTGTACCCTACCTTTTACACCGTTTTTGTTAAGAAACGTTCTAATTTGTTTTGCTCTATATACTTTTGATTAAAAACTCAGTAAGTATATAAGTTTCAGTAAAAACATTTACTGTTTTTGTTTTCCTATGCCTGTCCATAATAAAGCCATTACAGTCTGAAATGTGAGGGCTGAGTACTAAAGTTCTTATTTTCCATTTGTTCCATGAACGCACCAGAAGAAGGCTTTACTGAGCATGCGTCGGAAATGCTAACAGCTCTAGTTAGCTTCCTGCCGTTGGTAACGGACGCCTCTTGTTTGTCTTAATATTAATTTAACTCTAATACAACTGTGATTAAACTGCGAGTGTCTGAACGGCCGCGACGCCTCGTTGTTTGCAGTTAAAATTAGATTTGAAAACAAGCTAACAGCAGTTAGCCTATCGTTGTTTTTAGCCTGTGTGATGGGGCTCGTTGAGCTAGCATAAGTTACAGTTCAGCTACAAGCTAACAGCTGCAGGTAAGTCGAAGAAACATTCAAGATATTAACCGTTACGTGACACCGTTTAACGTTCATATAGAAGTCGTATGCTATATTTAAAACGCTTTTATTAACGGGAAATATATGTGACGGTATGCTGCCTTCACGTGCCCCTCGGACACTCCGCTGTCCCAGGAACGGAAGCCATAAACGCGACTTCTGTTCTGTAAATGAAAGTAAAGTAGTGTAAAGTACATTTACTCGAGCACTGTACTTCAGTACAGTTTGGAGGCACTTGTACTTTACTTGAGTATTTCCATTTTGTCATTGTGGCTTTACGCCACTACATTTCAGAGGCGAATACTGCACTTTTTTAATGCTCGACATTTATTTGATAACTTTGCAGGTTCAGCTTAATAACACAAAATATAATCAACACATAATTGATGATTTGTTATTACAGGTTTAATTAAGACTTTATTGATCCCCCGGGGGGGAATTCACAAGCTCCACCATCAACACATGAATGTGTCAGTAATTATAATCCAATAATATATATTATTCTGCATAATTCATAATTCTTTAAGTATATTTTGATGCAGGACTTTTTTAACCTGTAACAGAGTATTTCTGCACTGGTATTACTACAGTTACTGAAGTAAAAGCTCCGAGTGCTGTATAATACTGTGTTTTCTGACCTTTTAACCTCTTATAACAGAAGCAGCGTCTCCTCATCCTCAGGCGTCAGAAGTCTATAAGCTGCAAGTTTTGAAAACATGTTTGATGCCCAAAGTAAAACTGTCTGTTGCCGAGTTGAAATTTGCGCAGCAGAACTTGAAAACACGACTGTAACGATCGATCGATGATCAATATGTCTGACAGCACTTCCCCTGTGCTGTGCGACAGGCGGGCGGCCGATCGGAGGATGATAAAGTTTGTGCTGATGGTGAACCGGCAGGGTCAGACCAGGCTGTCCAGGTATTACCAGCCCGTGGAGCTGAGCAGGAGAGCGGTGCTGGAGGCCGACGTGGTCCGCTGCTGCCTGAGCCGCAAGAAAGACCAGGTGACTGTCCGTCCGTCTGTCTGTCTGTGAAGTATACATGGTGTTTAGTAATTGATCATACCCTGGAACAGTGGCATGCTCCCTTAACTCTGCCGTCTGGTTGTTTCCAGTGCTCCTTTGTGGAGTACAAAGACTTTAAACTGGTTTACCGTCAGTACGCTGCGCTGTACATCGTGGTCGGAGTCACAGACAGCGAGGTGAGTGACACACCTGTGCTGTTTTACACCACAACACAAAGAAAAAAAACTCACTCTTAAAAGGAATAGTTTAACATTTTGGGAAATATGAATCCGCCGCTGGAAATAGTCCCCAACAGATGCTCTGTTTCCTCCTGTTGGTCTGATAAAAACTACAGCGAGCAGCTGTTTAAAAAGGCTCAGCAGTTTCCTCAAACAGGAAACTATATATCTGTGTTTTTAAAAGATTTACGTCTTCAGCAGGAACCAACGGGCTCGCAGCTGAGCGCCGCAGACAGGAAGTCGGACCGTGTTGAGAGACGGACCGACGTGTTGTTGGTTTGGATCTGAACATGAGATTTGTTGATAATAAGAAAAAAAATATATAATATCTCCAGACTTATTTTATTGTTTGGAATAAAAAGTTATTTAAATGAAACCATGTGAGAAGTTTAGAGGAGAAATGTCTGTAACTCAGACATCAAAGCATGGCAAGAACCTTTTTTTGCAAACGGTTACAAGTCGGATTACAAGGTTTGGTTTAATCTCTGATAATACTGTCTTTTATAAGATTGTACAGGCGGATGTTTTTTTATTTAAAACGACTAGTAGTTACAGCTGATAAATGTTGTGGAATAAAAAGTATTTCCCTCCGAGATGCAGCGGAGTAGAAGTATAAAATGTAAATACTCAAGTGAAGTACAAGAACCTCAGAACTGTACTCAGTAGCAGCACATTTAGCAGTAAATGTGCTTATTAGCTTTCCACCACCGCTTGCAGGTGAAGTAAAGCTGAATATTTGTCTCGTCTCCCACAGAACGAGCTGTCAGTCTACGAGCTGGTTCATAACTTTGTGGAGGTTTTGGATAAATACTTCAGCCGAGTGGTGAGTTTAAACTTTAAGTGACGGCTCAGTGTTTCCTGCGTCACTTCAGACTGAACACAGAAACCATCACAGGTTTAGTTTCAGGTGAGACTTTAGAAACAGTCCGATGACCGTTTGTGTCTGTTTGTCTCCCAACAGAGTGAACTGGATGTATCCTTTAATCTGACCACAGTCACAAATCTCTACTTCCTGTCCGATACATATACACAGCGGTGTGAAAAAGTGTTTGCCCGCTTCCTGATTTTATTTTTTTGCATGTTTGTCACACTTAAATGTTTCAGATCATCAGACAAATTTAAATATTAGTCAGAGATAACACAAGTAAACACAAAATGCAGTTTTTAAATGAAGGTTGTTATTATTAAGGGAAAACTAAATCCAAACCTACATGGCCCTGTGTGAAAAAGTGATCGCCCCCTAAACCTAATAACTGGTTGCTCCACCCATAGCAGCAACAACTGCGATCAAGCGTTTGCGATAACTTGCAATGAGTCTTTTACAGCGCTGTGGTGGAGTTTTGGCCCACTCATCTTTGCAGAATTGTTGTAATTCAGCCACGTTGGAGGGTTTTCGAGCATGAGCTGCCTTTTTAAGGTCACGCCACAGCATCTCAATAGGATTCAGGTCAGGACTTTGACTAGGCCGCTCCAAAGTCTTCATTTTGTTCTTCTTCAGCCATTCAGAGGCGGACTTGCTGGTGTGTTTTGGATCATCGTCCTGCTGCAGAACCCAAGTTCGCTTCAGCTTGAGGTCACGAACAGATGGCCGGACGTTCTCCTTCAGGAGTTTTTGGTCGACGGCAGAATTCACGGTTCCATTTATCACAGCAAGTCTTCCAGGTCCTGAAGCAGCAAAACAGCCCCAGACCATCACACTACCACCACCATATTTTACTGTTGGTACGATGTTCTTTTTCTGAAATGCGGTGTTACTTTTACGCCAGATGTAACGGGACACACACCTTCCAAAAAGTTCAGCTTTTGTCTCGTCAGTCCACAGAGTATTTTCCCAGAAGTCTTGGGGATCATCAAGATGTTTTCTGGCAAAAATGAGACGAGCCTTAATGTTCTTTTTGCTCAGCAGTGGTTTTCGTCTTGGAGCTCTGCCATGCCGGCCATTTCTGCCCAGTCTCTTTCTTATGGTGGAGTCATGAACACTGACCTTAACTGAGGCGAGTGAGGCCTGCAGTTGTTTGGATGTCGTTGTGGGGTCTCTGAATGGCTGAAGAAGAACAAAATGAAGACTTTGGAGCGGCCTAGTCAAAGTCCTGACCTGAATCCTATTGAGATGCTGTGGCGTGACCTTAAAAAGGCAGTTCATGCTCGAAAACCCTCCAACGTGGCTGAATTACAACAATTCTGCAAAGATGAGTGGGCCAAAACTCCTCCACAGCGCTGTAAAAGACTCATTACAAGTTATCGCAAACGCTTGGTTGCAGTTGTTGCTGCTAAGGGTGGAGCAACCAGTTATTAGGTTTAGGGGGGCGATCACTTTTTCACACAGGGCCATGTAGGTTTGGATTTTGTTTTCCCTTAATAATAACAACCTTCATTTAAAAACTGCATTTTGTGTTTACTTGTGTTATCTTTGACTAATATTTAAATTTGTTTGATGATCTGAAACATTTAAGTGTGACAAACATGCAAAAAAAAAAAAAAGAAATCAGGAAGCGGGCGAACACTTTTTCACGCCGCTGTAAATGTCAAAACTGTTAGTTTTGCTTCTTTGACTCTGCGTCGGCATCAGATCATGTTCAACCTGGACCGAGTCCACATCATCCTGGACGAGATGATCCAGAACGGACACATCGTGGAGACAAACAAGAGCCGCATCCTCGCGCCTCTCACCGCCCTCGACAAGATGGCCGACGGCTGACACTCAAAAACCTACAGGAAGTGATGTCACAGACTGTTTTCCAGGCTGACATCAGCAGGTGGAGATTAACGGACTCGACCGTCGACTGAAGGGAATCGAACCTGCAACCTTGTGATGATTCAGTTTGAATTCAGATTCAGTGTAAAAAAGGTGCCGACGTTGTTCTAATGTCAATAAATCAACATGAACGGCAATTAGCATGCTAATTAGCATAGCATCAGTAACCAGCCTGTTAATTAGTCTGTGATTCAGCAGGTTGATTTTTTTTTTGATCTGCTGCTTTTTGACCCCAAACCACAGATGGATTAAAGGGTCAGTTCACCTAAATAACATAAGTCAAATGTATATTATTTATTTTCATGCGAGAGGCCTGAGAACGTAAAAACATGACTTAAATAATGAGTAAAAAAAAAAAAAAAAAAAAACCCCACCAAAACAAGCCTAATGTGTGTGTAAATGTCGAATCCCACTCCTTCAGGTCATTAAAAACCCTCGACATGACCTCAGCGGGAGCTAAACTGTTAGCATGTAGCCTAGCGTTTCCCAGAATATGTGCAGGCTGTCGGAGCAGCGCAGTGAATGAACCTGGTGTCGCTGTCCACATACTTTTGGCCGTGAGCCCACAGCTGCCCCCCCCCGGAGTCGTGACTCCCTCCACAGACCACAGGACTCCATCTTTACTTCATACTTTGCAAACATTTTAATGATTTTTTTTTTTTTTTTTTTTGGAGCATACACATTTGAAAATATCTGTTTACCTCAAACTGCAACTTGAGTTAAATAAATGTTTATAATATACAAAGAAAATACAAGGGAGAGCAGAGCTTCTTACATTTGTTTTTCTCTTTAGATGTGCCTCGCACACAACCAGTGTTTTTGTCTCTATAGCTTCATTGTAAAAGAACACCAAATGCACTCTGACCTTTGACCTCTACAGCCGGTCAGACACAACCCAAAACTGTCGCACACACACGGAAACAAAAAGCAATAAAACAAAATAAAAAACAAAAAAGGAGAGAGAGGAGGAGGAAGAAGAAGAAGAAGAAGCAGCATGATTGTTTGAAGGAGGAGGAACTGATAACAGAAGCTACGAGTCAAACCAGGCACTAAACTGAGGACAGACAGGAGGAGGAGGAGGAGGAGGAGGAAGGTCACACACACACACACACACACACACAGCAGCTCAGGTGGGTGAGGAGGAAGATGACGATGAAGGAGAGAGGAGACAAGAGAAGGAGGGAGGAGTTAAGGATGTGAGCTTTTCTTTTAATTTTATTCTGCAACATAGATCCTCCTCCTCCTCGTCCTCCAGCAGGCGGTCAGTCAGTCGGCTGGTTTGGATTGGCTGGCTGATCTGTCAATCACGCGCGGGCGGCGAGACGGACTTGAGGAGCATGCTCAGTGTGGCGGGCGGCGGTGGGCG
Organism: Siniperca scherzeri; assembly: GCA_027580175.1. Taxonomy (NCBI): domain Eukaryota; kingdom Metazoa; phylum Chordata; class Actinopteri; order Centrarchiformes; family Sinipercidae; genus Siniperca; species Siniperca scherzeri. The sequence goes on from CM050850.1 coordinate 28,924,919, forward strand.
GGCGGGCGGGGTTCAGTTGAGGTGGAAGCCTTTCTCCATGGTGGCGGCTAACAGACGCCTCGCATGATGTCCTCGGAGGAATATTCGGGAAGCTTCAGGTAGTGAACGCACGTGTTGACTGACGGGTAACTGGAGTCCGTGGCGTCAACCTGAGGAGGCAGCAGCCCGTTTCATTATCAGCAAACAAACACACTCTTAAACGACATCTGATGGAATACAGTTATTTAGCTAACATTTGGCCTAAAACTCAGAAATGTTCAGTTTCTAATGATAAACAGAAGAAGAAGAAAAAGAAAAGCAGACTTCTTTAATAACCTATTATTCGACTGATCTAATCTTCCTCTAATCCTTCCTCTTCCTCTCCAGAGGAAGCAGAGGGGAGACGATAAAACCACAAACAAAGCTCCGCTAGCTGTGGGGGAATAAATACGTAGACGTCGAAGCAGTAAAGTGAGATGAGGAAAGAATAAAAGAAAGAGGAAGAGCGCGATGTAGACATCGCTACGTTAAAAACTACGTCCTTCCTGATGTTGCGTTCATGTCACGTAAACTTCAGTCGTAATTATGACTCTCGGTTAAATATCGGAGATTTCAGAAAAGTTGACGTGAACGCGGAAGGAACTGGTACTTCCAGTAGCTCCCACGTGACGCGAACGCAGCATTAGGAAGGACTCGGCGGTGGATTTACAAATACAGAAGCCGACGTGAAGTCAGACGCATCAGCAGAAACACAAGTTTGAGAAGCAGCGGCCAGAAGTCCACGGACGCCGCAGCTGGCGAGCCAATCGGAGAGCGAGTTTACCTTCCTGACGATGGTGAGGCGGGGGTGCAGGTTGGCGAGGCCGCCGGGGGGCAGCGTGGAGCAGCCGGTGGTGAACTGAAGGAACGCTTTCCTCTCGTCGGACGACATCCCACATAAAACTCTGACGAACCGCAGGAAGCCGGGACTGAAGCGGAGAGGACGGAGTTAGAGCGACGACCTACAGCAGGTGAATCTTCAGGTACAAACAGCCGTCTGTGGCGACTCACCTGTCTCTGGTGTAACCCAGCTTTGGTTCAGTGTAGTTGATGATGTCATCAGCAGTCCAGGAAGGTGATTGGTTGCCACAAAGGATCATCTGAACCTCCTTATGGCTGAAAGAGCTCAACTTCTCCATCGGAAACACTCGATTAAAACCCTCTGAGGACGAGACAGGAGAGGCGAGAGGAGACGAGGAGGAGACAAGGAGAGGAGGAAACGGGAGGAGGAAACAAGGAGAGGAGGAAACGGGAGGAGGAAACAAGGAGAGGAGGAAACGGGAGGAGGAAACCAGGGAGGAGGAAACCAGGGAGGAGGAGACAGGAGAGGAAAAGAGGAAACAAGGAGAGGAGGAGGAGACAGGAGAGGAGGAAACAAGGAGAGGAGGAAACAGGAGAGGAGGAGGAGACAGGAGAGGAGGAGGAGACAGGAGAGGAAAAGAGGAAACAAGGAGAGGAGGAGGAGACAGGAGAGGAGGAAACAGGAGAGGGGAGGAGGAAACAAGGAGAGGAGGAAACGGGAGGAGGAAACCAGGGAGGAGGAGACAGGAGAGGAGAGGAGGAAACAAGGGGACGAGAGGAGGAAACCAGGGAGGAGGAATCAGGAGAGGAAAAGAGGAAACAAGGGGAGGAGGAGACAGGAGAGGAAACAGGAGAGGGGAGGAGAGGAGGAAACAAGGGAGGAGGAAACAAGGAGAGGAAAAGAGGAAACAAGGGAGGAGAAGAGGAAACAAGGGAGGAGGAGACAGGAGAGGAGAGGAGGAAACAGAAGGGGAGGAGAGGAGGAAACAAGGGAGGAGAGGAGGAAACAGGAGAGGAAACAGGAGAGGAGGATCTTGTCAGTTCATCTCTGAACCAAATCAGGAGAAGCTGTGTGTGCGCTTGTGTTGCTGTCACCATGACGACAGAAAACATTAAAGCCACCAGGAGAGCAGGACCTCCTCCTGTCTCCGTCCTGCTGAACGTCTGGTACAGACCAGATCCTGACCCCCCCCCCGTCCCCCCCTAACGGGCTTTAATCTCATGTTACTGGTATGTGTATTCAGAGGTGTGTGTGTGTGTGTGTGTGTGTGTGTGTTTACCTCTGAAGGCCTCCATCTGTTTCTGGATGCCGGTGTGCATACACAAGTCAAACATCAACTCCACGTACTCCTCTGCATTCTCCATAGTCACCATCTACACACACACACACACACACCTTTAGCATCAACGTTACAACTGAATGAAATCAGAAGGTGTTCAGACACGTTGTGTATAAACTCCAACACGCAGGAAAACTTCAGATTCAGACTAAAGACTCGATTAAATGAACGAAACGTTCGTTCATCTTCGACAGCAGGGAACCTTCGTCATCGCGTGGTGACGCCAGGTGTGTTTTCGTACCTCGTCGTCTCCGTTGGGTTTGAGATCCACAGCTGAGAAACCGTGAACCTTCGAGGACGGACAGAACTGGAAGTTCAACCTGGGGAACAAAAACACGAGGGGAGGCAGGTTTATTTACCCGGAGACGGCAGACGGCTGTTTGGTCGTCAGCTTTTCAGAAACTCGATTTAAACTCGATCATTTTTTGTGTTTAAAAAAAAAAAAAAAGATTCAAATAAAGGAAGCATTCGATATTATTCTATTAAATCTGAATTATGTTGAATCTCAGTCTCAGTATAATTAATCTGCATATCTGACGTGAAACAGAACCAGCTAACTGAACCCGACACCGACCCGTGGTGCCTTTAAAGCCGCAAGTTCACATTCAGTGTTGATCACCAGAACTTTGCAAAAAGGAAATGTTTGTCAGAGCTGAAGGAAACGCAAAGATGATTTTTTAAAAATACTTTAAATCCCGCGTTGTTTACTTGTCTGATCGCAGCGTATCTCGGCGTAACTTACCTCAACGTGTATACATCATCAAACATGCAGATACGTGGTTTTCACTGGACACTGATCAGAATAAAACTGCCTTCATTTTACGGTTTAAAATACTTTTTACTTTCTGTCTACGCGTACGTCGCTTACGTGTTCATTCAAAGTTTTGTCTCGGCCCTTGAACGCACCTTCAGCCTCCCTCCAGACCTGATCCAGAAGCTGAAGGTGAGACATGAACCCTGGGGCTGCTGGGAGTGTTACCATGGAGACCCAGAGGCTCTGATGTGTGTGTGTGTTTTACCCGAGGTCCTCGATGCTGAGGGGGGGTCCGGAGCCCAGCGGGTTCCTCAGCATCAGGTCCTGCAGTCTGGTGTTCTTCTCATCTTCAGATAAACTCTTACTGGCCAGAATCTGCCTCCTCTTCACCGCCAGCTCCTTCACCTCCTTCAGGAATCTCGCCCTGCAGGAGGAGGAGGAGGAGGAGGAGATTTAAGAAAGTGTAACAGCAGAACGAGACGAGATGGAGGAGCGAAATGAGGTTTCATCAGTTTTCGTTCAAATGTAGAAGAAACGAAGCAGCTGGCGGTGAACATGTAAATTCCCCGACACCCGCACTTTGAAACTGCTGAGTCAATACTACGAACTCGTGTAGGAAGACGCGTGGACACCTTACTGCTCTCTCTGTCTCACCTGTGTGGGTTGACGAGCTGGAAGTCGTCCCAGGTGAGGATGCCGTGGTACCAGGCGGGCGGTTTGGGTTTCGGGGGGTCCATGATGAACTCAGACTTGGAGTCCTCGTCGAAGCTGCCCACAGAGTACGTCTCCTGGCTCTCCTCTGTGGACGCCTCCGACTGCACCTCCGACAGCAGCAGGAAGGGCTGCAGGTGGGGGCGCTCGGGGTCGTGACCCTGCGGCGAGCTGCGAGACTGGTACAGAAGCTTGCTCATGTTGGACTTGATGTCTCCCATGCAGAGCAGCTTGAAGAAGGGCTGCGAGACGGGCAGGTCCACCAGCCGGTTGTCCTGGATGCACTTTGCCAGGAAGACGCCCAGGAAGTGGAAGAGCTTCGTGATTCGCTCCAGCTCCTCGCTGTCCTGAGGGAACGGAGCCGGGAACAGACCGCAGGAGCGCTGCACGTAGAATCCAGGAGGCTTCAGACCGCCGCCCAGGTCCACCTGAAACACAGGACGAGGCTCAGTTTACTGGGGAGGTTTCACAAGATCACAGGACACCGATTCAAGACGGAAAGAAGGCCATGTTGACGATGTCTTCCGCACTACAGACTAAGGCCGTCACTTTTTACTCAAAATAATGATTCGATCTGTAATGATGTCACTGAATTCAAAGTTCTGTCGGACAGTCCGTCGGGTCGCCCGTTCACTAAACTCGACTTTTATGGTTCTCGTCGCTCGGCACTGATGTGACAGAAACCACGGCACACCTGGCAGACAAAATCCCCCTTTCACACCGCATCACTTTGCGTCTGCAGCCGTGTGGCAGAAGTCTCATCAGAGCGCAGTCCGTTTGTGGTTCAGTCATCGTGTATGTTTTGGTTCAGGCGCGATCTCGCTCTGTATCGATTCTCCCAAAACAAATACAAGCCTCACTACTGAGTCGAGAAAGAAAAGAAAGAAAGAGGCCTGAGATAGCGTTCCATATTTCATTGTAGTTACTAAATTAAAAATATACAGATAAAACTCCGGTAATGGACACGGCGGATTTCATGCTGAATGCAGAAATGTCCACAGTGACAGGATCTGAGAAGCATCAGTCGCTCGGGAACAGCAGGCCGTTGACCCCCCCCCGGAAGAAAACAGCTGTGTCTGCTGGTGGGAGACGAGCGGACAGATAATCTGAGGAAGCGTTTTGGATTTGACACCACAGGCGGCAACATTGTGTATAAAAGGTGAGGCCGTTTGCCGCCTTACAGTATCGTTACCACGACAAATCTGACGTCACCTGTCAGGTACGAAGGAGCGGTTCTCATTTGCTGTTTGAAAGAGCGACGTACTAATAGCATACAGTATGTCTTAAATATTAAAAAAGGTGTGGTATGCGATTCTAATCCAGTACACGTCTTTTTGTCAAATTCAGCAAATGTCTCCTCACGGTGCGCTAGCTGTCCGTCCCAGATCTGCTGCTGTTGTGATGTTAGCTGTAGCAGCGGCAGAGTTGTGAGCGTCGCTGTCTGGAGCTGCTGTGCTCGCTCTGGGAAACCGTCCCGTCCCCTCTGGCTGTTAGCTTCGCAGCAGCAGCGACAGTTTGCTAACCCGCAACCGAGCTAAGCTAACCCACGACATAGCTAACGTTAGTTATGTTACTTGCTGTGTCGTTGTTCGCTCTGTATCGTGGTATTGATGTCTCCAGAATCGCAGATCCCACCTTTAAGTGTTTTAATATACCGTTTATACAGTAAGAAGTTAATGGACTTTTCCACAGACTTACGTCAACAGACGTGCATCAAACTGTGACTTTAGAAAACCGCTGCCAGTGACGCAAAAAGCAGAAATGACTGCGTGTGCGTCCCCCACCTGTCGGGACTCGTCGTCGGGGAAGTCGTCGTCACACAGCCAGATGCCCAGAGACGTTCTCTGAAACTCTGCAGCCACCAGAGCGTAAAACTCCAGAGTCGGGCCGAGACCTGTTCCCTCCTCACCCTGAAACTCCACCTGGACACACACACACACACACAGAGGGTTAGACAGCCATATAATAAAACACACACTTGATTTTGTTATAGATGAATTACTAGAATTTGGGGGCATCAGAACACAATCAGGGGAGAGTTTCTTCATATTTAAGTAGTTTGTTTTTCTGTTTTGCGAAGCGGTTTAAAAATGTGCTGCTCAGTAGCTTCCGAGATTTTACTGTTAGTACAAAATCATACGCTATCATGAGTTCATGATAAACGGGAGTAAAGCAACTCTTTCGAAGCAGCAATAATGCAAGAAAAACATTCAGACGATATGTAAAGACGCACTGGGATGGTTCATATAATACCCTGAACTCTGAAAATCACATCTAAATAATCTCACTACATTTAAAAGTTCCGTAGAAACTGAGCAAACTCAATCTGCTGATACGATCAAAAGCTCCGGAAGAAGTTAGTAAGAGGACCTTGACTCATTTAAAAAAAAAATAAATAAATAAAATCTAAAAACATTCTTTTTAATCTCATGTTAATATTTTATATCATTTTTCAGACTCAAACCTCCTAAATCACAAATACTGAGCGTTTCCCCGCCTGTTAGTGTGGAGAACTTAAAGTAAATGTATAAGTTAACCTGCAGGGGTCGCCATTGTTCCTTAAATCTGACTCTCACCTCCAGCACGGACTTCCTGTCGGCGTGGAGCTGCATGACGGACTCGGCCCACTCCATCATGGCTTCTCCTCGGGGGACTTTGACTCGCTCGTGTTTGAGCCGCCCCACCCTGAACTCTCCGGGGTCGTCCCGCCGCACCGTGGTGGACGGCCGGGAGCGCTCCATGGTCGCCTCGCGCCGGTTCTGGAGCCACACGATCGCCCTACAGACACACCGGGGTCAGAGGTCAAGGACTGGACCGGTAGTCAGTTAGGAGACGTGTGTCAGAGGTCAGGGGTCACTTTCAGTAACAGACTCAATGATGAAATATTTCTAAAATTAAACAGGAAACAATGAAAAAAGAAAAATAAATTTAACTCGACGTGAATGAAGCTGAAGACGACGACAAAGACTTAAAGTTGGCAGATTTTGGCCCCAGTTAAGTCTCAGGGTGGAAAGCTGATATTTGAGCGTCTTATCCAAATTTCTGGGTTTATTCCCAACTTTACACACTTTTTCCAGGTTTTACTCGGGCCTTTGGATTTTATTACGACTCTTCGGTTTTACCCAGATTTATTTCTCACCTTTCATGTAGTTTTTATTTGATAGTGGCAGTAGAGATCTGACAGTAGGGGATGACGTGCAACAACAAGGTCCACGGCCGTCTGAACCACCAGACCCCCCCAAGGTAAATATACGCAATACGTTTTGGGGCCTCTTTAGTCCCATATTTTAAATGAACGTTTGAAATCAAGGTTACATTTTTAGTCCTTTTCACAGTTTAAACCCAAATTTTCAGCATTTATTCACAAGTCTTTGTCTCGCATTTTGTCACACATCCGTTTGCGCAGCTTAGACGCAGCGTGCGAGGCAGCTCTGCCTGGGAGGCTCGGTCCGGTCCAGGGATGTCCTGGATGCTGGTCTCAGGACTCACCTGGACGCTCCAAACGCTGTGCAGGTGAAGTAGAGCTGTCGGGTCTCGAAGGGGATGAGGAAAGGACACTTGGAGGTGAGCTGTTCGCACCAGTCGGGCAGAGCTCCGCTGGCCAGAGCCAAAGGCTCCTGGGAAACAGACAACCACTCAGTTCAACATCCTGCGGCCTTCACACGCCAACCTGTTAACGTTAACTACTGCACTATTAACTACCACAGGCCGCATTCATACAACACTTCATCAAATTTAGACTTTTCCCTCACTGAAAACCAGCTGGACTAAAGAAAAACATTCATCACTCGTTAAAAAATATCCACTTTATCCAGTTTCATCCTCTGGACAGGAAGTGTTTCATGACCCAGCAGTGAAAACCGACCTCGATCTGCTGCAGAATCTTGGTCGTGATCTTCTTACTGGTGAACTCCTCTGGAGACGCGTTGAACTGCAGCTCGTCGAAGTCTGCACGGAAACATTTTACTTCAGTTCTCAGAAGTGTTCAGACTTACTGTTGCGAGCCATTTCAATTTCTGACTTGTGTTTGATTTGCAAAAAGTTCTAACAAAGTTTCAGTGTGTGTTTTGTGTACGAGTGTGTGTGTGTTTTACAGTTCGTGCCCTCCTGCAGTGTGTGTTTTGTGTGGGTGTGTGTTTTACAGTTCGTACCCTCCTGCAGTGTGTGTTTTGTGTGTGTGTGTGTTTTACAGTTCATGCCCTCCTGCAGTGTGTTTTGTGTGTGTGTGTGTTTTACAGTTCATGCCCTCCTGCAGTGTGTGTTTTGTGTGTGTGTGTTTTACAGTTCGTACCCTCCTGCAGTGTGTGTTTTGTGTACGAGTGTGTGTTTTACAGTTCGTACCCTCCTGCAGTGTGTGTTTTGTGTACGAGTGTGTGTTTTGTGTACAGTGTGTGTTTTGTGTGTGTGTTTTACAGTTCGTACCCTCCTGCAGTGTGTGTGTGTTGTGTGTGTGTTTTACAGTTCGTACCCTCCTGCAGTGCGTGTTTTGTGTGTGTGTGTGTGTGTGTGTTTTACAGTTCGTGCCCTCCTGCAGTGTGTGTTTTGTGTATGAGTGTGTGTGTTTTGTGTGTGTGTGTGTGTTTTACAGTTCGTACCCTCCTGCAGTGCGTGTTTTGTGTGTGTGTGTGTGTGTGTGTGTTTTACAGTTCGTACCCTCCTGCAGTGCGTGTTTTGTGTGTGTGTGTGTGTGTGTGTGTGTGTGTTTTACAGTTCGTACCCTCCTGCAGTGCGTGTTTTGTGTGTGTGTGTGTGTGTGTGTGTGTGTGTGTGTGTGTGTGTTTTACAGTTCGTACCCTCCTGCAGTGTGTGTGTGTGTGTGTGTTTTACAGTTCGTACCCTCCTGCAGTGTGTGTTTTGTGTGTGTGTGTGTGTGTGTGTTTTACAGTTCGTACCCTCCTGCAGTGTGTGTTTTGTGTACGAGTGTGTGTTTTACAGTTCGTGCCCTCCTGCAGTGTGTGTTTTGTGTGTGTGTGTGTGTGTTTTACAGTTCGTGCCCTCCTGCAGTGTGTGTTTTGTGTGTGTGTGTGTGTGTGTGTTTTACAGTTCGTACCCTCCTGCAGTGTGTGTTTTGTGTATGAGTGTGTGTGTTTTGTGTGTGTGTGTGTGTGTGTGTGTTTTACAGTTCGTGCCTCCTGCAGTGTGTGTTTTGTGTGTGTGTGTTTTACAGTTCGCCCTCCTGCAGTGCGTGTTTTGTGTGTGTGTGTGTGTGTGTGTTTTACAGTTCGTGCCCTCCTGCAGTGTGTGTTTTGTGTATGAGTGTGTGTGTTTTGTGTGTGTGTGTGTGTGTTTTACAGTTCGTACCCTCCTGCAGTGTGTGTTTTGTGTATGAGTGTGTGTTTTGTGTGTGTGTGTGTGTTTTACAGTTCGTACCCTCCTGCAGTGTGTGTTTTGTGTATGAGTGTGTGTGTTTTGTGTGTGTTTTGTGTGTGTTTTACAGTTCGTACCCTCCTGCAGTGCGTGTTTTGTGTGTGTGTGTGTGTGTGTGTGTGTGTGTGTTTTACAGTTCGTACCCTCCTGCAGTGCGTGTTTTGTGTGTGTGTGTGTGTGTGTGTGTTTTACAGTTCGTGCCCTCCTGCAGTGTGTGTTTTGTGTATGAGTGTGTGTGTTTTGTGTGTGTGTGTGTGTGTTTTACAGTTCGTACCCTCCTGCAGTGTGTGTTTTGTGTATGAGTGTGTGTGTTTTGTGTGTGTGTGTGTGTGTTTTACAGTTCGTACCCTCCTGCAGTGCGTGTTTTGTGTGTGTGTGTGTGTGTGTGTGTGCGTTTTACAGTTCGTACCCTCCTGCAGTGTGTGTTTTGTGTGTGTGTGTTTTACAGTTCGTACCCTCCTGCAGTGCGTGTTTTGTGTGTGTGTGTGTGTGTGTGTGTTTTACAGTTCGTACCCTCCTGCAGTGTGCGCGGGTTGGAGGCGGCGTCTCCTCCGATGATGTAGAGGATGCGCAGCAGCTGCAGGACGTCCTCCACCCCGCAGGCGTTCTGGCTGCAGCCGGCCTTCGCCTGTGCTACCTCCCTGGCCACGCCCAGGATCTCGCTGCTCTGATTGGCTGAAACCGAGCTCGGGCTCAGGCCGCCAGAACGACCCCCAACACTGATGCCGTGTTCACACAAGTCCTGGAGGAGGGAAATAAATCAAAAAGATGGATTTCTGATGAAGATGTGAGTTCACAACTTTTACTAACTTTGCAACTCTTCATCACAAAGACCATTTATGAATGAATGTGTGATCGACGGTTTGCAGTCGATAATTCCACATCAGATGTTTTTACGTTCTGCTTCATTTTATTTTGTTTATTAATCAGGGAAACGTTAAAAGTCACATCTCCCAGAAAACGAGTCGAGTTTCGTGTTTCCTTCGTGGAACAGAAGTTGTTTTCTACTTCGTACATCGGGATCATGTGTCCGACTGATCGTCAATAAGGTGGGTCTTATCGAACACGAGCCTGTCGGAGGCCAAAGACGAGGAGGAAGGAAACACGAACGCAAGAAGGTCGGCGTGCTGCCGACTCTGTTGGATAATGAATGATAAACTTATAACAAATTTTTCTCTTCCCGTCACGAATCAGTTCGTTTCCTCTGTGCGACTCACCATCTTCCCGCTCTCCTTCTCTTTGTCAGAGTCCTTCAGCTCTCTGTACATTATCCTGCAGCACAAAACAGCCGGAATAAAAACTCAAACATCTGCGAAAAAGGTCAAGCAGTTCATGTCAGGTTCAGACTCTGGCCCTCCCTCTTACGTGTATGTGGGCTCCCAGATGCGTCGCAGTTTGTCCGTCTTCACGGCTCCGTTGCAGGAGAGCTGCAGCAGCCGCTGGACGTAGTAGAAGATGGTCGTTTTGTAGTTGGACAGAGGAAGCTCCACCTCCCGGGTCGTACCCAGCCCCGCCACCTGAACGCACAAACCAGCAACTTAAAGATACATTTCCAACCTTCAGGATCTGAGTCTTTACATACATTTCCTGAATTTAGTTATGTGCGGTCGGTGGTGGTTTTCTTACCTTCAGGGTGAGAGAGAGGTGAGGAGACGGAGCGCACTCCACCTCCTCCGGAACCTCCGAACGAGGAGTTCCTGACAGAAGGAAAGCGAACATGAACTTTAGTGACGTTGAAATCAGACGTCGAGTTCTGTGGTTTAAAAGATTGTAAGGAACTTAGGTTGTTTACATGACGCTGAGAGTTTAGATGTTGACGTGTGTTAACGTCTGAAAGCTTCAAACTAAAAAAACTAAAAATAAAAAAAGACTACGGGATATTTCCAGAGTAACTCTAGAGTTCTTATAGGTTTGAAATATGTTCGGATTTACAGGAAGTAACGCTTTAAAAATCTTTCAAATATCTTTCTGTATGGGCTGGAATTACTCCTGTTATATAATCTTGTTTTATTGAGCCTCCTTATAGCAGAGTTTAAGTTTAAAAAGGTCCAGCGTGGAGGATTTAGTTGCATCTAGCCGTAAAATTGCAGTTTGCAACCATTTCAATCCCGCTCGCCTCGCTCTCCCCTCCCAAGCGTGTAGGAGAAACTACGGTGGCCGCGAAACTCGCGAATGGCCCTCTCTAGAACCGGTGTCTGGTCTGTCCGTTCTGGGCTACTGTAGAAACATGGCGGTGCAACATGGCGGCCTCCGTGGAAGGGGAAAACAACGATTCTTATCTTCAGGTGATTATACACTGATGAAAACATACTTATATAAGTATTATATTCCATTTCTGCCAGTAGCTCCTCCTAAATGTTGCACACTGGAGCTTTAAGTTCTCATTTGCACAACAGTTACAGTGAAGCAGTCGTTGGCAGTTCTTGTTCTCAGGCTCGTACAAAAATATGCAAAAGAAAAATCACACAAGTAAATGAGAAATAGTGCAAACGTTAAAATATAGGAAAACATATATGTAAAAGAATAAAATATAACATGACTGAGGCTGTGCAGTAATGTAGTAAATATATGTGCTTAGTGAGAACCCGTTATGTACAGGTAGGAACAGGTATATAAATATATACACTGTGATGGTTTACACACACGGATACTCCGCTTTACTGTTATTTTTCCAGACCTTATTTCTTGATAAAGTTACATAACTGAAAGGTATTTCAGGATCCTGGTCTGTGTGTCGTACCTGGCGGGGGGATCTCCAGGTCGGTGGTCTGCTGGACGTTGGTTCTTCCTGGTCGGGGGTCGAAGGCGGGGACCAGAGCCGAGAACTGTCTCTTCAGGACGAAGTCGTCGTCCCACGTCCTCCTGCGACCTCCTTTGGTCTCGTACTCCTCCTCCTCCTGCAGGGCGGCAGCCACACACTCGTCACACCCTCTGACTTCACTTCCTGTTTCTCACTACTCACGCTGCTGGTTTTATTTTATGACCCACAAACAAACAAACAAACAAACAAAAAAAGGTCTATTACCAGAACCTCCTCGTACTCCTGGTCCTCCTGATTGTCGTCTTCGTTCTCGTCATCGTCGTCGTCGGGCTCAGGGAGGTCTTCCTCGTCGTCCAGCTCAGCCAATAGTGTGTTGGCACGACAGCTGTCCAGGAAGTCTACAGGAGGTTGAGAGAGACACAAGAGGAAAATCTTAAAATCCAGCTCGATCGATTAAAACAAAGAATGTTTTTGGCTCGTTCACCACCGACACAGCTTCCTTCAAACACCGAGAGAAGAACTTAGAAATTAGTAAAACTGTTCGATCTTCTGTCAGTTAATGTTTTAAGATGTGGATTTGCTGTAAACTGAATCCCTGTTGGTCAGACAGATACAGCAATCTGAAGACGTGACGTGACTTATTATCACGTGTTTTTAGAGTCAGAGACCAACGAGCCGTCAAACCACCGCTGGAACCTGACGGTCAATAATCAACTCTATATCTAAATACAGCAAATTTGGTCCAGACACATTTTTGCTCATTAGTTCACAGTTACATTGTTTAAATGCAGCCAAATTTGCTATACATTTTAATTTTTATACCAAATTCAGTGCAATCCGACAACATTTAAACACACACACACTTAACATTTCTGAATACCGATGGTGACACTTCATCACTAACTCATCAATACGTTCTCCAAATGACACCAAATCTGTCAGTATGCGCTCCAGACTCACCTTATCCAATCTGGTGCAAATCTATTCGACGCCAAAACACTTTTTGGTTTTTTTTGCTGTTAGCTTTCCAATACATTGTTCCGCTAAATAATCCAGCTGTGACTTTTATTCAGCGACGCTGTCTGCTTCCTGATCGCCCCGATCGGGTGGTTGGCCCCCGGTATACCTGCCTGCAGGTCTGGTTATAGTAAAATTTTGTAAACGATAAACAACGAACGTGACATGCGCACCAAATGTGATATTTCATCTTGCTAATCTGCTCCCTGAGGTGAGAAGAGTTAGACAGCCGGTTAGTTGAAGCAGTGTGTGTGTGTGTGTGTGTGTGTGTGTGCGTGTGTGCGGGCACCAACCATAGAGAGAGAACTCAGCCTCCTGGCCCGTGTCGCTCTCGCTGGACGTGGACGTCAGGCTGGTCGTCAGTGTGTTGCTTAGCAACTGGCCCACCGACAGACCCGTGGTGGCCGTGGCTACGTTATTGCTGCTGGTTACTATGGAGGTTGACATGGTAACAGTGGAGGTGGTGCCAGTGGTGGTGAGGTTAGGAAAGCTCTGAGCGCCCATGAGAGGAGAAGCTGCAAACAAACAAACAAACACACAAACAAACAAACAAACAAACAAACAAACAAACAAAGGGCGGTTAGTTTGTCAGAAACCAAAAGAGACAAAGCAGCAAGTGAAGCTCGTTAATCTCCGTCAGCTGACTGGAAACAGCTGCTGATTGGCTGGAGGATGCTCATGCTGTTAACCCAGCAGGATGCAGACCGGAGCACCCAGCCTGCGTCTGGTCTCAGGTCCCAGTAATATCTGACTTCAGCTGCTAAGAGCGTTACGTTAGAGAGCGTTCCTGTCACTCGAGAGCGTTGCTTTGCTTGCGGCTCACAGGAGCATTTCCTGGATCCCACGGATCTTGTTAGCGACTCTACCTACATTTCGACTGCAACCTACGTTTTGGTTCCTGCCCCTTAAAAATGCTGGTTCCTGAGTAACCACTGTCTGATAAACATGAGACACTACGCAGCTACAACATGTGTACAAAATTTATTTGGACTGCAACCAAGTACTGGTTGTTACTATCAATTATTATTAGCAGTAGGGTTGTGGGTTTTTTTTATGTCATTGACCTTTAAAACGACAGCTATGGAGCTAACTAGTCTTTAAAAGAGTGAGATAATGAAAAAGACGAAACTGAAACTTTATTTTAGTCTCCACTGAAGTTTTTAATCTGTTATTAGTCCAATTTGCTAGCTGGTTTTTGAGGAGAGGTTTTTCCAGCTCATTTAGAGATGAATGACACACCAGGTGAAGAGATTTCAAACTATCGTTGTTGATTCTCTCCCTGCAGTTAGATTGTTAAGCTATTTCTGAACCCTGGTCTGTTCAGGACGGGTCCATCTCAGGTAAGATGGTTAAGGGTAAACAAATGTTTGCACTTGTCTGCAGAGGGAGCAGTAACTTGTTTAATGTTGTTAAAGTTAGTACGTGCTGATAAGTTAGTCCAGACTACATTAACCAACAGTCGCGAGTCCCGCTCTGCTCTGAACACACAGTCAGCCGCCGAAACAGTGACAGACAAGTGTGTTTAGTCCTATATCCTGCGCGTCCTTACCGGGTTCGAATCCGCGGCCACGTCATCCCCTCACTCCCTCCCCCTCTTGTCTATCGACTGCACTATCAATTTAAGGCAAAAATCCCACCCAAATAATAATTTAAAAAAAAAAGGTTTCGTCCTTGTTACATCATTAAAGTGCTGCATTCAGTCAGAACTAATGATTGAAAACGGTTGACCCCCACCTGACCGTGTAACTGGTGCAGTGCTTGTCCTGCCTGGACGTTACAGCACAGTATTAGTATAGTAATATTGCAGTACTCACTGGCAGTACTCAAGACGTTCCTGCCCAGCGTGTTGGTGTTGTTGTCGCTGCTGCTGCGGCTAAGGTTCATGTTGTTGGTGGCATTGGTGCGTGACATGTTGGGGGCGCGGCGGACGAACGACTCCATGAGGCTGGCCTCCCGTGACGACAGGTTGGGCACGCTGGCGCTGGAGCTCATGGGAGCGCCAGCGGCCAGCAGGGAGCTGACAGACAGCCGGGCGTTAGCCGCCGAGCACAGAGGCCTCTGGGAAGGCGCGTCCTTGCTGGATGACTCCGACACCGAGCTGACGTCGGGGGAGCTCACGCTCACCAGCCCCATGGAGATCGCCGTCGCCGGGTCGGTGGAGTCCTTGTTTCTGGCTTCGTCGCCGGGGGCAGACGTGTCGGCGGTGAGCGTGCCGGAGCTGGACGCGGAGCCGGACCCGCCCTCCACCGCAGAGGACAGTACAACGATCGGCTCCTGCTGCTGTCCGTCAGAGCCGACCCCGCCCCCCGTTACTCCTCCCATCCCGGAGCCCTGGTCGAGCAGCAGCCCCTCAGCCCTCCTATCCAGCCGCAGACCCCCAGCGCCTGGCAGCCCTGCAGAGGAGCTCAGGCTGATGTCGGAGGAAGAGGCGACGCTGCAGACGGAGCTGCTGCTGCCCTTCCTGCTGGAGGAGCTGGCCCCGCCGAGCGACGTGGCCCCGCCCTTGTCGGGACAGTTATTTTTCACCAGGCTGCTCCACGACTGCTGCTGCGAGGAGGACGAGGTGGAGGAGGACGAGGAGGAGGTGATGGTTGTGGTGCCGCCGCTGGCTGCCGGCGTCACAGAGGGTCCCACCGTGGAGGAGGCGGGGCCTGAAACAGTGGATGAGACAGGTTTGGGTGACGGCGCTGTGGCAGCCGACTCAGGGTCGTACCCTGGAGCAAGCTTGAGGTCAAACTTCCCTTCAGCGCCCATACGGTAAGAGTTAGAGCCGCCAGCATCCCAGGTTACATCAATCCAGCCTGGATGGACAGAGAGATAGGAGGGAGACGGACGGATGGATGTCAGAGACCCGGCAGAGAGAGAGACAGAGAGAGAGACAGACAGACAGAGAGAGAGACAGACAGAGACAGAGAGTGGTAGAGGGAGGTAGACAGACAGCAGAGAAGCAGCTTACAGTTAGAGCAGCTCCACACAGCTCCACACTGGACCAGATCGCAGCAGGATACTTTGCGTGAAATGTTCCTTTAAAGTCACGATGAAACCGTGACCTGTTTTTGTGTAATTGTAATAATCACAAAGAATTATTTTTTTTTTTTTAAAGTACAAACGTTATGGGGACATATTGAAGAGAGGTGGTATTACATTTCTATGGGACAACTGCTCGTCTGTGTCTTGAGGTTTGTTAAGATGGAGCGATTTGCTACTTTACTTGGAGTAATTAAAGAAAATGCATAATGCAATTGTCTCTCCCAAGATTTATCATATCGTTCATTTATTGTGCATTTTCAGTAAAGTTTCACCACATAAACAAAAAAATCTGCAACATTTCCATTAACTACGTTTCATTCTTCTGTTTTCTTGAAAACAGAAGAATAAAAAACAAGAAATATCAAAATCAGCGTACTAACTGTTAAATAAGCAGTTACGCTGCAGCTTATGACATCGCAGCTCACGGTTGCCGGTTGTCATAGTAACACTACACGCTTTCCGGCTCGGGAGCTTTTCCGGGAGCTCGGCAGTCCGAAACGTAACGGGTCAGAGCATCTCAGCCCTCGACGCAGCCTGACGGGACTGAATCTGAGCCCAAAACTCAAATCGGACTCAACACTACTCGGTTTTGGCTGCTTGTTATGGAGGACAGTTATCATCCGATAGCATATTCACTGTGGTGCTGCGCTTTAACCGTCGTCATATGTGTGTGTGATGTGTCTCTGTCATCTCTGGTTAACATGAAGACGCCAGCTGCAAATACATTTAACACATTAGTGTATTTAACTGTATTCACTGTTTATTTTAAGTATCTGTGAATCTGCACCTGTTGGCTTTTATTCTGCGGGATTGAGAACGGGCCTATATTATTTAACTTTATACTAATATAATGCTGTTACAACCGATTTGCATCGATGTACATACAGTATATAGTATGTTACACTGGGGGTTGGGTGGCTCGGGGCGTTTGTTCTTTACAGCAGTGTTTTAAAACTCCCCTTGAGGAGGTTTTGGTCCAGGTGGAGCGATGAGAGAGAAAAATATGAACACAGTCACAGAAAATGACAATCGAAGCAAAAGTAGAAAATATTTCTGGCAAATGCAAAGCGTCAACGCCACAAAAGAAAGAAATTAAACTGAGAAACAGCAATAATCCTGGTTTTAAACGATGATCAACAGAGGTACTGGTGGCGTCTCCACGCGCTCAGCTCACTGGCAGAAACATCAGATCTGAATCAAAACACAGAAACCCCGAGAAGAGCAAGAGGCAGGGAGGAAGAGGAGGAGAGGAGGAGGAAGGAGGGCGTTTGTTACTTCCTGCACGGGCACAAATCTTCAGATCTACATCTTTTATTTAGATCCGATTTAACAGCGAGTGTCCGGGTGACCTGTTGGGATTGGAGCGCTTTGACGAGGCGTGTGCATCGTTACTGTAATATTTCTTTTCAGATGGTCACGTGTCAGATTAGTCGGTTATAGAGTCCGAAGTACTTCAGCTGCGACTACGAGACATGAAAGACAACAGTCAGATCTCACCCGCGTGGCGTTCAGGTGACGGGCGAGACGCCAGAGACCGACTTCACCGTTCCGCCTGACAGCGCCACGCAGAAGTTGTCAAAACTCGGGGAGAGAAGAAGAAGAATTCAGACGCACTTATGGGACGTAGCAACAAAGTAGTAGCATCAAACTGTCTGCTTCTGTTCTGCATCGTTTCTTTGAGACATCAGCCCGACGCGTCTATTACAACTCATCGCTTTATCCTGCGTAGTGTATCGTAGCGGACGACAAACGATGCCGCAGAAAGCGGACAGAAAAGACAAGCGGGTCAGAATTTTTTTTGCCTTCTCTCGACGTGTTCGGTGGCCAATAGGAGCACGGAGCGCTCTTCTGCGCACAACTGTAAACACGGCGAAGCGAAAGAGGAAAGATGTTGGTGCTGCGAGGCGGAACAGTGGAAAGGTCACAGTCGTAGACAGCCAGCATCGTACGCACCATTTCGGACACCACTGTTTGCTTACAACGTCTCGTTCCTTGAAGTCCGTCCCTTCCTGATGACATCACACAGGTCGTGAAAGACGGCAGGCTGCGATTGGTCAGGGACCAACGTGTAGTCTGTCATGTCTCACGGCAAGAACTTACGACTCTATAATCTCCCAATCTGACACGGTGACGCATCTTAACACACAAAAAGACAGTGAAGTCCGAACCCGGCATAACCGCCGCCGCTAACATCAAAAAACCATCAAGAGGTTGTTCCAACGGTGTCAAGTCTTCTACAGAGGAGGCGTTTTAGTTTTTCAGTCATCCATCTTACATGCTTCTGACATATACAGCTGTCTACACAGGATGCTCGCCTTTCACTCGCACTTTTTGAGTTTTATGCCCGTAGCCGCAGTGATTGTGTATTGGGCTCCGAGCGCTGCCAAAAGGCAGGTAACCTACACACAAGGCTGCGCCTGAACGCATCGTCCACTACGTGGGCTGTGTAAACAGTGTCAGTCTGAGGTTTCCCCAGTAAGTGACACTGTAGGTGCGAACAAGCTTACAGCACCTGGAAACAGCCACCAGGTGTAAAACTCGCTGTTGAGGTGTCTGCTTGTGGCTTCAGCTGGATGATAGATGTAAAAACTTGAGCGCGTAATCACAAACGACAAGAGGCGTCACAGTCATGACAAGTTTCAGTCCCATTGCTATTAATTAGCTAACTGTCAGCTGAGCTAGTACAGCCATCGCGCCACCATCCTGGCAGCCGGTCGTGTTGAATCTGTACAACCCAGCATATCACAGACGGATGGGAAGTTTCCACCAGACCCTGAACTGCACATCTACATCAGAGGTAGCATGTGAGAAAATGGTTAACGTTCCTTCTTCTTACAGGAAGCAGCTGCTGAGTTTAGATCCTGTTTCACAGAATGACACAGACTGTAGAGTAAAACATGAACGTTGACTGTGGGCAGACATTTGAACCAGCAGGTCGTAAAACTCAATGGAGTGAAAAACGCAAATTCGTATCTCAGAATCTGGACATCAAGTTTTGCAGCTGAATGAATTTGTACCCAGGTTCTTGAATGTGTGTGTAATATATTTGAAAGTGTGATATTTTGTTTGATTAAATTTAAAAAATGTGTAGAAGCCATTTTCATTTTAGTTCTTCAAATTACGATTTCGTTTTCTGTGACATAACGTGGTAAATTAAGGAACCAGCACCGATTCGGGTCTTTAAATACATCGGTGTTTCAGAGAGTTCAATCGCAAATTAAAAACAGGCTCTCTTGCACCAAAATGTCAACTTCTTAATTTCAAATTATGAAAATATATACAAGTTTTTAAATTCAGAACTTGCCGGTACAAGTATCTGCCCACAGTTGAGCCTCTGAGTACAGAAACTGGGAGCCGGACCCCTGTTAACAAAACTTTAAGACAAGAAAAGGCGTTAAATCACTTTAAATACAACAGTTAAACTGGCTGGTTTGTGAATCCACGGTCCTCTGAAGCTGCAGGGCGAATGATAAGTTTTTATTTTTCAGTTTCAGTGTCTGTCCTCTGGACGTGTCTTACCGTTGTGAGCCTCTCCGGTGACGGTGCCCTCTCCAGTTGGGTTGCCGTCCTGGTCGCGCCACTTCCAGTCGATGCCGCGGACGACCCGCGCCCCCGGGACGATGTACTTCATCACCTGGGAACGAAACAGGCGCCGCTGCCTGCGAAGGTTTGCCTCCGCCTCCTTCACAGCTTTACCTGAGGAGAGGAGGACAGAGAAAGGAAGGTTTATATCAAACATTCAACTGATGACAAAGAGGGATAATCCAATGGTGACAGAGAAAGTGAAAAAGAGAACAGAGGAGTGGAGCATATGGGCTCAAGTAAGTGTCGAAATGCTCAGAAATTACTTTTAGTTTAAATAAATTTGACGTCCTTAATGAAATGTTTGCACAAATTACATCACCTGATGTTACTCAAAGAAATGCTTTTGAACATCAGAACTGAGCGCTCGAAGTTCCCACACCGTGTGTGAGACACTGAAGTTACACATGCACACAGTTTGGTTACGGTAAGTATGAATTTTGGCACGGCCTTTACATCCAAAGGTAGGGCCAAGGTTTATACTTGGAACTCGTGTGTATGCATGTGTAACGTCAGCGTCACACACAATGCGGGGACACACGGTTTTCTGCTTTAAAAAGGTGATGAAGGGGACTTTCAACAATGTATGTAAAAAAGAGGTGGGAAAAAGAAGCTAATATAAAAATGAGCGAAGATGACTGGTCAAATATATGCAGGACATTATCTACCACCTGTAGCTCAGGTCTGTGGAGGGAATTCACCTGGAAAAACATTTTAAGGTTCTTTATAACCCCTAATATAAAAATGGCACAGAGTAACAATCCTGAACATGGTCAGTGTTGGAGAATGTGTGGTAATATGTCTGCTGGTCACTTCCATATCTTTTGGGAATGTCCTATTATTTCTTCGTATTGGATAGAGGTGGTGAAGGCAACTAGGTCGATATTTGGCTCAGAGCTCGAGTTTAATTTCAGTGTTATATATTTAGGAAATCTACCAACAGGGCTGAGAAAGTCAGTTAGATATTTGTTACAAATACTTTTAGCAGGTAGCAAGAAAGCAATAACCAGGAAATGGCTAAGTAAAGATCCCCCGACAATTGCTGAATGGGTAGAAATAATTAAGGACATTTACGTTATGGAACGTTTAACTTTCTCTTTGAGACATGCCCAAAAGAAATGTGAAGCATATTGGGAAAAATGGATATCTTATCTGAATACAAATTGAGATGTATGTGTCTTTATTTATGTATTTTTATTCATTTCCTTCCCTTTTCTTTTCCTCTTCTTATCTGTTTTATATGATGTTGCGCACTTATGTTAACCTATGATGACTTTGCCTGATGTCCCTTGGTCTGTCTGTCTGGTTTTCTTTTGTTTTGTTTTATTTTCTCTTTTGTTTCCTGTCAAAAAAGGAAAAAATAAAGTTTAAAAAAAAAAAAAAGGTGATGAAGACTGATGGAAACATGTCGGGGGTGAACGTGACCACAACATCCTTTACTCAATATTACATGAGCGCAGAGGGCAGCCTTACCGAGCTGGTCCTCACAGACGGCGGTGACGGTGCCGTACAGCTCGAGTCCGGACAGAGACAGGTAGTGAGTCTGACCGCTGGCGTTCTTCCCCATCTGTTTGATCCTGATGTGTCTCCATCCCTGCTTCTCCTCTTTGGACGGATCCAGAGGCCACGTGGCCGTCGACCTGACACACACACACACACACACAGAGTTAGATGACAGTTGAGCTATGGGTTGTGTGCTGCCTTAATGTCATTTATATATGAACTATGAAAATAGGTTCACATCAGCCTCTTAGTGTGGAATTCTGGGTATTTTCTCCCACTTGCTGATATAAATTTGGTCACAAATGGCGCTGAAACGATTGTCCATTACAGATTAATTGATCGGCTCATTGGCACAAGAGGAACGTCGTACCCCGGTTCGTTGAGGCTGCAGTCGTCTACGTGGGTGTAGAGAGTTGTCCAGTTCTGACCGTCCTTCGACACCTGAAACACCCAGTTCCTCAGCGCAGAGCGGCCATAACCCCTGCAGGAGGAGGAGGAGGAGGGATGAAGAGGAGGAGCAGCAGATAAAACCAAATATATTAATTAGTCTTTTTTTCAATTTGTTACCTGGCATGTTTTAGGAAGAAGGTGTGTTTGTTTTATTACCTGCTGTGTCTAAAGGTTGTATGTTTGTTTCACTACCTTGCGTGTCTCAGGGTGTAAGTTTGTTTCATTGACTGGTACGTCTCACGGTATTGGTATTTTTCTTTTATTACCTGGCGCGTATCACAGGGTACGTTTGTTTTAGTACCTGGCGTGGCACATGGTATAGGTTTGAAATATTGTTTTATTACCTGTCAGTTTGTTTTAGTACCTCAGGGTGTACATATGGTTTGTTATATTACCTGGCGTGTCTCAGGGTGTAGGTAGGTTTGTTTTATTACCTGTCAGGGTGTAGGTAGGTTTGTTTTAGTACCTCAGGTGTACATATGGTTTGTTACCTGGCGTGTCTCAGGGTGTAGGCTGAGGGAATGACCCAGAGGCCGAGGTCGACGGCGAACCAGGCGTTCTTGTCGTCATTGGTGTGGCAGTTGAGGGCGGAGCTATCCCGACTCAGGATGTCCTCCAACCGCCCGTAGGGGAGGTTCCGCCCCTCTGATGATGTCACCACCACGAGGCCGTAGGCAGCGGGATTTACCCACTCATAGGCCGTCCTGAGTGGAAAAGAAATGAGGATGAATGAGTCCAGCTGTGATGATGTTCCAGAAGTCTGGTCTGAAACTATAAATCTGATAAAGGCGGAACTTCAACTATTGATTAACTTTCACCCTTTAAAACTAATAACCAATACCTCAACAAATCATATTTTAAACAGTTTAAAGTCTTTAATAAGTCTATGAATTGAGGAAAAGTGAAATCGACATTTACCAGGTTACCGTTGAATTTGTCTGGATAAGTGCAAAACAATGTCAAACTCAACTACAAAAGGTGCGTGCTGCATAAAATGTGATATTTGAAGCCACTCTTCAGTTCAAACAACATGTAGTCCACCAAAAAGTACATTTTAAAGTAAAGAGATGCTATAAAAAGGTCCTCAGTTTGCCTTAAATAAAGATTTATAGTTTGACTGCAGCCGCTGCACTTACTTGGCGTTGGTTCCGACCCAGTAGATGATTCCATTCTCGTCAAAGTCATGTTGGTGTCTGAACGTGAAGGTCTGTCCTTCCCTCAGCTTCCTCACGAAGACGAAGGATGAACGCTCAAAGTCGTACCACTGCTTCGCCACCTGAGGACGAAGAGGAGGAAGACTTTTACACTCATCAGTGTAAAATGAGTAGAGGTGATGCCTTAGATTTGGTCTTTTTGGGCAAAGCACTCAGAAAAGTTCCCCGACACCCTCAGAGTAAAATAATGTGCACGCATCAGAGTTACATAAATGTGTGTGTTCAGCGTGTCCTCACCATCTTCAGCAGGTACTGCTCCAGAGACTCCACAGTAGCGAGCGGTTCCATCTTCAACATGCGACCCGTCCGGTCGATCAGAGCCGTCTCACCCGGCGCTCGCTCCAGACGGAACCGCAACCTCCTTGTCAAGATCTGATAAGCACAAACGCAGTCCACTAAGTTTGTCCTTCGGGAGACATGCGTACGCCTACCAACAAGAGTTTCTCCAAACATAGACCTGGA
The DNA here is from genome assembly GCA_027580175.1 of Siniperca scherzeri. Taxonomy (NCBI): domain Eukaryota; kingdom Metazoa; phylum Chordata; class Actinopteri; order Centrarchiformes; family Sinipercidae; genus Siniperca; species Siniperca scherzeri. The sequence goes on from CM050850.1 coordinate 28,947,929, forward strand.
CCCAGAACACACTGTGACTCACCTGCAGGTTGTAGGAGGACCCTGGAGTGTCGTACAGGTGCAGAGGTAGTCGTTCTATTGACTCCAGGACAGCTATCAGTTTACGGATTAAGGCAACAGCTGGTCGGCTGCAGACACACACACACACACAAACACAGCGTTGCGTTCAGGTTTAATCTGACAGTTTAAGACAAGAACAGTGAACGGGCGGACCACACGGAGCATACTTCATTAAAGCCCCTTCCACAAACCGCTGTTTTCACTTGTGCTGCCTGATTAGACTTCTTCTTTAGACTTCTTATATAAAAGGTGTTCCCGGACAGCAGCGTTTGTGTGTTTCGTGATCTTGGTGTTGTTGAGGATTGACTTCATTTTGTGCTCCACTGTCCCATGTACAGTGACTGGAATTATCTGTCAACCCCGATTGGTTTTGGTCGTCTGAAGGTAACACGTTGTCGGCTTTTTAAACGAGCAGATTTTGTTTTAGCAAGATTTATAGAAAATGCTCGGCAACTGAGACAGAGAACACTGTATCCAACATAATGAGACATTTCTGTCATGGAAATTGAATGTTTTGAAATGTTCTCTTTTTTTTTTAATTTGTGGAAATGTCTAATATGATCTGTCATCCTGGTTGTTGCCGTCTAGCGTCTTGCGGGCTGGGCACCATATGGTGCACGACACTCGGACAATCAAATCGATCTTCTCCAGCCTGTGTGGGCATGTGTGCTCGACAGACAGCTCTCACTCTCCCGTTAGCATTGTTGCACCTTATAGAGCTGGACAGTTTACATGCTCAGTGTGCTCGACAAAACTAGTCCGTACGATGCGTCTTACGCCAATATCAGAAGGCAAAAGTGTTCGTGGCGGTTCTGAACGGCCACACTGGAAGCTGGCGTGAGGAGAGGAGTGAGACGCGATAATCGTTTAAATACGGAGATAATGGTGCACACTTTCAGACACTCTCTCCTGGAAGGCGTTCATGGTGCTGCACTCAGTTGTATGCAAGAAAAGTGACAAATAGTTTTGTAAAAACTGAAAAAAAAAGAGCTGAGAGAAAAGTTCAAACCCTGCTTACTTCTTCACCTCTAAATCGCTGTGTGAAGTGGGAGTGATTGTCGGTTTCGGGAAAAAGTTACAGAAATTGCGTGACGCAGCCCCCGTGTCCGAGGTCTGTATTAGTTCATTGAGTCTGGTAGCACAACTCTAATTAGCCCGAGTAACTTGACACCTGTGTGGAAGTCAGGATAGGAACACGTCAGCTGGTGTTTGGTGCCGTTACCTTTCATCGTCTTCATTCTCGCTGAAAGCTGCCTTAAAGACATTGATCCTCTCCATTAAAGGCTTACAGTCATGTTTCAGGTCCAGTTCCACACTCTGCACACACAGACAGACAGGAGAACTCATTTTACACCAGTGATTTTTCTACATCTTTAAAAAAAAAGGACGCTGCCATGTTTTAAAGGCAAAACGATGACATACTGTAGGCTCGATAAGGGTTTTAAAAGGACACTTACATTGTTGAGGACAGTGAACAGAGCCTGGACCAGGCCACTGCTGCACATCTCATACGGAGAAATCGTGTTTTCATCCTTCAAAACTACGATCAGGTTCTCCAGAGCCGTTTTCATCAGGTCCCTCCACGTGTTCTCCCCTTCAATACACTGCTAACACAGAAAACGGTACAAAAATCATACAACATACCAAAATCGATACCTACAGCATGGCTACTTAAAGTCTGGAATGAATCCAGGATTTTAGAAGTGTGTGTGTGTGTGTGTGTGTTTATGTACATGTCTGTTGGTGTGCAGCTCCCAGGCGGACTCCAGCTGTGTGGAGATGTTCCTCAGGGTGACCACCACTCCTCGGGGCATGCTCTCTACAGCTTTGAAGTGATCGTCGTACAGCTCCCTCGCCATGCTCTTCACCTTCTGCTTCGTCTTCTCCAGCTTCGACTTCAACTTTCTGCCTCGCTTCCCCGTCCAGCCCGTCACAAACTCCGAGCCTGCACACCCACACACACACACCCACATGCCAGACAACGTCAACATTAATATAGATGGTACGACTTGATCTGAGCGCTGCTTGTGATACAGTTCATCAGCAGGAACACAGACTGTCTGAAACTATTTTTAACTGGTTTCTTTGTTTTGAGAGACGATCATTTACTGAGACAGTCTAAATAAACGTATGGGGTTCCTCAAGGATCCATCTTAAAGCAACTACTTTTTAACATATTTGTTTCAGCTGCGTGGTGTCATCAGGGGACATGGTTTCTGCTTCCATAGTTGTGCTAATGAGCTTTCTTATGTTGCTCTTGCCTTGATGTCACAAAAGCTTTTGGGAGCCGAGTGAGAACGAGGCGGCGTTTATCCTGAAATATAATAAACTTTACATCGAAAATGTTTAAGCGCTGTATAAACTGTTTAAGATGTCAGCACTTGGTAACCTCGGAGGATTAAACAAAAGGCCTATATCAGTAGATTAACCCCTGCCATGCCACACCATGGAAGGACACCAGTAACTTCACCAGCGAGCTTTTCAGCTACTCTCCCTTTTGCAATCTGTTTCCTGCTGACAGTTCACTAAATCAGACGTGTGTTTTGTGCCTCGCAGCCAGGATTTATCCCTTTTCAAACCTGGACTTCTCTCCTTTAGAGACATTTCAGACAGAGATCCTGCGTGTTCATAAGAATGTTTAAGGGGTTATTTATGTGAAAAGTTTGAAAAATATTGTTTACTTGTTAGATAATATGTATCACGACAAGTTAATTTGCTCTTTTTATTCATTTCTAACTAATTCACTGTGCATGGATTTAACCTAATTACAGCTAAGTGGTCTTTTTGCAGTAACTTTTGTATTTGAGAAAGCTCTTTAAATCAGCCTTATAAGTTGATGTTGCCACTATAAACACATCTGTTGCAGAGATATTTTCTGTTCAGTGAGGTTGTGTAGTTGTTTCAGAATCATAAAATCAAGCTTCTGTCTGAATTCTTCGAACAGTAACTTGCATGCAGCGGATACGCTGCTTCTGGTGTGAATTAAAGCTACAAGATTTTAAACTTTCCATAGTTTTGAGAGTTTATGTTGATGTGTTGTTGTAACAGCTGCAGGAAGATTCGTGGAGCTGCTGGGAAATGCTGAGACACACCCAGTGAGGTCTCGGCGGTGAAGGAGTGTTTAGTTCCTCTGTTGGACTCGAAGACGAAGCCCGGCAGGTCTTCCTTCAAGATGGTGGCCTGCTGTCCGTCTGAGTTGTGGATGGCGATCTCTCCGTCCTTCAGGCAGGTCAGAGACCAGTTCCCCACAGTCAGCTTAGTGGGACCCACACTGGACAGGATGGGCTGACTGGCTGTTACTGGTTTCACCTGACTCCTCGCCCGCTGCAGCTTCTCCAGGAACTCACTGCGAGACTCTGCCGACAAGAGGGGGGGGGGGGTTTAAGAGAGGGAGGACGAGGATGGAGAGAAGAGAGATCAGTCAGAGCAACAAAGATAATTAGAGATCAATAAGTGTGTTATGAGTTTGTTATTTGTACCGGAGCTGTCCGACCCCCCCTCTGGACTCCCGCTGGAGTACATGGTGGCCAGCTTCCCGTCCAGGATGAACCTGAACCAGCCGTTTGAGCCGTTGGAGAGCTCGAGTGCCGCAGCATCCGACCAGATGTAGAGACAGTCCCTCCCTCTGATGATGGACCAGTCCTTCCAGTGATACGGCTTCCCCTGCTGGATCTCCCTCGCGTCCTCCTGCACCTCCTCCTCCTGCAGGAGGAACAAGGCATTCAGTTAGACACTCATGATATATTTTTAACATGTTCGAAAGTTGTGACTGTAAAAGATCATGTTTTTAATTCAGTGTTTTAAAGTTTCAACATTTCAAATCTAAAGGTAAATCTTACATCAACCTGAAGGACACTACAGTGCCCACGCTACATGAAATCTTAAAAACGATCAAGTTTTAAAAGGATGAGTCCTCAGCTACTGTATTAACTTTGTGAGAACGATTTTATTTCTGACAGAAATGGACAAAACTGCGAAAACAGATATATAATAAACCAGAAACATCTTTTAAATCTGAAGCGTTTTGTTCGAGTCATCGTCTGAGGCAGGAACAGATACAGCGGGTTTGCACACACACTCTCGCTCTCTACCTTCTCAGGTTTGGCTTCGTCCTCGTTCTCGTCGTCAGACGCCGGTCCAGCCAGAGTGGACACCTTGTTGATGACTCCCAGTCGGGCCAGCTGGTCGAGGAAGACGTCTCCACCTTTATCCACCAGATCTCTGATGATCTGCAGAGCCAGGAGGTGACCGTCGTCATCGTCCTGAGACACCGAGAGACACAAAGATAGGTTTCACATCTTGTATAGCCATGAGTACAGTTTTGTGTGCGAGTGTGTGTGCACGAGTGTGTGTGTGTGTACCTCCTGGTCGAGGACAGTCGCCGTGATCTCCACCAGCACAGTGGGAAGATTGTGTCCCGTCTCACTATCACACACCTCCTTCAGCAGGACTTCGCTGCTGTAGTGAACCATCTTCCTGATCAGAGCCAGACTGGCTTTCCTAAAACACACCAAAACACACATACACACACAAAACACACCCAGCTGTCTTGTCAACACATTTACGCAGAAATATTTCTTTTCTTTCACTTTTTACATGGAAAGAGAGAATTTCCAAATTCTGGTTCTGTTCAGTAAACTGAGACGGTCTGCTGACAATAAATCAGCCAATGACAGACAGCATGGCTTAAAAGTGCAGTTCGACTTTCATCTGCTATAAATAAACAGTAGGACTGTCGTAGCAAATGTTTTAACGGTTCAGTTCAGTTTTTCCACCATATATTAACTGTCTGGGCCAGTTTACCTAATAGAAGGCAGCATGGTTTGCTGAAAGGTTTGTGCAAAAACAGGCAGAAGTCTCCTCAGGTAGATCGGGGCCATTTCTGGGTCTCCTTGGGCTCGCTGCCCTCTTCCTCCTCCTTGTTCACATCTTTCTTCTTCTTGTCGTCGCCCTTGTTCACCGGACACATCCAGTCTCCTGCAACAAACGCACAGGTTCGAGTTACCTCACTGGTGCTGTGCGAGCAGCCCCACCCACAGTTTTTTTTATTTTCAGCTGTTTTCAAAGTCAATAAAAATGGTGACAGTGTCTGGAGCACACCCGGTGTATGTGTAGCATCCTGGAAGCAGGATTTTGTTTATTGAACAACATGGAAATGAAGTGCTCAAATGCTGTGAGCTGTTGACAGAGGAAATCAACATTTAACAGTGTTTGAGCCAGGGTTGTTCGGAGGGGGTCCAACGGGCCCATTAGTACTTTTCCAGGAGTTCAAGAGGGACATAAACAATACTGTCAAAACTGCACACCCACTAAATGCTACACAAGCAGAAGCAGCAGCAGAAGAAGACAGAGTGCCGTTCCTCTCGGTGTGGCTCAGCTAACTCGCACGATAACGTTAATTGAATTACATTTAATAACATGTAAAAGTGAGAAGCCTGCTAGCAGCATTGATTCTGCTGGAGTTTATGGGAACACGCACCAACGTCACAGTGATTGGGCGTTTGATGTTTTAAAAAGGGGTCACTGCATTTTATTCTGTGTGTTATGAATGCATTTATCTAAGAGGATTTGGACAAATACTCATGACGACTCAGCTGATTGGTTTACTGGGGGCTGATGATGTTTTTGGCGATGGCTAAACATTCTCTCGTCACGTGATTTATTCGCGTTTTATTTTATGTCTTTTGTACCTCAGTCTGTGCGCCTACGTCTTTGGGAAACACTGAGTAGCGGCAGCAGCAGCAGTAGTACACAGTAGTATTATGGGTTTACTAACCAGGGGACTGCAGTATAGCCACCACCTCACTGTGTCCTCTCTCCCTGGCCTTGTCCAGAGGAGTTTTCCCGTCCTCATCTCTCAGGTCAGGGTTGGCTCCATGTCGCAGCAGAGTCTACACACACACACACACATTACAAAATGTTTAGAACAGGTGAGAGCTAGCTACCTGAAAGGAAAACGGAACAACAGACAGACAGACGCATATTTACAGTGTGTGTTCACTCTGTGGATCTGTGCGTTACCTTGGCTACTTGTGGACGTCCAAAACAGGCAGCGTAGTGTAGTGAGGATGACCTCTGACCTCTGTTGACGTCCGCCCCCCTCTCACATAGAAACTCCACCTGGAACAACAACAACAAACATGTGGTTGGTCAAACTGACATTACAGCCAGGAAATACAAAACGTGCGAATGAGAGCCAACACGAGTCTCCAGATATCAGAAACATTTAAATATTACGCTCCTATGGAATCTATTCCATTTAGCATACAAGCTAAAGTACTTTGGCCTTGCTATGTTAGCATTACTCTCAATGCACAGCTAAGGCTGACATGAAATCAGTCTTTAAATGATCCAGGTCACGACCTCTAAAACTAAAGTCAGTGGGATTCATCCTCTGGAGATCATGAATGTCTGGACCAAATTCAACAGCGATCCATCCAGCGGTTGTTGAGATATTTCTCTCTGGAAACATAGTGGTGGACCGGCTGACATTGCCACCCCTAAATCCAAGCAGCTAGGTGTGGCTAATAAACAACACTGATTTAAATAAAAGAGCTCAGTGTCCGTTTATTTTTTACCATTTCCTGTGTGCCAAAAGCTGAAGCCCAGTTGAGCAGCGTCTGTCCAACATCGTCCATGAAGTTCACCTCAAAAGCTGCAATAGAAAGAGGGTCACTTAAAAACAAGATGGCAGCAGCAATTTCCAGCAGAAAACTTTTCATTCAAGTGTAGTCCACCATCCGTCTCAGACAGCAATTACATTTAAATGTTTTCATGTCTATTAGAAGGGTTTACAATTATGTCTGCCTGCGATATGGTAAACACAGCCCGGGCAAAGAACCTCGGAGGAGATTTTCTTCAGGAACTGACTCCTACAGCGTCTAAAGCCTTATCACAGGTGTCTGCGTTCTTACCTCCGGTGTCGATGGCGTCGATGAGAGCGTCGGTGTCCTTGCTGCGGATACAGTCGATGAGCTGTCGGTGCGATCTCTCCCCTGAACTGTCCAGGCGTCGCAGGCCTGGGATCCGACCCGTCGACCCCGCCGTGGATTTGGGTAGCGCCTTTCGTCCCTCAAACAGGAGCACCAGCAGGAGGTCCACCAGCCGCATGGTGTCCAGCACGCAGCGCTCGTCTCCTCCCAGAGCGGACTCCATCGAGTCGGGCAGCGCCGAACGCAACAGGTCCTGAAGACGCGAGAGGAAGGGGGGCGAACGTATCAGACAATGTTACATTTCTGTAAAATCTAAAGAAGAAAATGTTCCGTCTCTCTTGAAAAAGTATAAAAAGTATTATTCTCGTGTTGTGACGTTTCAGGTGTGTCGACCTACGTGCGTGACGAGCGGCGACCCCCTGCACAGTGTGGACAGCAGGCTGACGATGGTCGACACCTGGTTGCTCAGTTTGGAGTCCGGGGCTGAGGGGGCGGCGCCCGTCGAGGTCCGGCCGGGCTTACAGGAGGAGGCGGGGCCCGTCGCCGTGCCGCCGGCGGCCGCCATGCGAGACAGCAGCTCCTCCGTCAGGCCGTGTTTGGCTAAAGGGGCGGGGTCCACGCCGCGGCGAGTGAACCTGTCGGCCAATGAGGCGAAGCAGCGCAGAGCACCGTCTGACACCTGGGAGACAGGAAGTGGTTAGCGCTACTGAGAAACAAACTGCTGAAAAACAAACTGCTGACTCCCTCGCAGTTACCTGGTGGTCTTCGTGTTTGAGGAGGCTGGACAGAGACTCGACGCAGGTCTCCAGAGACGAGTCCTGAGGCTCCATCTTGCTGCAGAGTCGGGACACCACGGCCATGGCGGAGTGCAGAGTGTCTTTATGAACCAGATGACCGCTATCTCTGATGAAACTCAGCACACAGTTCAGACCGCCGGCCTCGAACACAGCACCAGACTCCCTGGTACAGATCAGTTCCAGCACCTAGACAACAAAACACGCGCAGATTAAAGCCAGCAGGATGACTTCTCTGCACCTGTTGGTACCTCTGAGCCAGATATCAAACCTGACCCAGCTGAACGGAGAGTAAAAACAGACTCACACTGTGTCACAACTTCCTGAATTAACAGGAACGTTTCAAATGGATGTTCACGGAAAAGCTTGCGGGTTTAAAAAAGGACTAAGGACTGAAATTTAAACCTGACTAAACCTGTATTTCAGGGAGTTTCGGCCCATTAACCCGCACTCATCACTTTTAATCAACCTATCGGTGTTTGGACTGATTTCCTTTCTTCCAGGTGATTTCAGTTCATGTTACAGTTTACCTGTGGAGTTTTCTTGACAACAAACAGAAGTTTACAAAATTACGTTCCTGTCACATGGTATCGACAGTGTGAAAAGACTCATTTACTTGAACAAATAAAAGCGATGGCTGGACAGTGAAACTGAAGGGATGATATGGAAAAATGATTTTATGGTCCTTTAACCAAACGAAACCTTTAACCTTCCCAAAACCTCATCCGTTTTTTCTTTCAAAACTCTCGTAGTGCTGAAACGCTTAGCTGATCGATAAAATAAATGAATAAAATTATTTGACAGCCATTTTGAAAATCTAATAATCGTCATTTATCAATCAATCCTTCTCTGGTAGCAGCTTCTCCAGTGTGTCAGATTTTCTCCGTCTTATCTCATTGTAAATTGAATGTTTTTGGTTTTGGACTATTGGTCGGACTAAACAAAACACGTGAAGACATCACTGAGCTTTAGGAAACTGATGCACATCTTTCACTATGACATTTTATAGACTGAAAGAATAAATCGATTAATTTACTAAAAACTCTTGTAAAAAAAAAAAAAAAAAGGTGGGAAAAGGTTTAATTAACACTCTCCTCCTCAAAAGACACAAACGAGGGGAAATAAGATTTAATATCTACCATTTAGTGACCAAAGCTGGGAAAAATGAAATGAACACGAGATGAAACAGCACACAGATCAGTGCCGGGACACGAGACGCAGACAAACTGAGGCCTGAATAAAGAACACGACTGTCCTGTGATGTGTATTAATAAACGTCTGGTAGCACATGGTTGTGGATCTCCTGCCGGGCTGATCTCTGATCAGTTATTATCATGCCTTGGCCTCAGTTAACCTGCTGTTATCTTCCTCCCCGACACACTGGTCCTGTTCAGGATAACAACTTAAAGGAGTCGCCCTGACGAAAAGCCACTGTGATGACATTTCACTGGAACAAAAACACACTGATGAGCTCCAGTAAAAAAAAAAATAAAAACATCTCAGGCAAAGAAGTTTATTCTGGCTCAAATTAATGCCGCAGCGTAACACGACATCATCCAGCAGGACGTTGCGCCGGCCAATCAAATACACACATTCCTTGTAAACGACTACAGTGGACGCTGTTTCTACAGTTTATAAAAAACGACTTTCCGCAGTTGTAAAATCCTGTTTTAGAATTAGAAACCTCTCTGATAAACAGATAAACCTTCAAACTCACTGATCCAATCATCAAACTGGGCTTCCTGGATATTTCATCCTCTCACCTGTACCTGAAGCAACACACCAACGCAGTATCCGCAGGGCTGTCCTCGGCCCGAAAGCCCAGAAACTTAAGCACCGTTTTAAAAATACTGGAAAGGAACTCTTTATTCCCAGGTTGAACAGATTCTGCAGTAAGATTAAAGAAATCAACAGTTTGCTACAACTTCCTCAAACTGTTTGTTTAAGCGGGCGCAGCTCATGAGACTCTACCGAATACTGCCGACCCTCCATTACTACTCGACCAGGGTCGAACCCACCCGACTCTGGTGAACTGGAGTCTGTTCGATTAATTAACCTTCATGTAACTGACCCCCCCAAGAAAGAAACCAAGAAGAGAGGAAGAGAGACATTTCGCAGCATGTATTCAGACTATGTGGACGTTTTTGCATCCCATTTTTCCTTATTAGGGCTGAGTGATTAATATCAAAATCATCATCATGTTGAGAGTGAACTGAATGTTGTGATTTCAGAAGACACGTGGACAGAGGCCTGTGCAATGCAGTTCTCAACGACCAATTCCAACACACGGAGAGACTTTTGTTGGAAAAACAAAAGTCCAAGTTTAGCTCGGCCCCGGCTCACTGCTGGAGAGAGAGTGTGGGGAGGTACCAGCAGACCGTGGACACATTTCCTGGTCCTGCCCAATCATTCAGCCTTTCTGGACAGAGGTGACAAAATAATCTCAAAAACATTGGGCTATGACATTAGCTGCTCCTGTACAGTGCTGTATCCTGGTTGTTTTTCTGACAACATGTCAGCGGATGATGTCTACCTCCTAAAAAATCTTGTCGGCTTCGGCCAAGGAGTCCATAACAAAACACTGGTTACAGAAACAGGGCCCCTCCCACCGCAAACCTCTTCATCTCCGTGGTGGAAAGTATTAAAACCATGGAGCGCGTGCGTGACTTATACCCTGCGACTTCAGGAAGAACTCGGAAGAAGACGTTGGGGAAAAAAATGGCGGCATTTGTCAGAATGTGACAGTACTTGATTCAGACGAAACAAATGTGAAATGTACGCTCGCTTTATACTTCCCTCATGTGTTCCTTTGTGTTATAAAACTGTTATAAATGTAAATTAAAATAAAATTATCATCGTGTTGTAATAAAGAATCTTTCAGATACTGACATGTATCATGATGCAAATGTGTGCAAAATGTTTAAATGCAATCATCTGTGTTGTATGCATCACAACAGACTTTGATTCCACTGAAAGATGAAAAATCTCTATAATCTACAGTAAATAAAACGATCCTCACATATTCAAACCAAACACTGAAGCTCCCTTCGGTCGTCTGCATCAGAAATCTCGTTTATTCTGATGTCATCACTCACGTTACGTATCAGACCTCTTCCTGTCCTCCTACCTTGACGCACTGCTCGGCCAGGTCTCTGCTGGTCCTGTTGTTGAGCTCCACCACCACCAGCCGGTTGCACAGCGCCTTGATGGCCCCGTCCACTCCCACGATCCTGCGGGTGCACTCCGCCGACACGTCCAGGTAGTAAGTAATGGCTCTGGCCGTGACCTCCAGCACGTTATCTGGAGCGCTCTCATCCAGGAAGATCTTACAGAGCGCCGGGAGGAACGTCCGAGGAGGACAACTGGAACGAGGAGAGGGAGGACAGAGAGACAAGTCAGCGCAGAGTCCACTGTCCTCGGACCTCCCGACTACTGGCCGCGTGCATCGTTTGTGATCGCAAACTGAAAACTCACGTCTCGAAGCAGCGGTCGACGTTGTCCGACATGAGCAGCAGCATGCAGAGCTGCTCCAGAGCGATGAGCTGCATGTCCCGCTCGTCGCCCTGACCCATCTGCAGCCACTCCAGCAGGGTGTCTGGGTCCACGTCCGCCATGATGGCTAGCCTAAAGGGACAACAAATACACCATGTACAACCTAGCTTAAGTGTGTTTTTGCATTTGTTGTTGTTTTAATTATACATGTAACCATTCATTCTGGGTTACAGGGGCTGGATGCTAGCCCAGCATGCACTGGGCAAGATGCAGTGTACCCAGAACCTTCGCTACATGTGAAAGGTTTTAAATACATGCATTAGAAGCTTTAATAAAAGAGTTTCACTTGTTTGCAAACAGGGACTGTTCCTCCGTCGTCTCTTTGGCAAACTGAGTTTTTCTAGTTTTTGTTGATGCGTTGCTCATGAAGAAAATCGAACTGTTATGAAACAGACTGAATCTCCATATGCAGTAAGATCACTGACGCAGAAAGAGTTGACTGAAATGGAATGTGAAAATAAAAACACAGCTATTTTTGACTTATATGGACGAGACGAAATTAGACTTTTTTTAGTCTCCGCTCAGTCTCGGTGTTGACTAAAACTAGACTAAAAAACATTCACAAAGTTTTTGTCAGCTAATTTATTGGAGACTAAAATGTTTGTGGTTTTCTTTTGTTGACTAAAAATGTATTTTTAAAAAAATGAAGTTTGCCAAATATGACTCCAACTCACACAGATTTTTGATATCGGGACTAAAATAACTGACAAAATGAACACTATTAGTATTTTACACATCCACGTTCTCCCTACCTGATGACCCGACCGGCTACACGAGCTGGGCTAACCTGACTAGCACGGTTTAGCTAATAGACAACAGCTGCACACTGCCAAAAGGCTTTCACTGTGGAATTGATGCTCTGCACCTGCCAAGACCCAAACTGCAGATACTTGGTTCAAAAGGGCCAAATATCCCCAAAGACAGTAATGCAGTCTCGCACAGCTGCAGCTTCAGAGCCGGTGCTCCGATACTGACCTCTATTTGAAATGCTGAGTTATTAGATACACCTTCATTCCTGCTCTGACAGTCAGTAGCGTCACCTGACCTCTCACCTGGCTCCCCGTTGGCTACCCGGTCTGGCTCAGGGCCCAATCACTGCTCAAAGTCCCGTCGCTGTTTGGGACTCATCCAACCAACCGGACAGGAGGGAGAGAGGAAACACGGACAGGGGAGTCGCTCGCTCTCACAGGGGTTTCTGGGACATGTAGTCTCTTTACCTGCAAGCAAAAACAATGGGAGGAAGTGGAGGAGGCATTTAAATATGTGACACCAGTGAAAGAGCATGACTTAATTATCTTGTTCACATAGGAATGACAATGGAATAATTAATCATTGTTTATACAGGCAGCGGATAATTCCTGGACGACTGCAGCTCATGCTCATTTATGCAGGGCAGAGGTTACATTTTGGATTCTTGTTTATATAAAAAAGGCACTGGATAATTCCTGGGTTACTACAACAGTTTATACAGGGCAGTGGATATTTCCTGGACGCCTGTAGCTTGTTATTACGCGAGTGGATAATTCCTGGGTAGGGATGTGTTATGATTTCAGGTTCTATTTTGGATCCGGTTCCAAGTTGGTAAAATTCAGATTCATTAAGCTCCGCGGACAACAAACCCCTTATCGAATCTCTCATTCACCGTCTCTTAGATTGTCTCCTTAGCCTCTTTCTGACTCCACAGACGTCAGCAAAGAAAAATATACTGGTGACGTAAACAAACACTCAGCGACTGACTGAACATGGCCGACCTTCACTAAAAGGGGGGGGGGGGGGAGATGGCATCCTTGCTTAAACATTTATCTACCACCGATTTGATAACTGGAGAAGGACGAGTGCTTGGCCTCAGCCTAACGCCCGGTGTTACACTGTATTCTGTTACCCGTGAGATTCTGTGACCTGCAGCAGTGCAACAACCATTTCGCCCTCATGTAACTTTAAATGCGTCGCGCACGCAGACAAAAAAATCTGCGAGTTGATGCTTTGCAGCTGGAGCACAGCCTGCTTTCCCCTGCAGGGTCAGGACGGGGATAACGAGTGTGTGAAAGCTCCACACCCTTTCTGCACAGCAGAATCGCTGTGGTTTACGTTTGATGACTGAAGGAAATAAAGACAATACTTGTTTTGTTTGAGATGTCTTCATTACCCGCCGAACAAACGATTTAATAAGGGATTCAAAAAAGGATTTGGATTCGATAAAATGCTACGGAAGTCCATCCCTATTCCTGAGTTACTGTACATTGTGTATACAGGGCAGAGGATAATTCCTGCTTAACTGCCACTTGCTCTCATTTATAAAAAAAGGGAAGCAGATAATTCCTGGACGACAGACCAGCTGCCAAAGCTTTTCAGGTGGAATTTACACAACAGACTTTATGCGTACGCCTAATTAGCGAATGGTTTACAACAAAACAGCAGCAAAACAATCTAAACCGCAGCACGGAGGGCGTTCAGGATCTGACGAGCTAATGTAACTCCACGTTGTCGTCACAGACAAGCAAGCTTTACTGGAACTGAACTCTGATGTGGTTTTTCCCTTCAAACAAGAGCTGCAGCTAATGAGAACCTCAAAGCTTTTACACCCCGTCTTTAGTCTGACAGGCGGGGAGACGTTCAGAGCCACAACGCTTCCACGGTCGACTGAAACAAACCAACGTGCAAATGTGAAGCACCTCCATATGAAAAGCCGACAGTCAGACGCAGGAGGATCACGGAGTCTACTGTGAGAGAAACACCATTAAGGAAGAAAGTATAACGAGCTTTTAGTGAAGCTAATAACAGACGAAGAAAAAAAAAAAACAGGGAACCAAACCAGCAGCGGAGGCATAAAATCTGTTTACTGAACGCAAAAGCTTTGTCTTTAACGGCTAAATTGGATCTACTTTGAAACTCAGTTAATAATGCACTGTCAGAGGAAAAAAATAAAAGCAATACAAAAATGTAAAATATCTTTTTAGGGTGGGGGAATGTGGTTTGGCAGGTCGCCCGAATGACTGGTGCCTGGGAAACACTGCTGACATCTCAATGTCCTTAATTTCTGTGGCTTACATGGCCGTTTTTAAAAAAAACGACACAGAGAAAACAAACATTTCTTCATCAACCGGAGAAGCTGGAAAGTCCTGGCAGCTGAGCGATTACAGCCTCCGGTCCATAACGAGGCGGACACGGAGGCCTGTCGGATTTAATCTGACCAACAACTGGAGACTGTTAGTTAAGCAATAAAAAAGGTTGGATATTGAGATTTTATAAAACTGCGATTCTCGTAAGAAAAGAAAAAAGTTGCATAAACACTTCACATCTGTCCCTGCTGGGTCAGGAGGATTCTGGGAGCTGAAACCAGGTCAGAGTCCAGACGAGGCCGATGATCCTCGGTGTCTGTGATACAAAAATATCGTGATAGTCTCTGCAGCCTTTCAGATATTATGGTGACAACGCTTTGCTTCCTCAGATCAAATTAAACTAATGTTCCCTTAAAAAAACAACAAAAAAAAACGGGCTGGTCACTTTAATTAGCGCTAAAGCTGTAAAAACAGAGAAACGGCAGATCTGTTTGAGGCAAAATGATTTAAACTCAAGCTCAACTTACTGTGCAGAGCTTTAACTGCATCCCGCAGGATGCACATATATATCTGCCACACAGTCTGCAGCGCTGTTGAAAGCTCCAGAAAAGGCTAGTGAGCTTATTTTAGTCAAGCTACTTTTCTCCAGGGTCAAGGACAATCTGTCACCCTCGTGTTCGAGGGTGCTGGTTTAGAAGAAGGGTCAGTTTTTTTTTTTACACTGTAAAAATGTCCTCGTTTCTTTAAGACTTTAAGGGTTCCTTATGAATGTTACTGTCCTTATGTTCATGTTGTGTTCATGTTAAAAAAAAAAGGAACATCAACAGACACGTTATCAGAGTTTTTATAACCAGCCTGAAAAATCGAACAGACTGGTTTGTATTAGCAAGTACAGATGCCTTCTCACCTGAACGCCTTCAGACACACGCAGACGTCCCGGAGACGTTCAGGAACGTTTTCTGTGCGTGTGAACGGGAACACGGATCAATATTCAGGGAAATCTCTGCCTCCGCTTCCTCACCTCGTGACCCGGTAACAGGTCAGGGTGTGGCCCGTGTTGTGAACGAAAGCAGAAACACCGCAGGGACGAGCACGTCAAGGGTTACGGTCCACCTGACGAAAGACGCTTTCACGCCGGGCGGGCGAACCAATCACAAGACTCCGCCGATGACGCATCTGAACCCGCGACTTGTTTCCTGTCGCCTTCCTTGCCAGCGCTTTCACGGGTGATTCGATAAACAAGTTCAAGTAGATCACGAAGAAAATAAATTAAAAATGACTTGCTGAATATTAAATACATTACAAGGGCACCGGACAAAAACAGCTCCTCGCACGCCACATTTCTGAAAATACTGAGATGTCTTCTAGTTCTGCCGTCGCTGTGTACATCCTGCCCCCTTCTTCTTCTTCTTCTTCTTCTGTGGGTTGGCATCCATAAGTGTTGCATTACCGCCATCTGCTGGACTGTCCCTCGCTCCATCTATCCCAGCATTGCCATGGCGCGTGTGAATAGTGAAAGTCACCGGCGGTGCCCGAAAGGTTATCCCAGTACTTTACTGGGAACCGTGTGTGAAAAAGGCTCCGGTCAACCAGCTGCCCTGCCTCGTTTGTACTGAGATCCAATCACAACGGCAGAGCGGAGATGACGAGAACTCACGTTAATACCAGGAGAAAATGCAAAGACCTGTAATCAGCTGCTATCATCCAGATATAAACTAAAACTAACAACTACTTTCATTTCCAAATATCTACTGATGTTTACTAGACCAGGTGATTAATATATTAAACAGGGAAACTATCATTAAAATGTCGACCAACAGTCCAAACGCCACAGGTATTACGTTTACTGTGATGGAGTAACATCTCACAGCCAGGAATCATCAAATGTTTGATGGACAGCAGCTCTACACGTGCTAATGCCAGGGGGTCAAAGAGCCTCTCCGCTGAAGTTATCCTGACTTTCTTTAATATCTGGAACACAGCAGCAGGCTAGCAGCTCTGTCCGGTAGCACAGCACTGCAGCACGGCATGCTGGGAGTCTCATGGGTGTAGGCTAAGTTGATTAGGGTCTAATTTGAAGCCAACCGGCCTGTCTGTCTGTCTGTCTGTCTGCATAGAAACAGGCTGTGCTGGACAGATCCTCTTATCAACAGATTAATCATCACAACTTGCCAGAGAGCGTCCCGACCCCCCCCCTCAGGCCCGGGGGCGACCACAGCGGGACCAAACAGCCGGGCTGTCGCGCAGTCGGTCACAGGGTTTGGCTTTCACCCCTTTAACCCTTCATTGTGTTCTGCGTCCTTTAAAAAAAAAAAAAAAAAAGGCTCTTCCGTTTGATTATAGAAAACTGGCAGATACCAAAACCCTTTGAAGGAACGCGCGCTCAGATTTTAACCGTCGTTCAGCTCGTTTAATACCGCGTTTCACTCAGGCCGAGTTCTTAAACAGTTGCTTGTGTTCGGTCAACGTTTCACAGTGATGCATTGTAGGAAAAAAATAAAATAAAAAATGTTGATACTAACCAAAGCGAAGTATTTTTTAAGTGCTGTTTCAGTATCGGTACGGTTACTGATATCAGCATGCGTCAAACAAAGCGCTTGTCAGATCTAACGGCACATGAAACCTTCTTTCCACCGTCCGAATCGGGGCGTTCCAGGGGATCGTGCGTTAATCCAACCTTTTATCTCGATACGGATTCAAACACCTCGACTCATGTTATCTGGAGATCCCCAGTACCCTCTTTACCCCCCAAGTTTAAAATGCGTACACCTCGCTGTTTGGAAGTAAGGTGGCATGAGGCAAGAGATTTCTGCGGCACTAAAACCGTCAGCGGACTCACCGAGTTTTAAAATAACATTGACGAAGAAGCTTTAATACGGATCGACACATTACGATGAATGAAGTCAGCGCTGACACCGATACTAGGTCAGACCAGTGCATCCTTAATAAAAACACTTGCCTTTCGACTTGTGCCAGTATCAAAACCTTCCCACCAATACTCAACCCTACCGGGCAACCAGAAATCAGGTTTGAATTCCTATTTCCACATTCTACAATGTGACTTAACATTTACTTAACAGTTAACTAGGGCTGCAACTAACAATTATTTTGACTATCTGTTAATCTGCTCATTATTTTTTCAAGTAACCGTTTGGATTGTAAAGTGTAAGAAAACTAAAATCCCCAAGGTGACGTCTTCTAATGTCTCGTTTTGTCCGATCAACAGTAAAAAAAACAAAACAAAAAAAACCCAAAAGATATTCAGTTTGTTGTGATGTAAGATTAAGAACAGCAGATCCGGGTAATGTTTTGGCAAAAAATTGTCATCAAAATTGTTGCCGATTTATTTTCTGTGAATCGACTACTCGATTAATCGACAGAAAAACTGAAGGTCAAGGATAAATATAGTTGTAGGACCTCCAGATGTACTGGGGTTTGGTGACAAATGTGATAATTACTCATTTAAACATTTACCACTGTTCAAACATTTACTTTGTCAGGTAAAAATCCCTAACACTATCTGTTTCCAACTCTTATAATGGGACATTTTAGTCCTTTATTAAATCCCTCTGCGTTTTACTTTCAAGTCAACATGGGCAAGAAATCCTCAAAGTACTCAGATAAACATGAAAATTTTAAACATCTATAATCAGAAATACTTTATTGATCCCCCGAGGGGGAAACTCTGTTGTTTCAGCAGAGTTTCCCCCTCGGGGATCAATAAAGTAATACTCCTGCGGACCATATGGTGAGGTTGATGTTTTGTCAACTTGATCAAGTTGTACATTAAATCAACAGTAAGAGAGAAATTAGCTGCAGCCATTGTATAAAACACTACAATAAAGTCTGCCGATACTCGTGATTATGTGTCCATATTCCCCTGCCCTAACTTAACAAACCTCCTTTGTTTGCGACTTGTACAACGCCAGAAACTCGGCCACAGACAGACTTGTTACGAGTAAACTGGGGAAATTACATGGTTCAGCCATATCTGACAAAGCTAGCTGTGTGACCCCAAGTTTCATCATCTGACCGGGGCATAAGGGACCTAATTATTTCATCAGACACAAGTCAACATAAGAGGATATAGCGGGGATATGTTGCTGGCAACGTTAAGCCTTCTAGCTAGCCGTGCAGCCCGTGTACACAGGGTTTTATCGCCAACTTACACAGAGTTGCTGCCAGTTCCTAAGCATTAGCTAGCTGTTAGCTTTATTAGCAGAAGACGTGCTAGCGTAACGCTGATTAGCAACTGCGATGTTGTCAGGCCGGTAAAACAAATTGTAACTCCCAGAAAATATCTTAAACATATAAACACGAACCCAACGGTCTTATACGAAATTATATTATGGTTTGTTACCCAGCAGAGAAAATTAATTACAAGGAACGAAACCCGGCTAATGTTAGCCGGCTAGCCCCACGCTAGCTAATCTAAACGCTAACGTTAGCTGAAATAACGGCAGCGTCCTCGGGTTTCTGTGATAAAACCGCTTTTATTTCAGACATGAAACCTTTGCTACTTAACCGCCTCGCCGAGAAACAAAAGCTGCCACTGCTTATGTACGTCAAGTGTAGCATTACTGTCCATTTAGTAAGCTAACTATATCCGCGGCCTCGGACTCCGAACGCGAACCGCGGGGCTCGAGTTCCGGGAGAGCCGAAAGGCCGCTGCGCAGCCGCGGACACCCGACGCGAGCGACACCGGCCCCCGGGCTCGCTTTTACCTGCGGGATGAGCCACTCACCGTTTTTTTCCTTTTGGGCACAGAGACAATCAGCAGAGGTGTGAACCGAGCTCTTCTAGATCCAACTAAAGGGTGAAGAGCTGTATTTATCGCCGATGCCGGGAGTTGAATCAAGGCGTTCCCATTTCCTCGGAACTGGTCTATAAAGGTCAGAGTGGACGGCGAGGCGATCAACAGCACAGACCGGACTGAAATGGAGAGCTGAGCCGACTGCTTCTGCCGCGTTCAGGAGCTGCTCATGAGCTCGGAAATACGAAACATCACAGCGTTCATCATTTTAGATGTTTGTTTTTTGTTTTGTTTTTCATCTCGTTGTATTTATGTATTTTGATCTTATTTTGCACGTGTATGCCAGTCAGTTGTATAAATATATGCATGTGCTGTCCTGTGGTAACTATTAATAAAATTAAAAAAAAAAAAAAGGTGGTCAAATAATAATAATATCAAGTAAGACAAATTTACATTCAGCATATTTAGTTTGCATTTTAAAATTAACTAAGCACAGTTGGGGTTAGGCTACATTTGATCTTGTGTTGTTAAAAAAGAATGAGGGGGGAAAAAAAAAAACACAAATTACTAAATATTTCCCTGGAAGTAATGACTACAATTAAATCAAGAGAAAACATGTAAGCATCAGGACCAGTGTTTGTCATTGTGATGAATTACACAATGGAGTTTATCAGGCATGCATTCACCTTAAGAAGTATTATGGTCTTTACTCGATGAACTGTAATCCATAATGGCGCACAAATGTTAAAACACCTTTTTATTATCATTATTCATTTTAATGTGCTATGATAAACATTCATATGTTATGATAGTAGAGCACGATATACGTTTGGGGTCAATTTTTAGCCCTCCATTTTATTTGGGTTACCAAAAAAAAAAAACTCCTTAATCACGCTTCGTCTCGATGATTGTGAGGTTTACGACAGTCCCCTGAAGGCAGCATGTGAAGGTGACGCGGCTGACGTCAGGGGGCGCTGCAACGTGTTTGTTTCTGTTCAAAGGGAAAAGTTTCCAAAAGTGTTTCACAACCGATTACACACACAAACAAGACAGCGTGGAGGGGGTCGATATGATTCAAAGTGCTCTCCTCTCGTTAGATATCAGATTTGCATTTTCATATTTTCATTGCATTTCTAATCAAGAGATCAAACGTTGGTTGTACCTGAAGCACACACGTGGGTTTAAAAATCAGCTCACCTGAGCGTTTCTATTTAGAAAAGGAGAGTTTCTGCATTTAAAAAGGGAAAATATTGGATTTTTTTATTTTTTCTTCTTCTATCTGAAGGCGAGAGACTTGTTACTGTGTAGATTCACATTTCAACATGAAATAAGATGAATAAAGTTCAGTTTATTTCAAATAATACCTCCACCCCCCCATCTTATTTTTCCATTAAATTCATTCAAGCAGAATTTTCTTAAAAAGGTAATACAACTTGTATACGCATCAGAACATCAAGTTATTTTAAGATCATTTTGTAAAAAAACAAAACAAACTTAAAGACGCCCCCCCCCCTGATAATCTGGTCTGGTCTGCTGTGGTTTAAGTGTTTACGATCAAACGACCACAGCATCGGAAACAAGACAGGTGAATCATTCTGTCTCTTTAATCTCCTCGGCTCGGGTCTGCAAACTACAGACAAACTACAGACAAACTACAGACAAACTACAGACAAACTACAGACAAACCTCCATCGTCGGTGTTTGTTCACACGCTGGAGACAGAGAAAGGAAACTGGAAACTGAATTAGAAGAAAAAACGTGTTTTTATTCACTCGCTGCCGTTAGAAAACAACATGTTAACTCATTCATTCAGTTCACACCTGTACACAGAGCCAGGTGAGCTCACACACACACACTCGTACAGCTGGTGTGTGTGTGTGTGTGTGTGAGAAGCTGCTGAAGCACACAGCTCACCTGGTTAACAGACTTATTGCAGGTAAATCTTTAGTGTTTGTGTTGGATTGTGACGGAGCTTTTAAAGGAAGTGATGTTAGAATAGTTTTCACTGATATGAACATTCACATTTAGACAATAAAAGTCCTCTAAAACAAAACCACGCTTACATTCTTTCAGCTCCCGGTCTACCGCAGACCACTCAAACTGATCAAACATGACGTGGCTGACATTGTGACGTCGTAGTGTTGTTAAACTAAAGTGCTGATGACTAAATTGTCCCTTGCGGGCCACCATATGACTAATAACAATCAGAGAGTCTTCAGGTTGTGTTTTTTTATGCGATTTGTCAGACGAAATTAAACCCAACAAAATCAACATTTTACTAAAAAAAACAAAAAAACAAAACAATAAAATCCTCTTCTCTGTTATTGACATTCATTGCAGGGTCAGAGGAAGACGTGTCGACGTGACCTTTGACCTCCATTCATTGTTAGTGAAACAGGAAAAGAAGCTTATTCTACTGCCGACTTCAGATTGTGTTCCTGCTTAAAACCACGACGGACGTAGCGGTGACAATCATTTCAAAATAAAAGCCTCAAGTGTCAGAATACTGACAGACCGGATCAAACAGCACAGACACTTTCACGGCTGCTGCTTGTTTAGTTGTACTTGTAGCGCCAGCTGGGTGGAGTCTAGGTATCAGAGACAGCCTTGATTGACTTCGAGATGCTCGCCCGTGATTGGTCACCCACTGCATGCACTGTACCTGTATCCTTTATGGTGAGAAAAGTCAAAACACTGGAGAGAATAAAAAAAATCTAGACTTGCGAGCAAGTATCCCGGGGTCCGACGCGCCAACGCACCTCGGAACTAAAGGCTCGACCGATCGGGAAGCCGCGAACAATTCTACGGCGTCGCGCTGCCATCTAGCGGCCTTCTGGTGTGACAGAACTGGAGCAGATACCGGATCTGCACACCAAATATGGAGTCAGCGGACTCACCGCACCACTTACTGTCACATCTGGAACACATCCTGGTTTTATCTGGAAAGGTTTTATTGTTTTTTTGGTGATGATATGATAAAAATTTTTTAAAAAGTAAGACAGCATCACATACTGTCAGATTTGTCCGACGGCAATAGCAAACATCTGTTACAGCGCCACCTATTGTTGCATTTGCACAACATATTTTGCACTGTTTGAAATGTTGTGTAATTTGGAGAATCTATTGGTGAGATCAAGTGTTCCCCCCCCCCCAAAAAAATAACTTGACAATCAGGTTCCAAAGAAAGTTCTGACATCAGTTCAGTCTTCCTGAAAGGAACACGTGGACGCTTAATCAGAGATCTAACATTATATGCACTGTGTGTGTGTGTGTGTGTGTGTGTGTGTGTGCGCGCGTGCATCCATGAAAACATGAATCCAAAACACTCTGGGACGTTTAGCTCGAGTTCATCCTTCAGTTTAAAAGTTGTCGTTGCTCTCTGTCCTACAAGAACTGGGATTTGTTTGTCAGCTGTTTGACTCCGGTCCGTTCGCTCCGACTGACCTGGAGTCTGCGTTACGTCCTGTAAGCCGCCGGCGGTGACCGATACGAGAGTAAATTCACTCGTCGGTGCCGATCTATAAAAAAACAGCGAACCAGCTGCTTTTCATGATTAATCAACATCCGTTCCTCCAAGTTAAACGTGACAAATGTATATTTAGCTAAACAAGATCCAAACTGTTCTATTTTAGCCACGTATCAACAAATAATCAATATTTCATATCGCTGCCGATCATTTCTAAAACCATCCATCGGTTTCTGACTGATTTCCTTCCCTCCGGACTCCCACCGGTTTCAGTTCATTTTGCTGTAGAGCTGCAACAGTTAGCCGATTAATCCAATCGACAATAATAATAATAATAATCAATGAATCGGCTTTTTTTTTTTTTTAAAGACAGAATGCCAAAATTCTCCAGCTCCTGAAAATATGAACATTTCCTGGTTTCTTTATTCTTGTATGAGAATAAACTGAATCTCAACTCGAATTTTCTGACATTTTATAGACAACTGACTAATTGATTAATCGAGAAAATAACCAATCGATAATGATCGTTAGCAGCCCCGATTCATTTCTACTGAAATCAGCTTGCAGAGAAGCAGAGAGGTTAATTAAACGTTAGTCATTTTCAATGAATCCACGGATTTTGTCTGTACATATGTTGCCTTTGAAATGTCAGAAAACAAAAGCATATTCCGACGCTCTGCGCATTTAGTCTGAACAGCAGCTGACAAATCTGACCGGGAGTCAGTTTCTAATGATATGAAGCAAAGAACCGTCTCACTGGAGAAGCTGGAGCTCACACACGTTTGCATTTCTATCTTATCGATGACTTTAATCGACTAATCGCTTGTTAAAATTGTAGTTTTTTTTCTTTTGCTTGAAGGTTCATTCTTGACCTTGGAAACAGCAGCTTTCAGCTTTCAGCTCCCGAAACAGCAAGTTAACGTGGATGTTGGGTTGAGAATGTTTCGCCAAACTGTTAATTCATTTTCTGTCAGTCAACTAATAGATTTATTGATTAATCGTTTCAATTGCTCACATCTGCGTCAGCACACGTCGACTGAGATGGATTACCTCGATGTTCGTAGAACCGGACTGAAAGCAGCGACTTCCTTTAAAGGAGGAAATGTGAAACCGACGGAGGATTTGGGAAATGATCGGCGGGGACGGAAAGTAAAACAGGATTTGTAGTTGATGAGATAAAACATGTCAAACCACCAGAACTGGATCTTTAGCTTGGCTCTGAATGACGGATGATAAAACTCTAACAGTGATTCAGTGCCATGCGGAGTAATACAGAGATGCTGAGCGTCTCATCAGAGGAACGCACCGCCATGTTGGACGAGTCGTGACGACATCAAAGACTGTCGCCCCGAACATTAAATGGACAGTTTCTGTGAAAGAGGAAGTGATGTCATAACCCCCCCCGTCTGCTGTCATCCTTCCAACATGGCGGCGTGCCCTACTCACCACTTGAATTTCATTCTTCATGTTCCCGATCAGATTCTCAGACAACAAAAGTGCCATTTGTCCCAGGGGACGGTGAACGCAGCGCGGTCGACCTCCGTCCTGCGGCGTTGTGGCGACTCGTCTCACAGGAAGTTGGTCTTGAGTGTGATGCTGGGGGAGGACTTGGCGGCGCTGCGGGAGGCGGGGTTAGCGCTGCTAGCTTTAGCGTTCAGACTCTCCTGGTTTCCTTTGACGGCGGCTTCCAGACGAGACTTCAGGTGAGGAGATGAGGCGATGAGAGACCTGCGGGAGGGAAAAATACGTCCAATCAATCCTAACCCTCCTTTTAAAATACTGACTTATACATTTTTTCAGTTAGAAATAATAATAACTTTTATTTGTACAGCGAATTTCATACTTAAAATGCAACTCAAAGTGGCATCAGAACAAAACACAAAGGGGAAACAAAGAGATAAAAAGTACTACGTTAACTAAACGCCTGCCTGAATAAGAGATAAGAGAAGAGGAGCTTGCACATCTAAAGTAAGCGGGCAGGGCGTCCACAGTCCTGCGGCTAGAAGCAGTTCCCCGCTCGTTACTTTAGGAACAGTTCAAACGTCAGCATCAGAGGCCCTGAGAGCTGCTGTTGGTCGATACAGAGGTAGCAAGTCTGAAATGTAAGAAGGTGCTATTTCATTAAGAGCTTGAAATCAATTCTAAAAGAAATGGGGAGCCAGCGCAGCGTAGCTAAACGGGAGTCACCTTTTTATTCTCTTTCCCAGTTGTACATTTTTTGAATCCACAACGACAGATCAGAAAACGCTCGTGTACAGAGAAAAACAGTTCACTTTAACCCCCCCACCTAGCATTTATAATTAAATATAAACATAATAAGTTGTTTAGATCACACTACAGTGTAGCTGTATGCAGCTGTTGTAAGTGTTTATTAAGGTTTTCTAATGAAGACATATTTATATTATTACAACTGTGTTTTCATTCATTAAAAATGAACTGTGTGACATCTATTACCTGAAGACGGCTGAGTGCTGGGGGCCCAGACGCATCAGGTCTTTGAGTGCCGCCTCGTGGAGAGACCGGGACGCTGCGGGGGCCGAGCCGAGAGCGTTTTCATCCAGGAGGAAGGAGATGAGGAGGGGCAACAAGATGGCCACCAGCTGAGGGCCTGAGGGTCAGAAAACATCGTGTCATTCATAGTGTTTCTCAGCGAAAATCGTGTTTTTAATAAACCAGAACTTTTCCTCCATCACTCAAAAAACAAAAACAAAAAAACGCTTAGTGTCGACATGAGTTTTAAGTGTAGAAATCTGGAGCCCGGAGGTCTATTTATTCACATGGTCGTTCACTTCAAATAAGAATCACAGCTGCTGCTCTCCTCTTCCTCACCGGCCATCAAAAGCAGCAGCTCTTGTTTCTCGTTTCTGTGAATCCATCTTTCACCGAATCACCACTTCCCAGAGCCGACGTCTGACGCGTGTCTTCAAAGACTTTTTGCAGAACAAAGTACTTTCACTTAAACCAAACCGCACACTGCTTCCCCAAAGATTGAACGCTTTTGTTTTGCGCCGCGCTGCGTTCGGTGGGTCTTTCGCGTAACAACCAGACCAACGGCTTTCTTTTAGAAAGCTGTGAGTCCCGACTGGACCGGACTCACCTGGACTCCACACTCACGTCACGAACATCGAGCTTTAACTCTACAGATTCTACTTTGTTCTACTGTGCGTTCTGGTCCGAATCGACTCACGCTGGGACTCGTCTGCAGCCTGGACCAGAGCCTCCATGGCTCGGACTCCCTCCAGGACTCCCGACAGCTCCTCCGGACTCTGAGGACGACTCCTCTCCACCTTCTGAGGAAGAAGCGCATCGTATAATAACTACATCATCAGATCAATATATTAATCTATCCGATCAAACGGCAGCTCCACAGACGGACAGGAAGATACATCTGAAGCGTTTCTTTTCAAAATAAGACCTCTGCCTTTTTCATGAAAATTTTCAGACGCTATCAGGATTAAATTCTGTCTGTTCGCTTCTTCTGTAATGATCAATTTAATGTTTTAGACTTTGGTAGTGATGATTCCTAAAATCAGCCACGTCTTTCCTCGAGACAAAACTGAACCGTTTCAGAACATTTACTGCATTTTCATGTCCAGAATCTTTACCCTCTTTGCTCCAAAAAATATTTCCTCCCGTTCACAGTGAAGTCACATGTGGAGTTCAGTACCTGGAGGTATCGAACCAGCGGCGGTCCGAGCACCTGGATGTACGGGACGGCCACGGCGGGCGGGGCCTGAAACAGCGACGTTAACAGCTGATAGCAGCGACTCACAACCTGCAACAGAGAGAATATGATTATTCATACCACTTAGCAAAAATCTTCTCAAAGAAGAAATAACTTCCACCCTTTAAAGGAGGAAATGTGAAACCGACGGAGGATTTGGGAAATGATCGGCGGGGACGGAAAGTAAAACAGGATTTGTAGTTGATGAGATAAAACATGTCAAACCACCGGAACTGGATCTTTAGCTTGGCTCTGAATGACGGATGATAAAACTCTAACAGTGATTCAGTGCCATGCAGAGTAATACAGAGATGCTGAGCGTCTCATCAGAGGAACGCACCGCCATGTTGGACGAGTCGCGACGACATCAAAGACTGTCGCCCCGAACATTAAATGGACAGTTTCTGTGAAAGAGGAAGTGATGTCATAATATGGCTTCCCTCCCCCCCGTCTGCTGTCATCCTTCCAACATGGCGGCGTGCCCTACTCACCACTTGAATTTCATTCTTCATGTTCCCGTTTAGATTCTCAGACAACAAAAGTGCCATTTGTCCCAGGGGACGGTGAACGCAGCGCGGTCGACCTCCGTCCTGCGGCGTTGTGGCGACTCGTCTCACAGGAAGTTGGTCTTGAGTGTGATGCTGGGGGAGCATCACTTAGCAAAAATCTTCTCAAAGAAGAAATAACTTCCACCCTGAACTACCTTCTGTTTCTTCATCTCTCCCCGCGGCGGAAATACTGCTGATGTTTACAGTTTCTGGATTTCTCACCAGTTTCCCTTCAGTGTTCGTGCTTTATGTAATGCATTAAACATTAAACAAGAAAAGGCATTTTGATTGTTTCGTTTGTCCCACAGCTGTGGATGTTTGTGCTTTTGATATTTTCTGACTTTTGGAGAGATGATCAATAATTACACTGTAAGAAACATCCGTCCCAACTAAACGTTCGGTCTCATATTCAGCTTCAAAATCGGATTTTTCTAAAAAAATAAATACTCAGGTAGAAGATAAAAACATGAGTGTGTGTGTACCTACAGTCAAAGCCCAGCAAGCACTAATGTATCAGAGTGCTAGATTTTTGTGACTACGTCTTTTTTAAATCAACAAATGTGGCGAGTGTTTGCAGTGTCCTGTGTTTCGTGATCTTGACATTTAAGAAACTAGCGTCAATATCTTGAAACAAGACGAATAAACTGTCACACATGGTGACCTTTCCCCGAAACTCGACACCTGCAAAGCCGCTGTCGCCAGGTTCAGCATCCGGAGTTTCACCCAGAGTCTGTTCTTGTTTCCATTCAAGTCGTTTTTCCGCTCCACAAATTCGCTCTGTGTGAGCTTCACCTGCTGTTTCATGGCGTCAAATTCTACCATCAGGAAACAGAAAATCCTGAATCTCTCTCTCTCTCTCTCTCTCGCACTAACCAGCGGGTCTTTGGCGTCCATGCCGGCGTTGAAGCGCTGCAGACAGAGCGCGTGCAGCGGCTCGACGGTGCAGACGTCAGGACCAGCAGACAGCAGGAAGACAGTCAGAGCTGTGAGCAGGCTGACCTGATCCACAACAGAGTCTCCTGAAAACACACACACACACACACAATCAAAAGACTGAAGTCAAACACACTTTTATTAATACTAATATTTATTAGTACGAGTGCGCATGCGCCAGCCCGCATGCTGCCTGTTGCCGTAGCTCCGTCTCGTCGTCTTACTTTTTCCAACTTTTAACTTTCCTTTTTTATTCCAAACTTGAGTAACTTGTGTGTAATCCCCCCACAATGCACCACAGAGCGCCACAGGAAGTCACTCCTGCCTGTGGCCATCAGACTCTTTAACTCCTCCCTCTAAGTGTCAGTCTGTCTGACCCGAAGTCACTAAACTGGACATCGATCATTAACATCTCTGCCATAATTAATAATAACTGTGCAATATTTAGTTTTCCCATGTTAGTTTTTCTTATTTATTGTTATTGATATTATAAACCTCCATTACTCTCGACAGTACATGCACCTCTGCTTATTACTTATTACTTATTTTATTACATTGTATTATTATACCGTTTTATCATCATAAACCGGTAAACCCACTTGGTACTTCACACTTATTTTATCTTATCCTTATACCCACCTGGTACTTAATTTATTTTCTGACCTGTTTTTTATAGTGTATCATATTGTTTGCTAGTGCTTCCTCCTGTGTGCGCTGACGTAAAGGCGAGCTGCTGTAACAAAGAGTTTCCCTTCGGGGATCAATAAAGTATTTCTGATTCTGAAATGAATGTCTTCAAATTACCAGACAGCACGGCATTTCTGTACTGAAATCTCTCTCTGTAACTCTTGTTACTTTATTCTAAATTGGCAGAATTTTCTTTAAATAAGGAACTATGTGATCAAGTAATGAGTGAACAAGATTATCAGTCTGACCAGACATTTGTACCCGGTGCTGCGGACACATTTCGGTTTGGTACCAAAAAACTATTCATGTACGATACCCAGCCGTGGCCAGCAGTGGCAGCACTGAGCGAGCCGCTGCTGAGCAGAACTCCAGGCGGAGAGCGAAGAAGAAACTACGCGCCATATTGGATTTTAACACGGGTCGTTTTGGCTCTGATTGAATTGAATTTCTCCGGACTCCGTGGGAGTCAGTTGCGTTTTGTTCCTTCAAACACGCCGGATATCGACGTGGATTTTGCTGCAGTGTCGCTGAGAAGTTCGCCCTGCCTTTCAGATGGGTTCGTAGTTTATTTTCATTTAATTTTCACTTGTTCGGCAGGTAACTTTTTAAGTACAGCGGTACTTAATTTGGGCCACTAGCTAGCAGGACAGACTGCACAGGTCGTTATCTAACTTCTAAAACATCCACTGCTTGTAAAACGTCTTCGACCTTCCATATAGGAAACTTTATGTCCCTCTAAAGTTTATTTTATCTAACACTCATTACCTATTCTGTTCTGGTTTCCACTTATCTTCACTGTAACGTTAGCGGCTCTCTGGAGCTGAAGAGCCGTAATGGCCGCCTCCTCTTTGGCATCTCCTCTACTTGTGTTTTATTCCTAACAAAATAAACGAAAAGGCGTTTTATTTAATCAAATAGCACACAAACACATACCGCGTGTACACAGTTGCCACAAATTCCCTCCCTCTCCTTTGCGAAATCCTATTGGTTAGTCAGCTTCGGTCAGCGGTTCTATTGGTCCCCGCCTTCTCCTATTGGCTAAACCTCCTCCCCGCCTTCTCCTATTGGCTAAACCTCCTCCCCGCCTTCTCCTATTGGCTAAACCTCGCAGCAGTATAGCATGACCTCAGCGTGGTGGTATGGGCATTTTTTCAATAACTTCATTTAAAAAAAAAAAGCAAAACAAGCACAAAATACACAGCAGTCATAAAATTATAAAATACAGCAGGGACAGTGTAAAATAAAACATTAGATCAAATGTGTTTCACAATGTCTTCTAAAGAATTAAATAAAGATTTCACAAATCCCTTGTTAGTTTTTTTCTTATTTATTGCTACTGAAACTATAAACCTCAATTACTCTTCGACAGCACATGCACCTCCGCTTATTTAATATTATTTATTACATAAGGAGTTACATTGTATTTATACTGTACTTTCATCACCAACCGGTAAACCCACTTGGTACTTGACACTTAGTTTATCTTACACTTATACCGACAGGATACTTAACTTATTTCTGACCTGTTTTATAGTGTTTATTTTTTGCTAGTACTTCCTCCTGTGTGCACTGACGTAAAGGCGAGCTGCTGTAACAAAGAGTTTCCCTTCGGGATCAATAAAGTATTTCTGATTCTGAAATGAATGTCTTCAAATTACCAGACAGCACGGCATTTCTGTACTGAAATCTCTCTCTGTAACTCTTGTTACTTTATTCTAAATTGGCAGAATTTTCTTTAAATAAGGAACTATGTGATCAAGTAATGAGTGAACAAGATTATCAGTCTGACCAGACATTTGTACCCGGTGCTGCGGACACATTTCGGTTTGGTACCAAAAAAAAAACTATTCATGTACGATACCCAGCCGTGGCCAGCAGTGGCAGCACTGAGCGAGCCGCTGCTGAGCAGAACTCCAGGCGGAGAGCGAAGAAGAAACTACGCGCCATATTGGATTTTAACACGGGTCGTTTTGGCTCTGATTGAATTGAATTTCTCCGGACTCCGTGGGAGTCAGTTGCGTTTTTGTTCCTTCAAACACGCCGGATATCGACGTGGATTTTGCTGCAGTGTCGCTGAGAAGTTCGCCCTGCCTTTCAGATGGGTTCGTAGTTTATTTTCATTTAATTTTCACTTGTTCGGCAGGTAACTTTTTTAAGTACAGCGGTACTTAATTTGGGCCACTAGCTAGCAGGACAGACTGCACAGGTCGTTATCTAACTTCTAAAACATCCACTGCTTGTAAAACGTCTTCGACCTTCCATATAGGAAACTTTATGTCCCTCTAAAGTTTATTTTATCTAACACTCATTACCTATTCTGTTCTGGTTTTCACTCATCTTCACTGTAACGTTAGCGGCTCTCTGGAGCTGAAGAGCCGTAATGGCCGCCTCCTCTTTGGCATCTCCTCTACTTGTGTTTTATTCCTAACAAAATAAACGAAAAGGCGTTTTATTTAATCAAATAGCACACAAACACATACCGCGTGTACACAGTTGCCACAAATTCTCCCTCTCCTTTGCGAAATCCTATTGGTTAGTCAGCTTCGGTCAGCGGTTCTATTGGTCCCCGCCTTCTCCTATTGGCTAAACCTCCCTCCCCGCCTTCTCCTATTGGCTAAACCTCCCTCCCCGCCTTCTCCTATTGGCTAAACCTCGCAGCAGTATAGCATGACCTCAGCGTGGTGGTATGGGCATTTTTTTTCAATAACTTCATTTAAAAAAAAAAAAAAAAAATGCAAAACAAGCACAAAATACACAGCAGTCATAAAATTATAAAATACAGCAGGGACAGTGTAAAATAAAACATTAGATCAAATGTGTTTCACAATGTCTTCTAAAGAATTAAATAAAGATTTCACAAATCCCCTTGTTAGTTTTTTTCTTATTTATTGCTACTGAAACTATAAACCTCAATTACTCTTCGACAGCACATGCACCTCCGCTTATTTAATATTATTTATTACATAAGGAGTTACATTGTATTTATACTGTACTTTCATCACCAACCGGTAAACCCACTTGGTACTTGACACTTAGTTTATCTTACACTTATACCGACAGGATACTTAACTTATTTCTGACCTGTTTTATAGTGTTTATTTTTTGCTAGTACTCTCTCCTGTGTGCACTGACGTAAAGGCGAGCTGCTGTAACAAAGAGTTTCCCTTCGGGGATCAATAAAGCGTTTCTGATTCTGATTCTGATTAACGTCTATCGCTCTGTGTCTGAATCCGGATATTATTATTATGACTGGCTTTTCTACTGCCCCTCCCTTTTTTATTTTACACTTTTACTTCCTTTTCTTGCCTCTCCCTCCCGCACTGTATGTCTGCTTGAATTCCCCTCGCTCTAAATGAATAAATCATTTAAACAATCTTGTGCCAATTACACTGCATTTCTAAACATTTAGTCACTGCAGTGCGTTGCGTACCGGAGTCCCAGAGTCCCAGCAGTGTGTTCAGAGCGGATCTCAGCAGCAGGTTCCAGGCTCCTCGACTCTTCTCCTGTCGGCTCATCGGAGACGTCACGACGGACTTCAGGGCCTGAAGAGCCGCCTGGACCACCGTACCCAGACCAGCCCCGCCCACTGAGCCCGCCACCGGGGCACCTGGGAAAAAAAAAGAGTACATTTACTAAAGTACAAATCTGAGGTACTTGTACTTTCTCGTCGTTCTGTTTTTACTCCACTACATTTATCTGACAGCTTCACTAGTTACTTTACATGATTAAGATTTGTTTTATACACAAAACATATGAACAGTTTATATAATATGATGTTTTGTTATAAATTAAAACTCCCCAACGCAACAATCCGTCGACTAACGGAGAAAATAAATCAGCAGATGAATCCTTAATGAAAATAATCATCAGCCACCAGTAACTGCAGGTGAGACCAAGGTGAGATGACCAGGGCTGAAATGAAAACATAAAGGATCCTAACTTCAAAGTGTGTGTGTGTGTGTGTTACCAGTGTGTGTGTGTGTGTGTTTCAATGTGTGTGTGTGTGTGTGTTACCAGTGTGTGTGTGTGTGTGTGTTACCAGTGT
>CM050850.1:28985481-29315481 GCA_027580175.1 Siniperca scherzeri
ACCTGGAGACCGGGCTGACCCGGCAGCCTCAGGTGAACATTTACCTGAGATAAACTGGATTACAGCGCTAAGCTGTCAGTCAGGATTATTAAAATGATTACTGAACATCTGATTGATCACCTGGCAGGCCTTAGCGGTGACGTCAGGAGGAGCGTCGGCAGTGAAGGCTGGTCTGAGAGCAGCTCCAACCTGCGCGCACACACACACACAAACACACACATATACACACAGTAAGCAATAAAACAAAATTAAAACATACATCCGAGCCCACAGGAAGTCATCAAAGTGGTCTGAAACAAATGAACTCTGCCAACTAACTTGATGAATCATTGTTCAATCACTTATCAAGCACTGATGCCAAACATTCCCTGATTCCAGCTAATTAATATTAATATTTCCTGTTTTCTATCTCAGTAAAAATAAAGGACTGTTGTTCGGACAAAACGAGACATTTGAAGACACCCTGGACTATATTACACGGCTCATTTTTCACAGTTTTTAAAAAGTTTTCTAGACTAAACAATTAATTGATCAATCAAGAAAAGTAATCAAAAGAGATAATCAACAGTGAAAATAATCACTGGTTGCAGCTTTGAAGATTAACAATGATGACGCCACTGTAAACACCTCCAGCCAATCAGAATACAGTATTCTTATGGCAGAAATTTCCACTGCTGAGTGTAACTAGTGTAACAGTGCTCTGTATTCGGTGAGCACTTACGTTAGCCTGGTACTGCTCCAGGATCACATGACCGGGGAACTCCGGTTCGGGGATGGCTGAGAAGCGTCTGATGATCACCAGCAGGGTCTGGAGACCCGCCAGCCGCAGCTGGTCACTGTTGTCAGTCGCCGCCATGAACGCCATGCGGACCAGGTCACCAAGATGGAGGACCAGGAAGTCTGTGGAGAGACAGGTGAGGGGTCACGGAGGTCCGCAGGGTCCGCGAACACAAACCGAGAAGGCCACAGCGGGGGTCTTACCGGTGGACTCGTGCAGGCGACGCTCCTGAGCCAGAGCCATGTCGAAGTGGGCCGGGTCTGAAGTCTCACATTGAGCTACGATGCGACACACGCACTCCATGGCGAAGCGCGCGTGGCCCAGCGCAGGGCCATGAACGGGCCGCCGGACTCCGACCGAGCCCTGAAAGCAGAGGAGTCGTCGTCTCTGCCGGGGTCCGCCTCCTCGTCCACCTGACTCGCCTCAGCCGGAGCCAGACAGTCTGAAGGAGAGTCAGCATGAAAGTTCATTCCTCGCCTTGGAAACTCAAGGTCCACTTACTAGCTTTTTCCGGAGCTTTAAACAGTATCTTTGGGTCTTCATCGCCCCCGTAAAATTTCCCAAACATAAAACCACCGGTGACAACGTGACCCTTAAGTTTTGATGAAACTTAAGTCACAAGATGACAACGAAGTAGGCTCCGTCTGCTAATGAAGACTTTGAGATGTGGTTGAAAGCTCTGGAAAAAGCTAGTAAATGGACCTTGAGTTAAAAAAAAATGTTTTGTCAAGCTCTGAAGAAGATTGCTTTTGACCCAGATATGACATTTTAAAGATGTGACTTGAGGTTTGGTGACAAAAACAGAGTCCGTAAACGTCCACAGGCGGACAAAAAGATTTTCAAAATTTCCTTAAAGTTTGAAAAGTTTGTTGTAATAGTTTGTTTTGCATTTATGGTCATTTATGTATCACGTGTTAATTTCTGTATCCACAAGGAGTAAATATTGTATTTTGTAAAAACTGTTTTAAAAGGACGTCGGTAACGTTGTTTTGCATTCGTAGTTTCTATGGCGATTTATACAGAAAGTCACATGACATATAAGGAAACAACCTCAGAAACTAAACATTGTTTAAATATTATTAGGACAAGTAACAATTACCATCCATACTGATTCAATGAATTATCTTTTTAATCAACTGATTGATTATCCAGTCAAAAGTGATAAGATGCATCCATCATGCAGGCGTGTCTTCGTCTGTTGAGCAGGTGTGTTCAATTTAAACTGATATAAAATCAATCTGAATATGTTTCGTGCTGTTACACATGAGACGATTAATTAAGTAATCTGCTAATTTAAGATTCACTCGCTGTGCGCGGAAGCATGAAATCTTTGTACGCGTCAGACTCAACCCACCGGTGGTCGCAGACAGGACGTCCTTGCAGAGTTTGAGCCAGTGTCCCAGTTTACCGCTGGTGGCGCTGGACGCCATCATGTGGACCAGAGTCTCCTGGATGTCCCTCCTCAGACCCGGATCTGACTCCCGGTCCAACAAAGTGAACAGAGCTCCTTCCAGACCCACCTCCTTTATGGTGACGTCTGCGGGGCGGGGGGGGGTAAACAAACATTTTTGGTACAGATTCT
Source organism: Siniperca scherzeri (assembly GCA_027580175.1). NCBI lineage: Eukaryota > Metazoa > Chordata > Actinopteri > Centrarchiformes > Sinipercidae > Siniperca > Siniperca scherzeri. Next base: position 28,987,842 of record CM050850.1, read on the forward strand.
TAAATGTGGTTCTTAAAGAACAGTGACCAAAATATGTCGCAGGTGCTCTCTGCTGAAGAAACTACAGTATATAAAGGAGCCACATTCACAATTTCATATTTATAATTTTCTCTTCAGATCAGATCAGAAACACTTCATTGATCCCCGAGGGGAAACTCTTTCGCTACAGCAGCTCGCCTTTACGTCAGCGCACACAGGAAGAGAAGCACTGAGCAAAAGATATAATACAGGTCAGAAAATAAATTAAGTACCAAGTATAAAATAAGTGTGAAGTACAAAGTGAATTTACCGGTTGACGATAATGACGACGAGACGGAGCTACAGCAACGGCGCACTTACAGTGTGAACGAAACTTACGAATACAAGTCATGTAGGCATATATATATATATATATATATATATATAATATAAATAAATTAAAAAACACTGACGTGTAAACTTTTGAAATAAACAATATTGGAACTGTCTCCCTCTGGACTTCAGATCTGTGGACACCTTTAAAAAGCAGCTCAAGACCTATTTATGCCATTTTCTATTTACTCTTATTTTTATTCACTGTTCGCTGTTTTATTCTTCCGAAGTCTGTATTTACGTCATTTCTTTTGTGGAGCACTTTGAGACGTTCTGCTCTTTATAAATAAAAGGTACTTATTTAAATTTTCAGGAATTTGGGAGAAAGAGCAGATATACATTAAGCTAATTGAACTCTTTGTGGAAAACCCACATTCGACACTAATTATTATTCTAAGCACAGCATCGTCTTCAAACGCGTATGGAGGGCATCTTTGAAGCGGCTTGGTAAAAAGCTCATTTTGATGTCTTTCCGATGAGAGCGGTGAGACTCTCATCGGAGACAGGACAGAGCGTCTCTGCTCGCCTCACCCAGCTGCGTGTTGTCTCGTCTCGGCAGCTCTTTGACCAGAGTCACAGCGTGTTCAGACACCTCCAGAGCCTCCCGCTGGACGAGCTGCCGCAGACACGCCACCACCGCCCGGCGCAGACACAGGTACGAACTGCACAGGTTGGCCTGAATCACACACACACACACACACACACACAGGAGTTAATACGTGGACAACAGGTGTACTGTAGGTTTAAGGTGCATCAGAGGAAGCATGCAGCTACAGTGTTTCCTCCAGACTCAGAAACTAAACATTGTCCTGTTGTGTCTTCAAGTAATTCATATTTTAATGACTAATTAATCTGACAATTATTTCCTCGAATGATCTATAAAATGTCAGAAAACAGTAAAAAACTATAAAGTTCCCAAAGCGGCGTCTTCAAGTTCTTTTGTCCAACAGCACAAAACCAAAGAGATTCTCACAACTGAGAAGCTGGAATATTTGATATTTCCGCTTAAAAACAGATCAATCAATTATTAAAATACTTTTTTTTTATATTTATATACGTATTTTTAGCTCAATCGACTAATTGTTTCAGGTCTATTTGAAATATTATTAGGTACGCAACTAACAGTAATGATCCTCATCAATTAATCTTCTGATGAACTGATTCATTATTCTGTCTAAAGAATAAGAATAAGAATAATAATAATAATAATAATAATGTCTCAGAGACCAAAGTGTTGGTGCAATTCTGTTCAATACAAATTCCTCTATGACACTTTAAAGTTGTTACCATCACATGATGATGAACTGAGTGATCATTTAATAATAATAATGATAATAATGAGATGAATTTGTAAACTCTTTCTAGAGGAAACACTGAGTAGTTTCACTGTAGGAGATAAAAACAGCCCGCAGGAAGTGGCGATGTTACTGAGTTAGCTGTCGGTCTGCAAAGCAAATGGTGTGAAAGTAAAAACAGAAAAACTGTGAGGCAAAATGTTCAAACGTTAAACAACAACAGTGAGTTAATACAGTATCAAAACCAGCAGGAAAAGGTTAAGATTTAGTGCAACAGAAAACTGTGTTTCACAATCCACAGAAAACTGCATTAAAACAGTATTTTTAGTGACAGAAAACTGTTTTAAAAAGCTCCACGGCAACAGAAAAGTGTTGAGGGTCCAAAAGAAAGTGAGACAAACAGCAGCGGCAGGCCTGAGCGAGAACCTACCAACATGGAATAATCCAACAAGATCTCCTGCAAGACACAAGACAGGGTCAAAAACACACACACTCCTTACTGTGCAGAGAGAGACGATCAGGACGATGAACTCTGAGCGTCTCTTTATTATATATTCCGCCTACAAATGTGACATAAGTACATTTAATATAGCATAGAAAAGGTTTCAGTCGTGGTCGTCTGGACGCTGTTTTCAGAATCAAGACGTTTCGGCTCCCATCCGGAAGTCATTCTCAATTGGGAAAAAATGGGACGGGAACTCAGAAATTTAAGATACTCTGTGTTGCTTAAGCCCCGCCCTCAGGGAGGAGTCTACCTGAGTATCTGTTGATTAGCTAGTTTCACCTGAAACTGACCTAATAGTTTCCATGATGGCCCAGTAATCAGTAATCAGGCCTACTGTTTTCTGGCTGCACCTCCCTCATCACTGTTAAGTACCTGATTAGCATGTGATCGGCTTGACCACGGTGTTAACACACTGTGGTAAACTTTGGGCAGATTGAATCTCAGACCACCATTTCTGTTCAAAGAGGGGTTTTCTTTTTTCACAAAAATGGCTTCCTTGACTCCTCTTTCAAACCAACTCTTCTCTCTACTCAGACTCTTCACCTCGCTGTCTTCAAATGTGCGGTTTGTAGCTTTTAGATGCAAACGCACGGCGCTCTGCAATCCCGAGTTAGCGTGTCATCTGTGCTGATAAAGTCTTTTGTGAAGTGGCTGTTTAGTCTCGCCTGTGTGCCGTTCTTTGCAGTTTTCCTCACTGCACTGAATGGAGTCTATCAGAGTGTTTTAACACCGTGGTCAAGCCAATCACATGCTAATCAGGTGCTTAACAGTGATGAGGGAGGTGCAGCCAGAGAACAACAGGCCTGATTACTGATTACTGGGCCATCATGGAAACTATTAGGTCAGTTTCAGGTAAAACTAGCTAATCAACAGATACTCAGGTAGACTCCTTCCTGAGGGCGGGGCTTAAGCAACACAGAGTAGCTTAAATTTCCAGTTCCCGCCCAATTTTTTCACAATTGAGAATGACTTCCGGATGGGAGCCGAAACGTCTTGATTCTGAAAACAGCGTCCAGACAACCACGACTGAAACCTTTTCTACGATAGAACACTCCTGGACGAATGACGAATGACGACTACACCGTCCTACATTTAATATATGCACTTTAACATTTTAATATTCACACTACGTGTATTTATAATGTTTGTCTTTGTATCCTTTACATTTCTGTTTTCTAATCTAATTTCATTTTACTCTTACTGGGAATCCACGTCAAAAGTGAGTACGGCTGCCGTCTGTCTTCACCAGACTGACTGACAGCAGAAACGTTCTGGACCAGTTCTGGTTTTCACGTGGGAACAGGAAGAAATCAACAGTGTCTTTATTTATCGATTCATTGATCCGATTCCCCGTGCCCACCGCAGAGAGCGCGGGGAATCTGCCTACAGCGAAACCGCAAAGCTCCCAGTTATTTTGCTGAATCGAAGCTCCGCTCCGCTACGAGCCAGAGCCTCAGCTCCTCGGGCAGGGCTCTGCTGGCTGCTCCTGGGTCCTGGTTCAGGACTAAAGGAGACCTGGTTTAAGAGTCAGGACCTCAGCACTGAAGGTCTGAGCCTGCAAGCTTTTAGTAATGCTAGCACACGGTTTTATTTCCAACGCGTTTTATCTTTTTTGTTTTGTTTTTTATCTTATATTATTGTTATGGTATTTTATTCCATTTTATTTTTGTATTATCTTTAATTCTCTAATTTTATTTGCCCCATTACCTGAAATGTTTTTATCCTGGTTCAGCCATGTGCAGCTTGCTGTGCTGTATAAAGCTTATTATTTATTTTTAAGTAGCGTGTTTGGAGATTAGACTTCATCAGGCGCACCAACACAGAAAACAGAGTAAAGGCAGGCAGGTAGTTCAGGTGTAGCCAGGTGTACTCACACAGAGTGCAGGTACGAGGCTGGCCAGGTTGACGTGTGGTGGTGAGAACATGTGCAGCTGCTGCAGACAGGAAATGGCTCTGGCCTGAACCAGACAGTCTGGACCGGCCTGCATCACCCCACATCCCACCAGACAGCTGGAGCGCAGACCGGACACTGCTGCACCTTCACCTGTCAAACACACACACACACATCACTGCTGCACCTTCACCTGTCAAACACACACACACACATCACTGCTGCACCTTCACCTGTCAAACAACACACACATCACTGCTGCACCTTCACCTGTCAAACACAACACACACACATCACTCCAACGCTTCCTAAAAGCTACTGTTTCTGTCCTCAGGTGTGAGGTGGGTCGTACCTTGCAGGTCGGGGCCCAGGCAGGTGATGAGGGCGTGCAGGCAGCGTCCCAGGCTGTGGTGCACCTCGGGGTGGGTGGGTGGAGCCGACAGCAGCAGCCGGAGCACCAGGGTGAAGGACGGCTCGGCGTGGGCGCGGTACAAACCACCGGACAGGTCGACTACCAGAGACAGACTGTGGAGAGACCAGGTCTGGACCCAACAGACACACAGGGACACTCAGGATCAGGACGTTTCAGGGAAAGTGAGGACATTTTGTCTGGTCATCACTTCTTTAAAATGCTGTTCGAGGGTTAAAGTTCGAGTTGGTTTGAGTTCAGGTGGTTAAGGGGAATGTTTCGTGTCACTGAAGGTCCTCACAAGTTTAGAACAAACATCTATAATTCAGCAAAAAAGGAAAACGTCAGAATCACCTCATGTGTTCAGTGACGGCATATAGATAGATATGGAACAAACGTGTGTGTGTGTGTGTGTGTACCTGGACCTCAGGTGAGGTGCTGTCCTGGCTCAGGGTGAACAGGACTCCCAGGCAGGTGGACAGGTGTTGAGGTGAGCTGATTCCTCCGGTGTAGCGGTACAGCGCCCCCAGAGCCAGAGCGTAGCCACTGCGAGACGCCGCGTCCCGAGCCGTCTTCAGCCTGAACAGTCATGATCAATACTGTTAGCGGCAGCGGCAGCAGTTTTTGTAGATGTAGTAGTTTTAATAACAGTGGGGTGAGGCAGGTGTATTTGTATTGTACCTTTTAAACACAGACACAATTTTAAGCGTGTCTCATAAGCCAAAGAAAAGCACATTTGTGGGCTGAAAAAGGCTTCGACCCGACCAGGTCTCCATCAGGAACAAGGGACAGAATGTATACAGGCACAAAACTGATGCCAAGGCCTAAAATACCTACAGTATGACCCTACAGATAGATTAGGAAATACTGTAACAGTTGCAAAAAGGTTATAGAAATCACAAAAATAACACGTACAAAATGAATGTATGTATAAAAAATTAAAAAGAGGGTTACAGCATAACATGACAACACTGCACAGTACGGATCCCACTGACCAGAAACACTCGCTTTCTACGAAGGAATGCATTAAATCAACATTTTCAAACTGCATCAGTGAGTCACACTGTGTTATATTTGACTCCAGGCTTCCACTCACAGTTATTTAAAGCTTTTTCTGGTTTATTATGTGACTGTCTGTCTGTGTCATGAATATTTTTGGACCGCGACCTGATTTGTTTCTGCTGTTGCTACTTTAAGATTTGAGACTGGAAATAGATTAAAAGAAATTTTGCTTCATTTCGTCTGTATTCAACAGCAGCAATTCTGCTTCACTATTCACAAATATGTAATAAAACAATGCATGAAAAAAAAAGATGCATGAATACTTAAAGAAACATCTTTCCATCCATTAAAAAACGACGTGTAAATGATCATATTAGTAAATGATCGTTCTCTACACTCCAACACTGACTGTAGCATCTTCAACTATGAGCTGTGTGTTAACGTCCGCCTACCTGTCGAAGCAGAGCAGGGAGACGGAGACGGTGAAACCGGGGTCTCCGACCACCTGAACCAGCCGGGCCAGACCTTCAGCTGCCAGACAGCGCAGCAGAGGACTGACGCTCTCCAGCGCCCCCGACAGGAGGGACAACGCCGGGGAACGCACCTCGTCCGGCCCCAGAGAGCCCCGGATACCACCCTGGTGCTGAGGAGGAGGACAGCTATTACAACTTTATAAGTCGATAATATGTCAGAGGTTTACGTTGTTCAGCTTGTAGTGGAGTTCTGCTGCCCCCAAGTGGACAGAAACAGATTAAACGAAAGACTGTAGAGACCAACTCCAATTAAAGCCAAATATCTGTCCTGTACACACAAACATGCACGCACACTTTCACTGTCTGGACGCCTGAGTGGCGTAAGTCTCGATGCTGACAGGTGTAGTACCTTGAGCAGACTGCAGAGGGCAGCACAGACGTTAGTCTGGACGGTCTGCTGGCGTTGACCCTTCAGCTGGTTCACTGTTTCTACAAACTGCTCCAATATCTTCACTCTGAGACAGAGACAGGCAGAGAGAACTTGTTATCCACAGGTCTGTTTTAGAAAGCTCCCATCTTGCCGAGCTGCCAAGCTGTGAACACGTGCATTCACACCGGGACTTCACAGCAGGGGATAGCCACGGCGAGCCGCACTGACGTGGTCCTGGTTGGCAGCAGGGCCGACCGTCGCCAACCAACTGGCTGACGTGCACTGGTTAACCTGAACTGGACAGCAGGCGAGTTACCTCTGAGCGGAGATGATGTGGGGGAAGAGCGCTCCAAAGAGGCGGACGGCGGCAGCGGTCAGAGCGACGGGAGGAGGAAGAGGAGCGGGAGCTTCGTCACTCCTCTCACACAGACTGAAGGCGTCGTTGTCCAGAGAGCCACCTCCCACGCTGCTGCCATGGAGCTGAAAACCAAACACACCCTCAACCATTACAATGCTCGTCAGTCCTGTGGTGCGCCGTTTGTGTTACCAGTCTGAAGTCCAGCTGCCACACACACATCACCTGTTCCTCGATGTATCTGTGGTCGGTGTCGTGGAGGGCGGGGCCGGCCAGCGGCAGGTCGTCATGGTGACAGAGGGGAGGCAGCAGGGTGAGCTCTGAACACGGCTGGTTCAGGTTGTCCTGAGCGGACAGATCAGACACCAGCTGGTTCATCACCAAACCAAAACTCTCTGCAGGAGGAGGAGAGAGGTGAAGAACTCGTTATTTCAGCCAGAAACACATCGTCCTCTTGAGAGAATTAAAGAGATTATGGACACGTGGAAAAGGAAAAAGGAAGAAAGACGCGATTAGGAGACATGGTAAATTTCACGATGAAGGGATTAGATAAGGAAAGAGAGGAAAAAGATGCAAAGAAGGAAGAAGAAGTAACACAAGACAAGAAGGAAGGAGCGAAGTGTTGTTACCTTGGTAGGTGTGTGGAGGCAGCAGAGCGAGCAGCTCGTAGACTCGCAGTCTGTAGACGACCGACCAGCTACGAACTGAACTGCTGTAAGACCTGATGAGCGCAGGCAACCTGGACACACACACACACACACACACAATACACAGATATACACACAGACACAAATAACATATATTACACACAGACTAGAGGGTTTCAGTGGCAGGAACAAACTGAAATAACTAACTAACATCTAAAATCTTTGTACTGCACCTTGTTCTGTATCACAAAAATACTGTATTTCAATATACCACATATTATATATTATATTGTGGTGTATTCTATACATATTATACACATATAAAGTGTGTAGTATATACTACATATACATAATAACACTACTGCATATTTCATATATTTTGCTCACTATTATATCTATATTACTATATTATGTACAATACATACAGTACATGCTTCAGTGTAAGTCCTGCAGAGTTGCACGCTTTACTTCTGCACATATATATTTGTAAGGCTTCCTACACAATTCTCAAGTCATGTCAATGTATATAATGTATCAATCTTATAAATGTCATTTATATAATAATTTTTTTGTATTTATTAAATCGTTCTTAATGTGTCTCCTCTGTTTCTTGTAGCTGCTGTAACATGAATAAAGTCTCATCTTATCTTATTTATCTTTAAAAATGTAAACGATAAGACTGCTGTTATTCTGTATTTTTTATTGTCAACAAATCCCATGAAAAAGACCAAAACTAACATAATGTCTAATTTAAAACCTTCTTTTTTGTATCTATAATAAGATTTAATCACTGATGCTGATTTAAAATTTGTTTATTTTATATCCTGTGATATCTCCAAACAAATTGATTATATTTATTAGCCGGAGAATACTTTGCTTTAGATGTCCAAAAAGTATGACATCGTCCGCATATAAAGATGGTTTAACGCTCATGTTCACCAATCTTTGTACCCGAGACGCCTTCGTGTGCTCTTACAGCCGTAGTTACAACAAATAACTAAGGTGTTAAAGGAAATCTCTGTCGGGCTGAACGTTACGAGCATTAATGATTTAGAAACGGCACCGTTTGCCACCTCAGCACTTGGATTTGTGTTTCAAAAAGTTCACACCAATCCCAAATCTTGGAAGTCTGGTCTTTGGAATCTTATTTTTCTAGTAATATAGCAAAAACTTACCATATATTGTGAAATCCTTGTCGATTTTTTACAAACGATACTTGTTAGTGGATACATTCGGTGTTGGTTTGAGTCTGTGCGTGGGATTTGTTGACAACAAGAAAAATAGTATCGCCAGAATTTAAAGGCAAACAATCAGGGACTGACTTGATGAGCAGGGCCACAGCGCAGGCCAATGGCGTGAGTAGACGGCTGATGATGTCATCAGTGACGAGCTCCCTGCAGTGCAGCAGCAGGTTCTTCATCGCTGTTCAGACACAAGAACAGTTATTTTCTTTGTCATTTATTTCTTGGTTCACATCCCCTTTGTCAGAAGAACCGACTGCAGGCGTCGTTAACGTCAGCTCTGAAGTTATTGGCAAAACACAAAGACGCCTGGGACAGCTTAATACTGAACAAGTCCTCAAAAAAAAGCACATGAGATCATTAACGAGCACAAAAACAAACAAACTTTGAGCTCCACGAGCCGAGCGCCATGTAGTCCCGTTATATTCAAAACATGCAGACATCTCTACGGCCGATATCTCCAAAACTCAGCAACTCACACCAAAACTATCCAGATGGATAAACAGCGCTACAGGTGAGAGGAGAAATATGTGTTTTAGTTTTTTGGGGTGAACTGTCCCTTTAAGCACATGAGATGATCAACGAGCCCGCACACGATGTCCTCGATGACGGAAAACAAACAGAGGGACGTGTGGTTTTATTCCAGACTTGTGAACAGCTGCAGTACAAGAAGTTTACCTCGTGCATAGACTGATAAACGCACTTGCACTATTACATTTTTTGACATAATATCAACTCTTTCTAACATTGTTATATCTGTATTTTCAGTTTAGTTTTTATGTAAATTAAATTTCTATTTACAAACTGTCGGCCCCTTGAGGGATGAATAAAGTATTGTGAATTTATTTAAACTGAGACTCAGTGAATTAGTGTCATGTGACAAAGTATCGCTCAGGTGGAAGGATACGCACACACACACACACACACACAGACGGACGGACAGGTGTTAGGCACTGTGTGGACTGACCGCAGAGCGCCCCGGCACGTCCCTCCAGCGTAACCTGCCACGTAAAGAAGTCCCCTCGTCGCAGCTCCATCTCCTGCTCCCTGAGCGAAGCGGGAAACACGCACCGCCACAGGAGGAGGAGACGGGACAGGTGGTGCTCCACTACAGCTGGGCCTGAACACACACACACACACACACACACACACACGCTAATTTAAATTAAAATGAAACAGGCCGTGTTTTGTCTGAGGTTGCTACAGAAAGTAAAACTATTCTTTACCACTAGCTGAGTATAAAATGTAACGCTTGTCCTGAAATGCTACGTCCATACATACTGAACTTTGGCAGTTTAGCATACAAATGTTACCATTGAGCTCAAAGACTACATGCTAGCAGCCAAGCCGCTGCTGTGGCTAAGCATAAAAAGGTAGTGAAGCGGTTAGCTGATCTTGTTCATTACTGTTTTCTTTCAGTATAGTGACAGAAATGTTCAGTGTTCAGGAGTTGTACCGAGGGTGATGAGAGAGGAGACGAGCAGCCAGCCGGCCTGAGTCCTCTGCAGAGAGATGCGACTGTTCTGAGAGGCTGAACGCAGCAGGTCTTCAGCCAGACCCAGCACCACCTACACACACACACACACACAGTGTAAATACACTAAAATATACTGTATAAAAACAGTAATATTTGGTTCCTTTCAGGATATTACGGTTATGAACTTGACCTTTTAGTTGCATTGTGTTAATTAATGCTAACATTAGCATGGTCTGTGTTATATTAAGTTATGTAATGTTACATATGATAGCGTATATTACCCACCATGCCTTTGGTGTGTGGTATTCCCAGGGGGCAGTGCTGCACTGCAGCCACCAGGGCGGCGACAGCGGCTCCGTACCCGCCCACTGCTTCAGGGGAAGACTTCAGCGCCACCAGCCGCTCGACGCAGCGATCCAGCAGCAAGGAACCCTGGGACGGCATCGCCACGGCGACGCAGCGCAGGCACCAGGCGGCAGCCAGACAGGCTGAGGCGACGGGGTGGAGGAGGACGGAGATCACCGTGTCCAGGAGGGCTGCACGGACAAACACATGAGACAACTTCCTGCAGCCGTGACTTAAGTTCTTCAGCAGATTTCTAAGCAGAGGTTTGCAGAAGATGTAAACACTCTTTTATCAAATTCAGAGGCGGAAACGTGCGACCATTCGATCTCAACCTGAGAACGTCGGCGGCATCGTTCCCTCGTGACGCGTGGGTGGGTGAATAAAAGACAAAGCGCCACCTTCCTGCAGACATATAATACCTGCATCTCTCCCTCTGGTTTGATCACGTTTTGATCATCAGACACAGTATGTGCTATGGACGGACAGAAGGAGGACAATCTGTCGTCTCTGATTTCACTGTGGAGGTCAAAAAGAAGTCCCGAGTGTAGAGTTATTATTCTGCTGATAAACACACGATCGCCTCCTATTGATCCACAGTCGAGCCCAGACGCCTCCTGCTTTGTCTCCCTTACATGCTCCCATTGGTTTGAACTTAAACCCTGACCACCAATGTTTTATTGGGACTGTGTGTGTGTGTGTGTGTGTGTGTGTGCGTGTGACAGACCTGTGCTGCTGTCACTGAGGAGGGGGGCGGCGGTGGATCCCAGTCCCTGTACGAGTCCTCCCAGTTCCAGCAGGCAGCAGACCAACACGTGCTGACTGGCCGAGACGTCTGCAGACGAAACTCTGGTCTCCACGTTCCCATCAGTCAGAGCTGCATCTAAGCGCAAGCACGCACACACACACGCACACACACGCACACACACACACACACAGTTAGCACTAGACCTCCACGACTTCAAATATAAACAAAATATATGACATTCACCAATTAAAGAAATTAAATCCCCAGCTTGTACCGCACAATAAACATCATCAGTACTACAATAACGTCACTCCAGAGGCCTCCTTCACCCAAGCTGCAACGTGCAAGCGTCACGAACGTGTCCGCAATTCGTGAGAGCCAATCACGCGGCCGGCCCTTGTGATCTGTGGCCGTGGACCCAGAAGGAACTCATTGGGTTTTGGTGCAGATAGCTAAACTGCCTCTGTGTTGATCTGTTGACACTGTGCGGTTTTTTCCACGTTGTACTGAAAATACACCAATGAGCCTACACAGATTTTCAGCCATTTTATATATATATATATATATATATATATATATATATATATATATATATATATATATATATATATATATATATATATATATATATATATTACAAATAAACACCACTCTTCTTACAGATTTGATCAGTTTTTCACCAAATCTGGTACATAAAATATTCGGATGAGCCTGAAAAACATTCCTTTATTTCTTTTGATATTCTATCCTGCCAGAACTCTTGCAACTACATTTGGATGACAAGAGCACTCATGCGAACTCCTGTGCGATCCTAAAAATAATGTGTTTGTCATTTGACCTGTATGTGGCGCTACAACGCAATAAACTGAAATGTCCATACCTCTGTACAAAGCCCTAGTATTCCCAGGTTTTAGAAATGTTTCAAAAACTGCAGCCACCATTACTAGATTACATATTCTCTACTAACATTTTCTATTTATAGAATAATAAATTCAGAACACTCTGCAGCCTTGTGTCTGACATTATCCTTCAGTATTATTATGGTATTTATTTTATATAGTTGTAAATAGTACCTTGTATCCCATGCTTCTTATTTAACTTTTTTTACTGCACTTCTCTGCTGCAGTGACAGTTTAGCTCCCCCTTGTTGGATACATTACTACAGTACTTTTAACTACAACTACTATTAAATAAGTATGTCAAGTATTCACACACACACACACACACACACACACACAGAGGAAAGTCATACACAGTCCTTCCTCCCGCTCTGCTCACCGATGGCTCGTTTCTGCGCGGCCACAGCGAGGCAGAGCTGTTTGGCTGCGTTGGCCTGAGCCTTCTCCCCCAGCAGAGACCCCAGGGTGCTCCTCAGGATGAAGGAGACGCAGCAGCGGGTCACCACGGCGTCGCCCGGCGTCTGCGTGGCCCTGCCGTGGGACGCCAGCTCCATCAGCAGGGACAGGAAGGCCGGGAAGTTCGCCTCCAACCAGGAGCCGCCCAGGGTGGAGACGAAGACCACGCAGGCCTGAGGAAGAGGAGCCATTTAATCCGCTCTTCGGGTCCATAAATCAAGCTCCCTAACTTCACTTGTTGCCATGGCGACCCACCTGCGTGACTCCGATGCGGACGTCCTTGCTGACGGAGCTCGTCCCCTTCAGCATGTCTCCGCTGGCTCGGAGGAAACCCGCCCCGCCCCGCAGGAACCCCCCCGACAACAAATCCATCACCTCCTCCAGGGAGCTCCGACCCCGCCCCCCCTGTCTGGGGGCTGCTGGGAGAAAAAAAATTAAATTAAATTAAACAGGTATGATTGGAGCACGTAAAAAGGCAATCCCCCCCCCCTGCTTTCAGACTCTGTGCTAAGCTAGGCTAACACTTCCTGGACTTATCTATCTACAGAGACGGAACTGAAACTGTATTCTCATGCGATTAAAGAGAAGACGAAGAGGATTTATTAAAATATCCGACAGCTCGATTATAGAACATAGACATCGATCAGACAGATGTCCAGAGGAGACACTGTTCTCAGTAGTTCGTACTCTCGTCCCTCGGCAGCCTTCCTCTCTGATCGTACCAGTGGGCTGTCTGGGCTCCACAGCAGCAGCCAGCAGAGTTCCCAGCAGTTTGGCCACAGACACTCGGACGTTGTAGTTGGATCCTTCGAAGGCTCTGAAGCACAGAGTGGCCACGTTCTCCAACTCGCTGGTCCACAGGAACACCGCCTCCCTCTGCAGCTCCAGCAAACACTGACAGGACGATCCAGAGACAGACAGACGGGATGTCAGTTTGACCGTGATGGATTATCTCTCTGCAGCGGGTGGATTTTCATCGAAACAAACTGAAACGGACGGCTGAAATCGATCTAAAAAAGCTGACGGATGATTTGGAGAGTGATCAGCGGGAGTGATGCGATTGGCAGCTGTCAGAGGACTGCACACGCTGGGCGTCGTTACCTTGGCAGCGGCACAGCGTACCGCCATGGATCGGTCCGTCAGACAGGTCCTCGCCGCCTTGTAGACGTCGCGGTGGCACGGCACAGCGCTGACGCCCAAACCTCGCAGGATCTTCTCCAAACTCAACATGATCTCATACCGACCCTGAGACTGAGAGAGGAAGAGGAGGGTGACCTCACCGCACTACAGATGTTCTGGTTAAAACCTCTTTTTTAAATCGCAGGAGTGTCCCGGCAGGAAAAACACATTTAAAAAGTTACTTTACTATAATGGTAAGTTCAGTATAATGTCCTACTTCCATCAGTACAACAGCACAGGCATGTTCTCACTTATTTGGCCATATGTTTTCAGTGTCAGTAAGTCAGTGAAACTTAACACTTCCTGCAGACATTTCACATTAAAAGCCTAGCAGGGAAGGGAGGGGTGCCGCCACTGAAAGGCTTTTACCAGCTGTGCACGAAGCGTTCGTTTCCACTGACGACAGATTAACAGCGGAAAAGTGGAAGTGACTGCAGGGGGAAATAACAGGGAGGACTCTTACTAAAATACGATCGCATACACTTACAAAACAGGAGAAATTAGAAATAAAGGACGGGTTTTCTCTCTGTGGTTGGAGTAAATAAAGAGAAACCAGAATTTACAGTACACAGAATACCTGCATTCGTACAGTATAAGGGACTGCCTGACCCAAACTAAATTAGGATTTATCATTAAATGTTTTTCCAAAACTGAACTACTTTAAACTTATTTAGCTTTAAAAGTAAAAAGAAAGAAACTGAAACAAACCAGGATGAGTACAAACTCAAATAAAAACGCCGAAAATAAAATGAAATCCTGAGATAAAAGTAAACGTGGAAGCTCCCCGTGGTGCGGCGTGGGACTGGCAGGTCTGTGCAGGCGTTCCTTTCTTGTTTGGGGGTAATAACTGAGAAACTACTTGCTGAAACTTGTCTTTCTGATTAAAAACGCAAAGTGAGAAGCAGGCAAACCTCAGCGCTCTTCATGGCCTTCAGCAGGTTGGTCAGCGTGTCTTTGAAAGCGCCGACGAGCATCCGGCCGAGCTGCTCAAACAAAGCACCAAGACACGCAATGGCTGCCCTGAAACACACACACACACACACACACACAAATATATCATTTCATGGAAATCTGGAAATCTGTCGAGTACTTTCTGCTCTGAACTAAAGAGTGAACTAAAATGAAGCTTCGTCCTTTTCTTGGTTTAATTTGACAGAAGTGTGCAACTCCTAAACCTTTATCACTAAAGTCTTTGAAATCTAAGCTGAAAAGCGTTTTAGTATTTGAACTTGAAAGCTCCTTTTTCCCATCTTTCCCGTGGGCCGCGAACGCAGCCGGACTTACAGTCGGGTCGGGAGGCCTGACGGAGAGTCGTCTTTGCTGCGGATGATGTCATTGCACCTGTCCACCAATAGGCTGGAGGAAATGGGGTCTCCCAGGCGGTAGAGCAGAGCCAAGCAGTGGGCCAGCAGCCAGCGGGTCGGCGGGCCGGGGGAGCCAATCAGAAGGCCCGACAGCTGCTCGATCAGATGCCGCTGCTTCAGTTTGATGTCGGCCTGGAGGGAAGAGAGAGATTTCGAGGGTTTATGATTCTCATTTAGGTTCATTTTCCAGAATCACGTGACCTTTTCAAACGCGAAGGTCCTACTAAAGGGCTCGCGCAGCTCTCACCCTGTCGGCCGCAGGGAGGAGCTTCTTCAGGTGGCTCAGCCATTCAAAGATGAACTCGGCCCTCTGATGTTCACCCAGCTGACTGCAGGCATCCTCGTCCAGCAGGAGGCTGTGAGCTCGCTCCATCCTCAGCCTCCTCCTCCTCCTCCTCCTCTTCCTCCTCTCCTCTCAGTGAGGGTGAGACCTTCTGTCCTGCTTTGCCATTTTCCTAAATCCTGTTAGACACAAAGGGAGGGAACGGACGGAGGAATAAAGAGAGAGAAAACACGTGCAAGCAAAGAAAAAAGGTCAGTAGTTCATTTCCATATCTTCACAAAAACTCCAAAAACACAGGATCCTACATTTCCCATAATGCCACTCAACACTGTCACGTCTTTCAAACTCCACACCTCCAGTTTGTAACGCAGACTGGATGTCTGACGTCCGCAGTCGGGACTACACGTGTTGAGCTGTGGGAAAAACCGACCTGGAAGACAAACCGCGAACAAATGGAGCTGCGAGCTGCGCCGAGGGACGTCCAGCGTTTCAAACAGAACTGCTCAGCCTTTGTGTCCCATTGAGAGCGATCGGACCGGAACGGGACGGGAAAGAAGAGACGCTGGCAGCTCGGCTGCCGGACGCTGCGAGAATATCTGAGAGAGCAGCTCATAAATTATTCACCAGCACAACTGTGTCTCCTCCATTAACACACACACACACACACACACACACACACACACACACACCGCTCACAAAAAGACGCAGGAAGACTAAAAATAACCTTCTGTCTCACAGAAAAACACTTTACTGCAGAGCGCTTTAAGATTTAATGAAGGAGAAAACATCCTCACCTCCTGTGTGTGTGTGTGTGTGTGTGACACAATAACCTGTTCGTTATTAAATAATAAACTTTAACCTGTTTACTATTAGAAAACAACGTTCATCACGGGTTCCCAAAAGCCCAAAGTGACGTCTTCAAACGTCTCGTTTGCTTCGACCATCGGTCAGAAAATCAGAGACATTAAGAAGCTGGAAACAACATTTTTAACATTACTGCTCGGAAAATCATTTTATCGATTAACCGAGTATCAAAATCGTTGCCGATTAATTTTCTGCAGATCGACTAATCAACAAATCGACTGATCCACTACGCTGTCAGCACCTGTGCTGGGCTGAGGGGGTCGAGTGTCGGCATCGCGATGAAATTCGGTGTTTCTGCCGTCGGTCGCCTCTGACCTCACGTTACCTCACAACGAGCACCACGCAGTGAGCGCCACAGATTTTAAATGAGGGGGGAAACGAGCACCGGGACTCGGCATCAGCAGACGCTCTGACTTCGGGAACTGGAGAGGACACTTTGGATCGGCGTGTCCCTGAAAACAGACTGGTCGTTCCCGCTCTTCGTCAGCTACCAGATCTTAGGGGACATAACGATAAAAACTAGCGTAAACAACAACAAACCGATCTGCTGCTGCTGCTGATGAAAACAACCGGGCGGACGGCACCGACCATCGACTCGAGGGTGGAATAAACGATTGTTTCGTTATATTTTGGTTACTTGACGCTGTCGGCATAAGCAGAGGGCGATGTTTAAAGGGAGTGGAAACGACACCCACGTGGCTCAAACCGGCACACCTCTTTGCACCTGTAGCCACACCGCCAGTGATGTCACAGTGCACTGAAACACCCTGGAGTACACCTGTACGTCCCTGCAGTAAAGGCGTTGAGTTACTCTTTAACCTCTTCTGCCCTTCAGGAGTCAGTTACTCTGCTCAGCACTGTTCAAAGCAAACAAACCAGACCTCAAGACCAGCATCTCGTCCCAGCTGGTTTATGAAAACCTGCGCAGACTCCAGCCTGAATCTGGCTGCTTCAGCTAAACTTCACAGACTCAGTGTCACATCCACTTTGTGTCAAACATCACATGTACTGAAGTGTGCTAGCAGCTGAGATACATACACAAACTCTCTCCTTCATCCCACAAAAAAACAACAACTGTAAAATAAACTCGTTAAAGCTTCTTTTTTTCGTGTTTTAAAAAACAAACAGCATCGCTAGCTGCTAGCATTGGGTGGCTAACCGGGTTAGCTAACGAGCAAAAGTTTAGGGACAAACCGAGATTAAAAAAAACGGGACCGTTTACCTGTTAGTGTCGGTTAAAGGTCGTTAATCCGTACAGAAAAGTGTCAGTCCGGAAACACACGAGCAGAAAGTCTTTTTCAGTTTTATTTTTGAGGCTTTTTAATGTCACAGCTGAGCTGCCGAGACGGACCCGACCCGCTGAGAGCCAGCGTCAAGACGGCGGAAACTACCGCAGGATACATCCGGTTACTGTATTTCAAAATAAAACACACACACATTTTAGTCAATTTATTCAAATTTCACAATTTAATCTTGTACGCAGTGCAAAAATTGTAAGAGACATATTTGCATCTGAGTAATAAAATGCTGCATTCCCACAGTGCAGACGTTTTGACTGACTTAATTTACTATAAACCCATAAATTTTAAATCACTCATCATCGTAGAAACTACAGTTTTATGGTATTTATTTTCTATTGAAATGTATTGACACACGTGAAGACTAAATTCAGCAGCTGGATAAAAGTTACATCATTGTGCATACAAATATAATTTCAAATTAAATAAACCAATATTTAACAGTGATGTTAAAGTATTTACCAGCAACAATAGGTGAACAACTCACCAAATAACTCCTCATATAAAGTCATTATCGTAATTTATTTTTGTTTCGTGTGTGCGAAATGTATTCATAAGAATTATAAGATTTACAATAAAGCGCAAAGAGTTATTGTTCCATTCAAAATGCTATAACTTCTTAACCTTCAGAGCCCGGTTTATTGAAATAAAGTCCTGTAAATGTGTCCAAAACGTATCTGAGTAAACGCTTAACTGACAATATTACAAAATGTACATTTATCATTAATTTTTAAATTAGCCCTTGTTTTATTTTTGTATTATTATTATTCACAAAATAAAATCATTTTTAAAAAATGGCCTGTCTTCATTATGATTTCCAATTTTTTTTTTTTAAGGTGAAATTTTATTGCGATGTTAAGTTGTTTCAAGACATTTTTGCTTTAATTTCTTAGTGCGAAGAATTGTCACTTCCGGTCATGCTTACTCCCGCTAACTTACCCGCTCGGCTGGACCTACCAAGTCGATTAACGAATCATCGAGCGACTGCACCGCCAACAACAAAACTCCACAGCGACGCTTTTGCCCTCTACAGTGTCTCCCAGGCAGAACTCTTTTACTGTGAACCACCGCTGTCAAACCAAAACAGTGCTGTAAGTTTTAGATGTTTGAGGTTTGTCCGGTCGGTCCGTCGGTCTCGGCGAAAAAGGCTGAAAACGTCCACAGCGGAGAGAAAGATGTGCCTGTCAGCCCAGCTGAAGGGACAAACTGAAGCCCTCGCGCAGGATGTTAGGTCGATAGTCGAGCAGCAGATTCGGAGCGGGCAGCAAGTTGACGGACGGTACTAGAAGTTTCTACCGGCCCGTTACCGCCGCCTTCATGAACCACATCGGCGGCAGCGGGATTCATTCCTCCGCCTTCTACCGGATAAACAACTTTCGACTGTTAGCCGGCCGGAGGCTCCTCCACTGAAACTAGCCAGCAGGCTAAAGCTACGGACTGTTCACAGTACAGGGAGCTGGCTAACGGCTGGCTAACACCGCGGCTAACGGCTGGCTAACACCGCGGCTAACGGCTGGCTAACACCGCGGCTAACGGCTAGCTGACAGCAGCCCGGGATGTTCGGTTGTTTGGTCTCCGGCAGGTTGGTGCAGACGGACGCGGTGCAGGTCGCCTCGGACAAGTTCGTGTTCAACCTGCCGGACTACGAGAACGTGAACCACGTGGTGGTTTTCATGCTGGGCACGGTGCCGTTCCCCGCCGGCATGGGCGGCGCCGTCTACTTCTCCTTCCCGGACCCGGCGAGCGGCGGCCCGGTGTGGCAGCTGCTCGGGTTCATCACCAACGACAAGCCCAGTGCCATCTTTAAGATCTCCGGGCTGAAGGCCGGGGAGGGCGGGGCGCACCCGTTCGGCGCGATGGCCTCCTCTTCGTCGCCCTCCGTGGCTCAGGTCGGGGTGTCGGTGGAGGCTCTGGAGCAGCTGGCCCAGCAGATCCCGGTGTCCAGCGCCGCCGTGTCCACCGTGGACTCCTTCCTGCAGTTCACCCAGAAGATGCTGGACAGTCTGTACAACTTCGCCTCGTCCTTCGCCGTGTCGCAGGCGCAGATGACCCCGAACCCCACGGAGACCTTCATCCCGTCCAGCTGCGTCCTGAAGTGGTATGAAAACTTCCAGAGGAGGATGGCTCAGAACCCGAACTTCTGGAAAAACTGATGACAGCAGAGCCACCGGAGGAGGACTTGAAAAGACCCTGAACCTGCCGGGACAGCTTCTAATACAAGCCTCCGCTTCATTTCCTCCAGAAAGTTCAGAGAGATGAGTTGAAGGGTCACTCGTGGCCTTGGAAACAGCAGCTGCAAACAAACAAACAAACAAACAACTTGTTGTTTCTGAAACTTTGAGCCAGATCTCTGGTGAAAATAATAATAAATAAAAACAATAACAGAAGTGAACTCCACTTTATTCCCAGAGTAGATTTCCTTGTTTCCAGGATCATCACCTTTCTTTGAAATCAGAATCAGAATCAGAAACGCTTTATTGATCCCCGAAGGGAAACTCTTTGTTCCAGCAGCTCGCCTTTACGTCAGCGCACACAGGAGGAAGTACTAGCAAACAATATGATACACTATAAAACAGGTCAGAAAATAAATGAAGTATCAGGTGTGAGTAAGTGTGAAGTACCAAGTGGGTTTACCGGTTGATGATGATAATACGGTATAAATGTAATAATATAAGTAATAAGTAGTATTGCAACAGCAGTAATGGAGGTATGAATAATAAATAGGAAAAAGCTAAATATTGCACAGAGTATTAACACAGAATATTGCACAGTTATTCAAGTATTGCAGAGATGTTAATGATCGATGTCCAGTTTAGTGACTTCGGGTCAGACAGACTGACACTTAGAGGGAGGAGTTAAAGAGTCTGATGGCCACAGGCAGGAATGACTTCCTGTGGCGCTCTGTGGTGCATTGTGGGGGGACGAGTCTTCCGCTGAAGGCGCTCCTTTGTTTGACCAGCGCGTCATGGAGCGGGTGGGAGACACTGTCCAAGATGGCGTGTGGTTTACCCAGCGTCCTCCTCTCTGACACCACCGCCAGAGAGTCCAGCTCCGCCCCCACGATGTCACCGGCCTCACGGATCAGTTTGTTGAGTCTGTTGGCGTCCGCTGCCCTCAGCCTGCTGCCCCAGCATGCAACAGCATACAGGACAGCACCGGCCGCCACAGACTCATAAAACATCCTCAGCATCGTCCGGCAGATGTTGAAGGACTTCAGCCTCCTCAGGGAACAGAGGCGGCTCTGGCCCTTCCTGTAGAGCCCAGAATACAGTTCCAGACTTCGGAAACCCCTTTAAGTGTTATTTTACGTTATAAAAAAGGTTGGATTACTTTCGCCAAAAAAAAGTTGTCAGAAACTTCAGAATCAGAAACACTTCATCGATCCCCGAGGGGGAAACTCTTTAAACTCTTCCGGCCGCATCTCGTCGTCCAATCAGTCCGTTTAGATCTCCATGACACCTGAGCGAACCCCATCAGCTGAGCGAGACCGGGAGATGCAACTGATGATTGTTTTCACGATTCAGCAAATTAAACTTCCGGTTTACAAAATGTCATAAATTACAGAAACAACGCGCAAAGTCACATTTTCTTAAAAACCCAAGCCGATGTCTTCGATTTGCTCGTTTTGTCCCGACCAACCGTTTTACCCCGAAAGATATTCTGCTTTTTTAAAAACAAAAGAAAAGAAAGCAGCAAAACTTCGAAGTCGTTTTTTGCTTCTGCATCTTAACAAAACGCAGAAATTCCAGTTTTCAGAATGAGAAATTAGAATCATCCCAGAAAAATCTTAAACTCAAGGTCTACTTACTGGCTTTTTCCGGAGCTTTTGACGGCGTCTCGTGGTATTCCTCAGCAGGTGGTTTGACGAATTCCTTTTTAAGTTCATCTGCGTCGAAATACTGGAGCTTTTGGGCCACATTTAATGGTCTTCGAGAGCGGACGGTTTGCTCAGCTGTCGTAGAGAAAGTTTAGTTTATGTCCGTACTGACTTACTGAGCAAACTCCATCTGAGGAAGACCACAAGGGGGGTTGAAAGATCCTGAAAAGGCTAGTAAGTGCAGTACAGCCAAAATACAGAACGTGACATGAATTACAACAATGAAAATGTAAAAAAAGGTCAAAGCCTCATGGGAGTTGTAGTTGTTGGGAGGTTTGTTATCTAATTATACTGAATCCTTTTTTGTTTCTAAGTTCAAGAATAAACTTCAAGACTCAAGTTTGGATCTTTACAAGGTTTTGGTTTATTTCACCTCAATTTTACAGTTCGGCTGCTTTTTTTTTTTTTTTTGGGAGGATTTCACATAAAGATTCAGAAACATAACCGTGTTTTTGTTTTACAGGTGTGAGTTTCTCCACAGGTCGCTCAGTGCCGGACTAAACGCGTCGTTACGCTGGAGATGTTTCAGCGGTGTAGCTTCTTCCACAGCGTTTTTGTTTTGTGCGAAACTTTTCCAAAGTCTGGAATCGGTGAAGTTCCCGACGAGGAAGATTCACAACACCGTCCAGTTTGTGGAAAAAAAAAAGAGAGGATGATTGTCAGCTGTTAACATTTACCAGCTACAATAATAATGATGATAAATCTCTGGATTAAAGAACTTCAAATGACAATAAAAGCAAATGTACAACATTTAGACAAACATTAAAACTGCAAATAAGAGAATATATACAATATAAGGGCCTACTTAACCTTAAAAATACTCTGCTGCACTGTACATGTGCTGTAACGCCGCTGTAATACTGTGTAAAGCCACCAGGCGGCGCTGCAGCTGCCCTGCAAAGCATTCAACCTTTGAAACGATGGCATGTCTTTCTGTAACTATCTGTGAATGTGATGCAATTCAAGACACGTAGCAGCTGCCAGAAATCACTCTGTAGTTTTACTTAATAATAAAAACAAGCCTTTTCTTATAAAGTTAAAATCGCCTTCCTGGTTTATATCAGCCTGTAAACTGCAGTCAGAGCAGATCTTTCCAACAGAGTTTTGGTGCAAGAAGCTGAAGGAAACTTGTAATTGGATTAACAGTCAGGGGAAAGAGAGATCGGCTATCAGGGGAGAAAGGGCGTGGAGCTGCTGATACATGAAGGCACGCACACACACAGTGCAGCTGCTCACGTGAAAAGCTGCACGTTTTGCTCATTAAGCGTCCGTAATTTGGTGTATTTGCAGTCGGGACGATGCTGGAGCTGTTGATGCTGTTTGGAGGTCTGTTGGTCGGAGGTTACTTTCTTCTTCACATGACTTTTCTCAAGTTGCCCAGATGTGCAAGTGCTGCAAAGTTACACGGGAAAACCGCCATCGTCACCGGTGAGTTCACAGGCCGCAGGCCGAGCTGCCTTCATGAGATCAACACTGTGTGTGTGTGTGTGTTGTCACCAAGGAACTATTGCAAATATGCACATTGAAGGCAGCTGCTCAGTCTGACTGAGAAAACAGGCTTCACGTGTGGAGACAAAAACCCAGCCGGGAGACTTGAGCTTTCAGTGTAAAACACTATACGGTGCCACTTTCTAATAAAGGCATCATTTTTAAGTTGTAACTAAAGGCTTTATTAATGTTTAAAAAAGCATTTTCAGACACATTTTTGGGTTGACTGGTTTTAAAAGGTGTCTCTGCCTGGTGTTTAGCCTTTCAGTTTGGTACAAATGCTGCTATAAATGTGATAATCCGTCAATAAATGCTTCATAAGTTGTTATTAAGTTGATTTCTGTCCAGATAAAGTGTGTCAAGGAATTTTCACAACCTGGCAACCCTGTTGTGCACATATTAATGCCATATAACTAATCTGCTAAGCTTTAGTAAATGATTTATTAACCATTACTAAAGCCACTGGTTACAACCTATAATCCCTTTATTATGGGTGCCTTATTAGAAAGTGGTGCCAACTATATTTAAAGTGATATTCAACCCAAAATGTATCTGTGTGTACCAATAAAAATATCTGCAAGCTTAAAAGATGGCTGTGAAGCGTTTCCACAGAGAAAAGCAGCCGCCTTCAGCTAAAATATGTCAGTTAAAATGGATTCCAAATAGCATAATCCACTCCTCCTCGAATATTTGTAAATAATTACATCTATGTCTGTTTGAGCCTGTTCATTCAGCTTTGAGTCTAAAAGGAGTGTCACAGTTTGGGTGGAGTGACACCAACTGGATTAGATCCATCAGGGAGTTTAGATAGTATAATTTCAGATGGAAATGTTCCAACAGCTACAGCTCTCGTGAGGCTTTGAGGGCTGCCTAAAACGTTGTTTTGGTGGAAGCAATTTTTTTTTTTTTACCACTGCATTTATTCTGTTTCGTATGTCATACAAAACATGATTAAAAAAAAAAAGGTGCAAAAAGACCCAACACAATATACTGCATGCATATATATACACACACATAAACAAAAGTAAAATTACTTTCACAAAAAGCAAAGGAAACAAAATATAGTAAACAGAAGAGTTACACGAATACGTAAACGAAAACTAATGATGGTGCAGTTTGTCCAAACTTACTACAACTTTTTTGTTGTTTGTAACTTTGGAAAAATTACAAAAATTGTCACACGCAGACCGTTCATCCTCTGGGAAGCATGAATATTGAAATTTTGGACCAATTCACTGAGTAGATGTGGAGATATTTGAGAGGATAACCATCGTCGTTAGGATTCATCGTCTGGGCTCCATGAATGTCAATACAAAAGGTCTTGGCAATCCATCCAATAGTCTTTGAGGTATTTAGTCTAGTATAGTCTGGACCGAACTGGTTGACCGACGTCGCTAGCACGGCTAATTAAAAAAATACTCTCCGTGATTCTGTCCGTCCTCTCCAGGAGCAAACACCGGCA
This sequence comes from Siniperca scherzeri, assembly GCA_027580175.1. Classification (NCBI taxonomy): domain Eukaryota; kingdom Metazoa; phylum Chordata; class Actinopteri; order Centrarchiformes; family Sinipercidae; genus Siniperca; species Siniperca scherzeri. The sequence goes on from CM050850.1 coordinate 29,012,178, forward strand.
TCGGTAAGACCACAGCGATGGACCTGGCCAGGAGGGGGGCGAGGGTGATCCTGGCCTGCAGAGACAAACGCCGAGCTGAGGCCGCCATCCAGGAAATCATCCAGGTGAAGACAAAACAGTTTCTGACTGCAGAGGTCACAGCACAAATTTACCGGGAATATACCCCGTTTGTTTAGCCTTCAGTTCAGTTATGATCATCACTCAGTAAAAACACTTTTCTCCAGAAATTGTTTGTGTAACAAAATGTCTGACTTTTCACAGTTACAGCTGGTGTACCTCAGGGCTACACCCTAGGTCCTCTTCTCTTCTGTATATATGTACACTATATACATATATGTTACCCGAAGGTGATAATATTCACAAAGATGGGGCTCATTTTCATTGTTATGCTGATGATACGCACGTATCACGTGCCAATTCAATCTGCCCGTGTATCTATATCAGCGTTAGTTTAATTTAGGATAATTGTTTGTTTTTTTAAACAAAGATGAGAAACACAACAAATATCTCCTGACATGATAAAATGTGGAAAACCACCTAGTGACTGAATAGAGCAGGAAGGCAGGTCAACTGTCCTGTAAGTGTTCAGTGTTTTCTAACCTCTCCTCGTTATCCTTGTGATCAGGAGACGGGGAACAGCCAGGTGATCTTCATGCAGCTCGACCTGGCCAGTCTGCAGTCTGTTCGCTCCTTCGCTGCCAGCTTCCTCCAGTCCGAGTCCAGGCTGGATCTGCTCATCAACAACGCCGGTCGGATCAGCGGTTTCCAACCTTTTCTGTCAGACGTACCCCTTAGCCCAGTCAGATTACTGAAGTACCCCTTCATCGACGCTACCTGTCGTTGTTTTAAATGTGTTGATTTGAATTGATTTAAAACTGGATGTCATTTTACTCTATTAGTTATGTAAAAATGGATATCGTTACAATGTTTTCACACTGTCAATATTTAGGTCGGTTTGGTCAAGAAGACAGATGTTTCAACCATTTTTCTCTTACTTTTAGCTACCCGTTTAGACTTCTTTGCTCGTTCATGCTATCTCAAAATATATGGAAGTAAAGACACGACAAAATAATAGATTATTTGCTAAGCCACAACTGTAGGTTTATTGTTCCTGATGTTTCTGTCTTCAGGTCTGATAAAGGGTGGAAAGACGGAGGACGGCTTCGGGATGATCTTTGGCGTCAATCACCTGGGTCACTTCCTGTTGACGGTGTTGCTCCTGGACCGACTGAAGGCGAGCAAGCCGAGCCGCGTGGTGACCGTGGCCTCCAAAGCATATGAGATGGGGAAGGTGGATTTCAACAGTTTGACGACTCACAGAGAGTTGGTTTTGGGCAACACCGACTATCAGCTCTTCCAGAAGTACTGCCACAGCAAACTGTGCAACGTTCTCTTCACCTACGAGCTCGCCAAGAGGCTGCAGGGCACCGACGTCACCTGCTACAGCGTCCATCCCGGTCAGTAGACAACATCTTATGTTTGCGTCTAGCTTTTTCTCATCTACAGTGTCCTTCTTACGGAAACCCATTTCTGCCAGGAAAAGGGGAAAAAATAGATTAATTAAAAGAGCTACCTGTAAATCAAATCTTTTACAAAATTAGGACAAAGTTTGACTTTCTAAATCAAAATTAAGAGATACTAATGACAAAGTCAAATCTATGAGATAATTATGATACTAAATAATTTTACGATCTCATTATTTTGATGTATGTTATAACTTTTACTTATTATGTAATACATTTATTTATTTATGTTATAGAAAATATGACTTTTTGACCGTTTTCATTGGGTCTGCAATCGGCCAGATGAATCTCTGCAAGTTCGCCGTGCTACTGCTGTTCCTCCTAGGCGTGGGGGCCGATGCTCTGCTCGGATGGGGATCCGATCAGCCATTCGACCCTGAGTTCCTGCTCAATCTGCGTCCCTCAGTGGTCGCTATTGACCCGGCGTAGAATATACGGGCGGAGATACTGTGTTCATCAGCGATCTTCACAAATAAACATTAATTTGTGCTCCATGGACGAATAACTAAAAGGCTACCTCTGCCACACACATGCATAAGACCCTAGATAAGTGTTACGCCCCAGTTCCTGGAGCCTACAGGTCACTTCATAACATCATCCTACTTGCCCCAGCCTACATCCATCCAGGACAGTCAAAACATGGACTCCATCAAGCATTGAGGCCCTACAGGGTTGTTTTGACTGCACCGCATGGGAGCTGTTCCTGGATTCAAGTACTAGTCAAAATACACAATGTTGATTCTGTAATTCCTACTAAGCAGATCACTATATTCCAAAATAACAAACCCTGGGTGACCGAAGAGCTCAAAGGCATCCAAAGGCAGAAAAAACAGCAGCCATCAGTCAATAAAAATAAGATCGAGCAGAAGTTTCAGCAAGGCAACCACAGGGCAGCGTGGCAGGGAATTAAAAACATGGCCGCTGTAAACACCAGTGACAATTATTCTACTCATCACTGCTTCTTGTATGAAAAGGTTGGGTGGGCATTTCTGGCATGACAGGCATTGGTTTCTATTTATTTATAAAGCCCTTAATGGCTCAACTTGCCATCATATATCCCTTCCTTGTTAAACTGGTCCAATAGTCATTATTTGACCCGCTAATGCTTGAAGACACTAAACACTAAATTTGGTGAAACTGCTTTTGTTTTTGTGCTGAACACACTTGGAACATTTCACAACACACATTAAAACTTTAACCGTAACTTTAACTGTTTTAACCGTACTCTCGACATAACTGTAAATGATTCCTCGAGATTAAATAAAGGTTTAACGAATGAAAAACACAAAGACCAAGAGAAGGCGGGAGAGCGTGGAGGGGGTCAGGGATTCCTCTCTGCCTAACGAACTAAACAGGTTTTACACCCACTTCGAGAGGCCTGACCTGGCATCCGACATGGCGGAGCTCAGCCACAGCCTTATGCCATCCACCACGCTCACCCTCCGAAAACAGGATGTGCTAAACCTGCTCAAAGCCGCACCAACCAACAAGACCGCTGGACCTGATGGCATCTGTGACAGGACCCCCAAGCACTGTGCCTCCCTGCAGCTATAGACCAAGGGGTGGCCCCGCTGCCGTGGAAAAACCTCAGCAATCAATCCCGGTCCCCAGAAAGGACGAGGCTTGGTCCCTCAACCACCACAGGCCCGTTGCTCTCACATCTCTGGTCATGAAGGTCCTAGAGAAGCTGGTCAAGTCCTACATCATGTCTCGTACTGGCGCCGGCCTAGACCCCCCAGTTTGGTTAACGCACTAGAAGGGGGGTGTATGATGCTAAACATCATGGGGGATAGCGCCTATTTCCTCCACCCCCAGTTCCAGATGCTCTCTCTCAGATTATGCACCATTTAAGTATTTAGACCATGCGCTATAGTTAAACAGGGCCCTTAATCTTTCTCTGCTGACAGAAATGCTCTTCCATACATATTAATTAAATGTATCGTCAGTTAAACTTGTGTTTATTTTTTTCCTTCTCTGTCCAGGAGCCATAAAGACGGAGATCGGTCGTTACGCTGGTTTCTGGTGGAAGCTCATCATGAAACCCATTGTCGTCCTTTTCTTCATGGATGCCACGTCCGGAGCTCAGACCACGCTCCACTGTGCCCTGGAGCAAGGCATCGAGCACCTCAGCGGCCACTACTTCACTCAGTGTGCGCCGCTGATGAACATCGAGTCGAAGGCGAGAGACGACGCCACGGCCAAGAAGCTGTGGGAGCTCAGCGAGAGTTTCTGCGGTCTGTCCTAAAACCAAACCTGAAATCTGAGCTTTGTTTTTAATCCCAGAGTAAACTCTACATTGTCACTGAGACGCTCAGTAATGATTATCACAACCGGGCCGGCTCTAACCATTTAGGCGAGTTAGGATTTGGTTTTCTGCAGATTTTGTAGCTTGTGCATATCACTGATGATTATCACTTGTAAATATACAGCGGCCTTCCTCTGTATAGCTTCACTACAACTAACCAGGAAAGAGACACATATGACTGCCACTTTAACAGCAACCAAAGCGACAACACAGAGATGTATGACTAATATAAACTCCACAGCAGCAGCAGCCACAAACACACATATTAAAGCGAAGAGAGCTGCACAGTTTCTGCACACCGCACACACACAACGCTACATTGCTAGGCAACGCAGTGGTTGTTGATGTCCCTGTCTGTAGTTGTTGTACTCACCTGTCTGAACGTCTTTCTGTGAGCCTTGTGCGCCGCGAAGTCCTCACCAATCTGCTCTGAGTTCAACTTCTTTGATGGATCATCCTCAGTGCACATTATAACCAGTCCACTCAGCCAGTCTGTCCCAGTATCAGCCAGTCTGTCCCAGTATAACCAGTCCACTCAGCCAGTCTGTCCCAGTATCAGCCTGTCTGTCCCAGTATAACCAGTCCACTCAGCCTGTCTGTCCCAGTATCAGCCTGTCTGTCCCAGTATAACCAGTCCACTCAGCCTGTCTGTCCCAGTATCAGCCAGTCTGTCCCAGTATAACCAGTCCACTCAGCCTGTCTGTCCCAGTATCAGCCTGTCTCTCCCAGTATAACCAGTCCACTCAGCCTGTCTGTCCCAGTATCAGCCAGTCTGTCCCAGTATAACCAGTCCACTCAGCCTGTCTGTCCCAGTATCAGCCTGTCTGTCCCAGTATAACCAGGTTCAGTGTTTGGATGGATTTCTAAATAACAGGAACATTACATCTATATCTCATACATCCACAGTTAAAAAAAAACACTAATATTTTATATATTTATGTAAATATAATATTTACGAGGGTGCACGGTGGCAGAGCGGCTACCTCCCAATAAGGAGATCGTGGGTTCGTGGGATCGATTCCCGGACCAGACCAACATCACACAATCTCTCTGGGTGGAGTCTGCATGTCCTCCCCGTGTTACCGTGGGTTCTCTCCGGGTTCTCCGGCTTCCTCCCACCGTCCAAAGACATGCATGTGTAGGTTAATTGATAACTCTAAATTGCCCTTATTGAATGAATGTGTGAGTGAATGGTTGTCTGTCCTTGTCTGTGTCTGTGTTCGCCCTGCGACGAGTTGGCCACTGTCCAGGGTGTGCCCTGCCTAAGGCCCAAAGTCACTGGGATAGGCTCCAGTCACCCGCGACCCCCTAACGGGGACCAAGCGGTAGAAAATGGATGGATGGATAATATTTACGACACAAATGAAAACAGCTATTTTTGCTATATTTTGAAATATATGTGCTACACATGCACATACATCGACATGTGTAATTTACATCTATGGCCATATATCAGATTTTAAATTCAAAAAGAGTTTCAGGGTTAATCAGTTTAATAAACACAGTTTTTTACTTCATGACTTTTCCTAATTTTATGAGAATTGTTGTCTAATTGGATTTGTTATCTGAGTTCTGTAACAGTTTTACTTTTAAAAAGACCGTCTCTTGACTCCTCTTAACAATTTCAGGCCCATTTCTGATCTCCCATTTTTAGCCAAGGTTTTAGAAAAAGGCTTTTATTCATGATAACAATGTCTTTGCAAAAAATCCAATCTGGTTTTAGAAACAAACATAGTACTGAAACTGCACTTTTCAAAGTCTTAAATGACTTATTGCCGTCAGCTGATGCTGGCCATAAATCCATCCCTGTCCTCCTGGATCTATTCAACACCATCGACCACGAGATCCTCTCGGACCGTCTTGAAACCCGGGCGGGTACCGGTGACACTGACGAAGCACAAAGTTTCTGTGTTTGCACGCTGATGCCAGGTGAGCTGCAGCAGGTGTTCACTCGGTGCTGGGTCCGGTCCTCTTCTTCATTTACATCCTGGCCGCCTTATACGTAGACACAATATCAGTTTCCATTTTTACGCAGACGACACTCAGATCTACCCTGCAAAACGCTATCGGTGTCGTAAGGCGAGGGTGCTATATGGAGGTATGTGGACCCAAAAGCAGATGACGAGGAAGCGGTCTCACAGGGAAAAGTAGCCGGATGACTACTGTGTTTATTGTGGGGTGGTATGCAGGCAAGAACAGGCAGAGGTGAGCAGACAGGTAATGAGCAGACAAAAGGCAGATAAGTACCGGATGGCATGGGTGAAAGCAGGGGAGTGAGTCCAAGGTGGGAACACAGTTCACAGGAGAGCAGGCCAAATCCAAAAATCCAAACAAGGTCCACCGGAGAACAAAGAATCCAATAGTCAAGGGCTCGGCAAGGAACAACACCATGTGTAGAACAATGATCCAACACAGAACAAAGAAAAGACCTGGACTAAATACCCTCGGGGAGGTGAGACAACGAGACACAGGTGCAAACAATCAAGGGAGGGCCAACAATCAAAACTGGAGGGAAAACACAGACAGGAAGTAAAAACACAAGACACACAAGGGAAGAAGAATACTACCAAAATAAAACAGGAAGTGATAACACCTAAACTACCACAATCAGAACAACCTGCTTCAAAATTTCCTGCAGCTAAATGCTGATAAGACCGAGGTATTGATCATAGGTCAAGATTGTGCAAATACTCAAATATCAAACAGTCACGGTTCTCTGTCCCATTCAATGACTCAGCATTGCAGAAATCTTGGTGTCATTTTTGATCAAAACCTCATCTTAGACATGTTAAATCGATGGTTCAATCCTGCTGTCATCATCTCAGAAACATCCCAAGGATCAGACCATTTAAATTCTAGTTTCAAAAAGAGTTTAATCCTAATGTTCAGTTTACTAAACACTGTTTTTTTACTTTCATACTTCATGACATTTCTTTCTGCCAAAAATCTGGAAACGCCTTCATAACTAGTCTGTTAGATTATTGTAACTCCTCGCTCTCCGGCTCATCCAAAACTCGGCCGCCAGGATTTTCATGATCACATCACACCGATCCTGGCCTTCTTTACGCTGGCTACCTGTTGTTTTCAGAACCGATTTCAAGATATTATTGATTATCTACGAAGCCCTAAGAGGCCTCGCCCCAAGTTATCTAGCAGATCTGTTAGTGCCCTGTGAAAGGTGAGTCTTTGCAGCCAGGGCTCCGAGACAGCGGAGGACCTGCCTGAGGAGGTCGAGCTTTTGAATCACTTTTAAAACCCCACTTTTTAAAAAAATGGCTTTTCATTGTTTTCATTGATGTTTTATGACAGTTTATCAGAAGCAGAAATACTTTATTGATCCCGACGGAAACTCTTTTGCTACAGCAGCTCACTGTCACATCAGTGCACACAGGGATAGAAGTACTAAGCAAAATATATATATACATATACATATATATATATATATATATATATATATATATACATATATACAAAGTGGGTTTACCGGTTGATGATAATAATATGGTATAAAGTAATAGTTCATTTTACTCTCTTTGTGTTTTATAATGTGTTTAGTTTTTATGGCTTTTAATTCATTTTATTCTTTTTGTTTTAAATGTGCTCTGTTTTTATTTCAAAGCACTTTGTAACTGTGTTTTGAAAGGTGCTATATAAATAAAGTTTATCATTATTTTTATTTTGTGTAAAAACAAAGCTTTGTGCTCATTTCTGTATTTTGTCAGTTTCATCAAATGTGCAAGCTCAGTTTGTATCAAAGCTGAGGATTACTACTTTTAATAAGGTCAGAAATCAAATTGGTTGACTTTGCAATTATTATTATTTTGACACATACGACAGTGGAACCCCAAACAACGAGGAAGTAAAGCCAATATCAACAAACACAAGGGATGAAGTGAAAAATTAAAATACTTTTTAAATCCAGGGGTTTACAGAATAAAGTAGGATCATTATCTTATGTCTCCTGATTTTATTCTCTCTTTGTTTTTATTATTTGTTTTGTGTAAAGCACTTTATAACATTGGATTTGAAAAGTGCTATACAAATTAACTTTATTACTATTATATATTATAATGGGTTGGTTTTTTTGTCCTGTAGAACTTTTCTCTTTTTCCTATAAACATAAAAAAAAAAAAAACATTTGTCAACAGAGGGTTTATTTTGAAGGTTTTGACAGGAAGTTCAGTTTTAGCCTCTCCCTGGGGTTCACGGTGTGCAAAAGATAAAACTTTATTTACCCAGAGGTGCTACAGCAGCAAGTCGAAGCGTAGAGCAGATAAACAAACACAGTATAAATCCAAACAGCAAAGAAAATGAAAATAATAAAATGTGCAATTGTACAAATAATAGTGAATGTACAAGATAGTGCAGCTGTGCAAGGAGAGTGCAACAGATCCAGAGTTGTGAGTGTAGACAGGGATCAGTAATAAGTATAAATATAAGTCCACAATGACTGTAGAAACTAGGTTAAGTCCAAGTTAAGACTGGGGGGGGGGCAGACTCCACAGGGGAGTTCCCCTCTCATAAAAGGTCAAACAGCAGGAGGAGTTTCAGTACAATGTCAGGGCTGATCGAGGAGGAATCCCAGAACCGGTCGGACCTGCCTGACTCCCCTGCCAGCCACGATGCTGAGCGAACGATCCTCTGGTGTTTGCACCTCTTACTGTTCTGAAATCGTCTTAACGCTGTCTGAAACCCTCTGTCAAATCTGCAAAACCTTTATTCTATTTGTGAAAATGCAAAAACAAAAAAAAGGGCGATTTCACTGCTTTTTCCCCCCCCATCTAGACCACATTAGACCAGGTCCAGATCAAAAACCACTATACCTAGATTTGTCTAATCTGGACTAGCTTATCCCAAAGAGGCTAAATATTCTTTAAAACGCAGTTTTAACCTTTATTATATTCGTCATTTGCCACACTGTGTATCGTGCCTCCCTGTCGTAGCGTTGCAGCCCTTTTGTTTCTTTCTGAATCTCCCTGCAATTGTGATTTTGAAGCTTTTTAGCTTTTTGCCTGCCTGCCTTAATCCTTTACATAGCCTTTGATACCAAAGTACTGTGTATAATGGCTATTCTATGAGGGTGAGCCAGCCCCATCACTTGCCACAGCAAGCTGCAACAGTACATGTTAGTTGGAAATTACAGTGATGAGTGTTAAAGTCACTGCGGAGTGAATAAGTCACAGTTGGAGGAATTCTGCTCTCTTGCTGTCACTGGAACTGATGGAGGAGGCTGACTAGGAGACAGGTGTAGGTGAAAGGTTGGGCCCACCGCTGTTGACAAGGGTAGATATAGTGGTTTTTGATCTGGACCTGGTCCAATGTGGTCTAGGTGTGAAAAAAGCAGTGAAATCGCCCTTTTTTTTGCATTTTCACACATAGAAATTAGGTTTTACAAATTTGAAAGTGGGTTTCAGACAGCGTTAAGGCTTTACCTAAAATGTCTAACACGATTTCAGAACAGTAAGAGGTGCAAAAAAAAAACCGGAGGATCAGTCGCTCAGCAATGTAAGTTCAGTTTCCCTAAATTTTCCCTTTAACTGCCAAATCAGAAGTTAACTTCAGCGTCGTCAGCCAGCCTGAGGCAGGTAGAACTGGTCCGACAGGTGAGTCCCACCGTGTATAAATGACAGAGCTCAGCTCCTGAGTCAGTCAGTGATTCTCAGGTGGATCAGACGCTGTAACAAACCATGTTTCACCTGCTGCTGCTGGCCGGTTTGGTTCTGGGAGGATACATCTTCCTCACACAGACTCTCTTCAAAAGATCCAAATGTAAAGGGAACGCAGCGATGGCCGGGAAGACCGTCATCATCACAGGTGAGACTGTCTGTCTGTGGAGGGGGCGGGGTTATCACTGCCTTATTACAGGTAAAAAAGTTTTGCCCAATAAAGCAAAAACAAAATCAGGGAGTGTGTCTGTAAGTATATGTAACTATTTGAAATGATACAACAAATTATTTCTAAATGGAACAACAAAAGCCTTTTAAAAAATGTTTGCGATATTTTGAAAAAGGATAATTTACTAATCGTTTAAATGTCAGAATAAATAAACAGACATAAGGACAAGTGCTGAAACACTTAGTAAATTAAACAATTAGAAAACAGAAAATTAAACTACAACAATTTCTGTAAGTTGTATAAATAAAATGGACATTTAATGATCATTTTATATTTTCTTTTCTTTGTTTGCTTCTTTTTATCCAGATTTCTTTACTTTATACATTTATCTCTAAACTGTATCAATTAATTATAATTAACTAATGTAAATGTGTATAGACTTGAGATATCTGTGAGCATGTAAAATGATAAATAGATGATACACCTATGATAAATGATATGTTATCGGGTATCTTGAATCCTTTTCCTAAAACAAAGTGACATTTTATAACTTTCTAGGAACTTTCATAGAACAAGTCAGTATTTACCTGTACTGTATGAAGTTATTACAGTTCATCCTGAGGGGAACATGAACGTCCGAACCAAATTTTATGGTAATGCATCGAATAGCTGTTGAGATATTTCAGTCTGGACCAAAGCGGTGAACCGACTGACAAAACATTTCCCTCCTCAGAGCCACGCCACTAGCATGAATAGACCAGACCACGTGCTATGTTATATTGTTGCTGACAGTTTGCGTTTCCTTGCTGCAGGAGGGAACACCGGCATCGGGAAAGCCACGGCTCTGCACCTGGCCAGGAAGGGAGCCAGAGTGATCCTGGCCTGCCGAAGCCGGGACAAGGCCGAGGCCGCCATCGTAGATATACAACAGGTAGGGAAAACGGATCAGATCGTGTCTCCATTCGAGCTTTTGTAAATCATTGACTGTCCTGCAACATGTCATTACTTGCTAAGGAGTGGTTGCATAGTTCATCATCTTTGAACTGTCTCTTACACAATGAACAACTGGGTTGTTAAATATTCTTCACTGGACGGACAGTTTTATGTCACACTTAAGTCCAAGAAACTATTAGCCTGATAATCAGGCTGATTTGCTATCACGTTTTCACTTTACTTAAAACAAATCAGACGTGTGGGCAGCGATTCAGAGCTCAGAAACTACAGATGTCCACAGTAAACAGCTAAAAATGCTATTCCAAGTTTTGTTTTGTCTTGATCTCAAGAACGTTTCTTTTGTGATCGCTACGTGCTGAACTGCATTTCTGGAAAAGATGTGAGTGAAGAAGCAGCTGAAGGAGTCTGAAGAGTACTTTCAAATAAAGAAAAAGATCAAAGAAAGCACTAAAATGAGTTGAAGTGGAACCACTGAAAGGAGTTGAAATGACGTGTTTAAGTGTGAGCACAGAAATTACCTAACATGTTCGGACAGAAGCTGAACTTCAATTGAAATCTAACCGCTGAAAAGAGTTGAAGTGTAAGTTAAAGCACAAAGTTTGAAAGAAGCTGACTGACAGTTGAAGTGTAAGCAGTGAAAGCAGCTGAAGTATTAGGTAAAGCATAAAGACTAAAACAAGTTCAACTATAAGCACTGAAATGAGCCGAAAAGTTTACTACAAGGAATTGAGGCATAAGTTGTGTATTAGCTGAAAGGAGATGAAGCGTTAGTTAGACTTGAAGTGAACTGTCGGTAAGGTAAAGCAGAATTATTCGTTATTAGTTCTCAGGAAAATGTAAGCACTGAAATGAGCTGAAATTTACAGACAGGAGGGGAAACTTCCATTTGAAATGTAAACACGCAAAGGAATTGACTATCATTTGAAGTATTAGCAGTGAAAGCAGTTGAAGTGTAACGGGCCGTTGCAGCTGCTATTCGTTGTGAACGGGACCGCCCGCTGAGCTACAAAGCGTAAACACTGAAAGAATTAAACCATCAGCACAGAAATTAGCTTAAGTGTACTGATAGAGGATGAACTCGCAGTTGAAATGGAAGCGCTGAAAGGAGTTGAAGTTAAGTGTAGTCACTGAAACAAGCTGTCAGTTGAAGTGTAAACTGTGAAAGCAGCCGAAGTATTAGGTGAAGCATAAAGACTAAAACAAGTTCAACTATTAGCACTGAAATGAGCCGAAAAGTTTACTACAAGGAATTGAGGCATAAGTTGTGTATTAGCTGAAAGGAGATGAAGCGTTAGTTAGACTTGAAGTGAACTGTCGGTAAGGTAAAGCAGAATTATTAAAGAGTATTTTGAGAGTTAAGAATCGACAAAAGGACTGAAAAGAGGGAGAAACATTTGGAAATAAAGAGAGGAAGACTGACACGAAATGAGCAAAAGAATCACAAATTACAGTAAGAAATTCTTCTTGTTCATACAGTAGAAAGGTTGTGTGACTCTCGTTTTCTTTATCTATCTGAAAACCATGTTGTTGAATTCACTACATTCACTCAATTCTCTCATTTTAATCAGTATGTTACATGATGTATATCTGACTCTCAGTCTTTGTATACAGTCTGTGGTCTAATTATAGTAAATATCCAACGTTGTCTTCACCTGATGATGACGATCTTGTTCCAGAAAACAGGAAGCACTGACGTGCTCCACATGCAGTTGGACCTGGCCAGTCTGAAGTCCGTCCGCTGCTTCACCGAAACTTTCCTGAAAACTGAGTCCAGGCTGGATCTGCTCATCAACAACGCTGGTACACAAACACACACGCTATTACATAAAGACGAATGATTTATTACTTTTATTTTTAAAAGTGAGACAAGAATGTGATCTAAACCTAAACAACTTCAAGATCTCGTAGCCACAAGTGGGAAATACTGCCAACCACATCTACATCAAAATACCAAAATACATCTAACAACAATTATTGTGTTAGTATTTAACAACTACAGCTCCACTGAGGCTTTGACAGCATATAAATGTCTCACAGGAGTTGTAGTTGCTGTTATGAGATTGACTGTATCTAGACCAGGGGTGGGCAATTAATTTTTACGAGGGGCCACATGAGAAACCTGAATTGTGCCAAACCAACGATAACTTAAACTTAATTCTGCTCAACTTTCTTCCATTGTAAAATTATACATTTTGAATAGCTGGTACTGATAATCGGAAGAATAAAACTATTCTGTAAATATTTATTGTATTAGGCAATGTGAAATTGTGGCGTATAGGTCAAATAAGAAAACAAAAACAATTATTCAATCAGTGCAATTTATTTTTATCTTGTTAATCTCCACAAATAATGAAAAACAACAAACAACTTAACAAGTTTATAGAAATACAGCAATACAACAAACAATAACTTGTAATGTTTTCCACCTCATTTTACCTCTTCAGTGAGAATAATCCGGTCTGCTCCGGGCTTAAACGAGGACATTGAAATCTGGCTGAATGTCTGAGGTGGCCGAATTTTCGGTGCATCCCTATAATTTATGATTGGCCTCACGCGGGCCGGACAGGGACGTACAAAGGGCCGGATGTGGCCTGCGGGCCGTAGTTTGCCCAGGTCTGATCTAGACTACAGTCGTGTGTGTGGCTGTGAATGTACACAAGGCCCGACAAGTGACCAGCGTTAATGGACCAAAACGCATCGCGTGAATCCTTGAGGTCTAACAAACTAGCTGAATGTATTTCCTTCCTCATAAAACATTTGCAAAGACATTTTTTTTTGTACATTTCAAATCCTGCGCTGTTAACGTCCGTGTTTAGTAGCTAGCAGTCTTCTTCTTCCCTGTCTTTGTTGACGCATTGCCGCACATTTTGGCGTGTTGCCGCCACCTGTTGGAATAGTGTGAAACCACTGGCAGGACTGTGAATCACGTCACCGTCCTTGTGCACAAGATAAACACGAGAACCCACTCCACAGGTAACGTTTAAAGGTCACACCAGCATTACAAATGAGTGAACTTTAGCTGTGTGGTCATTTCATTAGGCACATATATATATATATATATATAGACCTTTTTCATGGCAGACATTTTGACTTGTCATAGCAGGACAAGCACAGGTGAAACTCATTTTGTTAACGATGGCTTGGTTCCGTTAAGTGTCCCAGTAAGCCATGACGGGGAGCCAGCACGCGCAACACCAGGACCCCAGAACCAGCTCACCTAAATGGATGGCTGTTGATTTTATTGTCGATCACACCTGTGCTTTTCCTTCCATGACATGCCAAAATGTCTGCTGTGAAAACGGCCTTTAGTTCATGAAATAACGAACTGCCTAATGTTTAAGAGGCCCCTAGATTTTTTAAGGCCCCTGGAGTTCTTGGTCCAACTGACAAAAAAAAAAACAATCTGGAGGTTGTCGGTTTAGTAGCAGGTCTTTACAAAAAGGCAAGCGGATAATCAAATGTAAACACGCAAAGGAATTGACTATCATTTGAAGTATTAGCAGTGAAAGCAGTTGAAGTGTAACGGGCCGTTGCAGCTGCTATTCGTTGTGAACGGGACCGCCCGCTGAGCTACAAAGCGTAAACACTGAAAGAATTAAACCATCAGCACAGAAATTAGCTTAAGTGTACTGATAGAGGATGAACTTGCAGTTGAAATGGAAGCGCTGAAAGGAGTTGAAGTTAAGTGTAGTCACTGAAACAAGCTGTCAGTTGAAGTGTAAACTGTGAAAGCAGCCGAAGTATTAGGTGAAGCATAAAGACTAAAACAAGTTCAACTATAAGCACTGAAATGAGCCGAAAAGTTTACTACAAGGAATTGAGGCATAAGTTGTGTATTAGCTGAAAGGAGATGAAGCGTTAGTTAGACTTGAAGTGAACTGTCGGTAAGGTAAAGCAGAATTATTAAAGAGTATTTTGAGAGTTAAGAATCGACAAAAGGACTGAAAAGAGGGAGAAACATTTGGAAATAAAGAGAGGAAGACTGACATGAAATGAGCAAAAGAATCACAAATTACAGTAAGAAATTCTTCTTGTTCATACAGTAGAAAGGTTGTCGGTTTAGTAGCAGGTCTTTACAAAAAGGCAAGCAGATAATCGGGTGCAGGCTCTCTCTTGATACTAGTTTTTATCTTTAGAGACAGCAGTAGAGACTCATGTATCTTAGCATATGGACAGAAAACACTGTACAGCTGTACAGGCTGTAAATTGAATTACAGAAATACATCGACACGAGAAAAGTTAACTGCTAATAACTACAGCTGAAACAGTCGATTAATCGATTAGTTGATCGACAGAAAAATATCGATGATGATGATGAGAATTTATTATTGTAAACAGAACATTTGGGAGTTTTTTGGTGGAACAAAAGACGTATTCTGGGAATGTGTTGATGAAAGAAACCTTCTGAGAAAGCACACTGAGGAACAGAAGCTAGCCGAACACAGGCGTACAGAGGTGAACAGATCTTTTTTGACAGCAGACATTTTGACCTGTGACGGCAGCAGAAGCACAGGTTAGGTTTGACAGTGAGCCAGAGATTACAAAACCTGGGACGTGACACACCTGATGTGGAATGCAGCCATTCATGCAGCAAGTGTTCACTGGGACGAAGGTCTGCCGACTATTGTCTTCACCTTGGCGATTAAACTGACACCAGAATTAAATTTAGAACAAACCGTGACAAACGGTAGCATCTGAACTAGTTATATTTTAACATTTAATATTTTATACTTATTTTTTATCATCTTTTAAATTTGTGATATTTTGTACTTTTTTTTGCAAGTTTTAACCAAATCTACCAATGTTTTCATCATTATGCTTAATATTCTTTATTAAACATACACATCAGTCTATTTAACATTTCTTAATCATTTCTTAACATTTCAACACAAGTTAGTGAGTCCTGTGAGAAAGATCCATTGACTGAATGAAGATTTAAAAGTATTAAAAGGCCCTAAGTGGTTTCCTTTTTTAAATTAAACTTGAGACAAACCGGGAAATTCTACAGTGTGTCAGTTTTTATTTACTATTTTTATATTTTATATCAATATCTCTACATGTCATTACATGTAGTTGCCCAGTTCCTGTCTTGTGTTAAAGTGTGTTTCCGTATTGAATAGCATTTCCCGTAGGGTTAGGGATCAAGTCCGGTTACGTTTAGGCATCTCGGAGACGGCTGTTTGGTGTTTGGGATAACGTTGGGTTCAGGTAAAGATAAAGGGGAACACAAATTGATGGGAACACAGATTTTGATGGCAGTCTTAATAGCCCAAAGAACTGCAGACATTCCTAAAACAATTTTCAAATCTGCCCTGTAGGTCTGGTGGCTGACGGGCAAACAGAAGACGGTTTCGGCATTCAGTTCGGGGTGAACCACCTGGGTCACTTCCTGTTGACCTGCCTGCTGCTGGAGCGTCTGAAGGAGGCGGGGGGAGGACGAGTGGTCACTTTGTCCTCCATGGCTTACCGCTGGGGACACATCGACTTAGACGTGAGCTTTTAAATCACTCAATCAACATAAACGACATACAAATACACAAAAGCTCTGTGTGAAGAACCACAAAAACTTTAGCTTTTTTCAGTGTTTATAGTTCAACTCTTTGGGTGCATTTTACCTTCAGTTGCTTTCGCTGCTTACACTTCAAAACTCGCAGTCAGCTCCTTTCAAAGATTACTTTAATGTACACTTATAAATAACACAATATACTGATTACAATAGAAAAGAATTGGGTAAATATAGTGACGTCCACAGCATTAGCTACAGAAAACCTGAATCATGCAACCTGTACTATCTGTAGGCGGACTATCCAAATAAAGTGTTACTGATCCTTTGGAGGGGCCCGACCCCTAAGTTGGGAACCACTGGACTAAACTAGCTAACTGCGTATAAAGCAGTTCAAACTATCTAACTGTATGTAAAGTAATTAAACCTAGCTAACAGTATATAAAGTAATTAAACCTAGATAACTGCATATAAAGCAGTTAAAACTAGCTAACTGTATATTAAGCAGTTAAAACTAGCTAACTGTATATAAAGCAGTTAAAACTAGCTAACTGTATATAAAGCAGTTAAAACTAGCTAACTGTATATTAAGCAGTTAAAACTAGCTAACTGTATATAAAGCAGTTCAAACTAGCTAACAGTATATAAAGTAATTAAAACTAGCTAACTGTGTATAAAGCAGTTAAAACTAGCTAACTGTATATAAAGCAGTTCAAACTAGCTAACAGTATATAAAGTAATTAAAACTAGCTAACTGTGTATAAAGCAGTTAAAACTAGCTAACTGTATATAAAGTAGTAAAAACTAGCTCGAGCAGCTACAACAGTAAAACGCTGCTCTGACATTGATGCATCAGTATTAACAATCTAATAATGTCAGATAGAATCAGAAATCAGTCCCAGGAAACCTTTTACTGCAGAACCAGTACTGACTGCTTATACTCCATCACGCTGCTTCCCTCGCATTGTTTGGAGCAAAACAAATCATATAATACGGTAACATGCAGCATCAGTTCGTTTATGAAAAGGTTTAAAAATCTACTTCTTTATTCAGACTCGGATATACTGAGGCATCAAATCTGAAAATACAGGAGGTTTCTCTGCAACAGTCTTCCAGTCCTGTCTCTGCCGGAACAGATTTAGGAACAGCGCCAGAACTGGTTCTTCTGTTTCAGGATTCCTTCCTGTTCAGGTGTGACATTATGTCATATTACCTCCGTCACACAAAAGGATTCCTCCATACATTCAACATTCCTTATCTGCAGCGTGAGGCATCACGGTCTCACCTGTCAACACCTGGACGGATGACGTCGTCACATGCCATTTCATGTCACCTGTACTCACTAATGACCCCTATCACTCAGGTGATCCCGAGTTAACGGAGCTGTTTGTGTGTTCAGGCTCTGGTGGCGAACAGACACCTGGGCACCGGCAGGTACAGCTGGCAGTTCTTCAAGGCCTACTGCAACAGTAAACTGTGTAACGTGCTGTTCACCCACGAGCTCGCCAAGAGGCTGAAAGGAACCAACGTCACCTGCTACAGCGTCCACCCAGGTAACATGCTCCAAACAAACTCCAACTAAATACCTTTATATTCAAATAACGTGCTTCGCCAAATACGTTTTGGAGAAAAATGTAGTGCCTGAATTACGTTTTCACTCCAGGAAGTGTGACATCCTTATTGACGTCCTGAAGTTGACGTCATAGCCTCTAACAGTCTCCACGCTGGCAGGCAGAAAATATTTTTCTAGGGCCTCCAGCACGTTGGATGCATTAATTCTGACTCCGGAGGTAGAAAGTTTCACACGACATCGTGTTATCAAAGAAAATGTCAACAATAGCCGGGTTTCCATCCATCGAATGTAGCACGGATTTCGCCTCTTTAGTAGAAGCTTGTGGTTTAAGTAACATGCTTCATGTACGTCATCATTTATTCAAAATGTTTTCATCTTGTTTTTATTCACACTTCAACTTTTCCGCCTCAGCCAAGCTGAAAAACGTTTGTGATATTTCGACTTTTTTTTCTCTTTCGCATTTCCACTGTTTCCGCTCAGGTTTTGTGAATAAAAACAGGTGAATTTAAACGCACTTATTGCCAGAAACGTGTGTAAAAAAAACTACGAAGAAGTACCAAACCCAGAGTTAAGTTTTACTGCATTCTTTTCAATAAATAAGAGATTTATGGATATCCGTATGTAAGTTTTCCAGCTGCAACTGTAGTTGGCGAGAACCACACAAGTCATAAACTGGTATTTACAGTAAGTCCCATATGACATGTAACTACCAGTGATAATGCCGAGTTCAGGTGGATTTCTGGAAATTTGGGAGGTTTATAATGACATGAAGAGAAGTCTACATTCTACAATTACAAACTTTTTTTTAGATGATTCTAATATTTATTTAAAACTAGCTGACTGTTTTTTCAGGCAAACTAACTACATTAAAATGAAATTTTTATTCTCCACCAGAACCTGGCACCAAACTATGATGTAGGAGATCAAGATTCAGTTAAATTTATTAATAAAATATACAATTTACAATCCCCACTAAATTTCAGAGTATGGTTGATGGCTTAGCCACAAGTCCAACAGACCACACCTGATGTGGGTGTGGTCAGAAGTGCATCAGCCTTGAGCCTTTGAACCCACAGATGTTTTTCCACCTCACAAGATTTAGTGTGAAGCTGTGACAACAAGGATAAACGTCTTTTTTCACCACGGCAATTTTCAGTATTTTTCCTCAGTTCATTTTTGCATCCGTTGTTTTAAACCATGTGTGTCTCTCGACCCGCTGCAGGTGTTGTTCGGACCGAGCTGTCACGTCACGTCAGCCTGTGGCAGAAGGTTTTCATCGAGCCCGTGGCCCAGCTGCTGTTCCTGGACCCGGAGGCCGGAGCTCAGACCACGCTGCACTGCGCCCTGCAGGAGGGAATCGAACCTCTGAGCGGACGTTACTTCTCCTGCTGCGCCGTACAGGAAGTATGCGCCCAGGCCCGGGACGACACCGTGGCTCGGAAACTGTGGGAGGTCAGCGAGATGTTCTGTGGACTCTCTTAAGGTGGAACAACTACGAAGGACTTGAAGATTTTTCTCTAACTTAAATGGATTGTTAAGTCAATGAGCAATGAACTGTCTCCTGTTAAAAACTGTTTACTCTGGTGTTAAAGTGTGATCAATTGTCTATACTAATGTAATAATGTTAATAACAATACTTTGTGAACATCTAGTTTTATTGTGCAGCATCTTTTAATTACAGTATCACTCTCACATTATCACGTCATACAGTAGATTGGTGTTAGTATGGCCAGAGTGAGGTGCAACGTGAAATGTGAACGAGTGTTTGGTCTCTTTCTCAGAGTACATGTTGTAGGAAGTATTTAGGACATGCTGTGCTGCTGCCACCTAGCGGCCGATGTCTGAAATATCAGGGCTTCGAACTTATTCACTCTCTGGACGGTATGATGGATAACAACATGTGTTAGAGCCTCCAGAACAGCTTCAGTGCTCCTTGTCATTAGGACTTTTTTGTAAATAGAGGACACAAAGTTCAGACATGTGTCCTTGGCAAGTTCAACTCTGGAATTCAAACTTAAAAGGGACAGTTCACCCCAAAATCAAAAATACACATTTTCCTCTCACCTGTAGAGCTGTTTATCCATCTAGATTGTTTTGCTGTGAGTTGCCGAGTTTTGGAGATATCGGCCGTAGAGATGTCTGCAGTTTTTGAATATAATGGGACTATATGGCGCTCGGCTCGTGGTGCTCAAAGCGTCAAAAAAATACATTTGATGAACTCAACAGCAACGTCTCTTTCCAGAAATCCTGACCCGGTTACTCAAGATAATCCACAGACCTTGTTGTGAGCAGTTTCATGTAGGTACAAAGAAAATAGTCCCTACATGAAACTGCTCACAACAAATCTGTGCATTATCTTGAGTAACCGGGTCAGGATTTCTGGAAAGAGACAAAAAAAATCCCGGCAACCAAAGGAAAACAGAATATGTGGTCACTGTTCGACAGGTGAGTTTGAGATGCACTTCCTTCAACAATGTAAAACATTCAATAAAAGAAGAAACATTTACTTTAACAGGTTCAACTCTATAATCTCAGATTTCAAAGAGCTAAATGAGCTCTCAGCATTAAAAATACTCCTAGGAGAAGGAGGCAGGGCCGATCCTGCTGCCCAATATATATCAACACAACCTGAGAACACACACACAAAATGTTGCAGTGTTTATATAGTTTTCACTTATTTTGTATGTGTATTGTTTAACTGCGAGTCTACAGTTTTCATTATTATTATCTTACCTATCTGTATATATTTTAATAGCTAATTTCTTCTGTTTATCTATATGTTTTTATTTCACTCTTGCTTTGGCAATGTTAACGTCTCTTTCCCATGCCAATAAAGCCCATTGAAAAGAGAGAGAGAGAGAAAATACAGAAGCACAATGCAAATTCCACATAGAATTTTAAAATAATAATAATGTAATGGCAACATTAATAAAATAATAACAGTACTAATGATGATAGGAATAATGATGACAATAGTAATAAGACTAATAACAACAACTGTAGTAGCAGTTGTCGAGCAGGAACACGGGGGAAGCAGGCGGCCCACAACCACCGATCCAGACTCTGCAGGAACACGGGGGAAGCAGGCGGCCCACAACCACCGATCCAGACTCTGCAGCTCCGGAGGCAGAAATACCTGCTGAGAGCGACAGAAGGAGAGAGGAGAGAAACGAGAAAGCACTAAACTACGGGTGGGGTATTAAGAGATCTTTAAGATACGACGGTGCCTGACCATTAAGAGCTTTGTAGGTGAGGAGAAGGATTTTAAATTCTATTCTGGATTTTACAGGGAGCCAGTGCAGAGAAGCTAATGTTGGAGAAATATGATCTCTTTTCCTAGTTCTTGTCAGTACACGTGCCGCAGCGATCTGGATCAACTGTAGAGTCTTAAGGGACTTATTCAAGCAGCTTGATAATAAGGAATTGCAATAGTCCAGCCTAGAAGTAAAGAATGCATGGATTAGTTTTTCAGCATCATTTTGAGACAGGATGTGCCTGATTTTTGCAATGTTACGTAGGTGAAAGAAGGCAGTCCTTGAAGTTTGTTTCATGTGGGAGTTAAAGGATAAATCCTGATCAAAGATAACTCCGAGGTTCCTTACGGTCCTGCTGGACGCCAGGGCAATGCCATCTAGAGTAACTATATCTTTAGATATAGTGTCTCTGAGGTGTTTGGGGCCAAGTACAATAACTTCAGTTTTGTCAGAGTTTAACATCAGAAAATTGCAGATCATCCAGGTTTTTGATGTCCTTAAGGCATGCTTGAAGTTTAGTTAACTGGTTAGTTTCATCTGGCTTGATCGATAGATATAATTGGGTATCATCCACATAACAGTGAAAGTTTATGGAGTGTTTCCTAATAATATTACATATAGGAAGCATATATAAAGTGAATAGAATCGGTCCAAGCACAGAACCTTGTGGAACTCCATGACTAACTTTGGTGTGCACGGAGGACTCATCGTTAACATGTACAAACTGAGATCGATCTGATAGATAGGATTTAAAACAGCTTAGTGCGGTTCCTTTAATGCCAATTACATGTTCCAGTCTCTGTAATAGGATGTGATGGCCAATGGTGTCAAAGATCTAACAAGACAAGTACAGAGACAAGTCCATTGTCTGATGCAATTAAAAGGTCATTTGTAATTTTCATCAGTGCTGTCTCTGTGCTATGATGCACTCTAAATCCTGACTGAAAATCCTCAAATAAACTGTTGTTATTTAGAAAATCACACAGCTGATTGGCGACTGCTTTCTCAAGGATCTTAGAGAGAAAGGGAAGGTTAGATATAGGTCTATAGTTGGCTGAAACCCCTGGATCAAGAGTGGGTTTAATTACAGCTACTTAAAAGGATCGTGGTACATAGTCTATTAATAAAGACAGATTGATCATATCCAGTAACGAAGTGCTGGGGTCTAAGAGACAGGTTGATGGCTCAATGGCACAGAGTATAACATGTAGTCAGTACAGAGGACTGCATGCTGCATTCAAAAAGGACATGTTGCTTTGTTCATGTCAGTAATTCACACTGTTGTATACTTTGGTGTCTGCTTTCTCTCTTTTTCTCTCACAGCCAGAAATCTCATAGCTGCATCAATCACTGTCTGCTGTGTGAAAAACCACAGGAGACACTGAAAACTCACCTAGCCCCGTGGACAATGCTCCCTATAGAGCTTGGCAACCGATGTCACTGCGCAGTGCATTCTGGGACGTAAACAAGAGGGCGCCGCCATGTTGAGGCCACATCGGGCGAGACTTAAAACATGAAAATATCTGTAAAAAATATGTTGAAAAGTCAATTAAAAGAACGAAATGTACTATACAGAGACAAACTTCTACCGGACGCAAGAAAACGGTACCTGGAAAAGATGGCATTGATCGGAAATCTGGATCCGTATGAGGTGCCTGCAAGAGAATGTAGTCAAGACCCCGACGATTTACCTCCTCTGACATTTCCAGATATTTTTGTATATTTAGTCTGTGGTGTGAGTGCTTATACCGAGGCTCAGTTTCGTAATTTTAAATCTATGGAAGCCCACGTTCAATTTACAAATGGCTGGGTCCATGACTTGGAAGCCTACAAACCACCGAGCTGTGAAAACACCGTCGTTCGTACAAAGGTGTGATCATACTTACCTACCTCTGATTAAATATTGTGTAAAGATGCGTGTTTCACTAATCAGATTTATATAACATCCTCCTGACTACCAGCTATGGAGTTTTATGCACATTATGTTTTAGCGATTTCTCTCAAAAGTTCAGGGCTTTTCAGAGATAAATGATTGGATGTTTCACCATGGCCACTCCCTCTCCTTGGTCTTTAAAAATGGATGACATTAATTTAGTGATTATGGAAATATGATAATATTTTGTACTTAAATCAGCATCTCAGGAAAATGTTGTGAGGTTTCAAATCAAAATATGACCTTCTGTTATGAAACAGGGCATCAATTGCATACATGTCAAGTCCAATGTAGAGGACACCAGGACTTAAATCATGTTTATTACACATTTTGGGAGACACAACAAATTAATAGAGAAAACATTATATATCTAAATTCCTATTCAATATATATATATATATATATATATATATATATAATTACATACACACATGCATTCAGCGCGCTTTATTTGAACTAGCCTAACTTAGCTTGCTCTTGTTCTAGTGTTTAGTTACAAAATGTAGAGGAACCTATGACTACTCCTCTCGGTAACAGAACAAAATGAGAACACAATCGTTTGCTAAGTGAGGTTTATACAGTTACCTGAATGAAAACGCCTGGAACACACTTTAAGTGATCTTGTTATGTCTGTGAAATGTATGTCCGTACGTCTTATGGCGGATATCCAGGCCCTCCGTCTCCGCTTTGTTACATCAGACACATCACTCCCTTCATTTTGTTTCCAGGCCGGAAAACAATAAAAAGAAAGACCGTTGTCTATTTTTCTCCCACGTCGATCGTGTGAACGGACATTACATCCAATAACACAGCAGGTTCTCCCCATGACTAAAACTTCGTCGGCGCGTCAGAACAAGTGGCCTCACAATATGGCGATTTTTCCCATCAGCCATCGCGGCGCTAGAGCCGTTACGTCACGCCCCCATACTCTATTATCATGGCTCGGTGTGTTTAGTTTTCTCTTTCCTGCATGTCCTGCTGCCCACAACCACTCCAATCGGCATCTCCAACCTTCTGTTCATCACGGCTGAGGAAGCACCCGGTCGGAGCAGGAAATGATATAGTTTGACACTGTTTACTTGCCACCGTTCTGTGTAATACGTCTGATGTAAGAATTTGTTGAGGCTAACACTAAGATCTGTCCTCTGTGTTCCATGTAATCTGCATCTTCAACTACTCTCATTGATGGACTGCAATCCTGTGATGAGCTCCAAGCTGAAGCTGCCCCTGACCTCAATCATCCTGAAGGAGGCAAAGCTCATCTGTATCCAAGTCTACAAGGACATTTGTTGACTTTGCTCTTTTTATTTGTACAGTTGTACAGATACACTTTGTGAATATTTGTAAATATTTGTGCATTAAGACTTGTAGTAAAGAGCAAACAAAGTGGATGTGCTTTAACTTTAACTGTCTCTGCATGTATGGTCTTGTATGAAACACAGGTATAGCTGAAGTCAAGTTTTGAATGAAAGCTGTAACATGCATTGTCTGAAACCTACTCTCACACTCTGTGTGCCTCTCCGGACAGCTGTCTGTGTCTCTAATACATATGCAAGTTTCCACCATCCCCTACAGGCTGCTGCAAGATCTCCACTGTCGTCGTCGGACGCGTGGGGCGTGGAGACAGCACTCCTCATCCAGGACCTCCTCAACATCATCCCCTTGCTGGACGATCTCCGCATCCAGGACATTTGGAGAACGCAGAGGCGCCACCTCAGCTGCATTCAGGACCCACCGGGCGTGCAGCTGTACACCCAGACTGGCAGGCTGACAAAGGCCACAGTCAGCTGAGGGACAGGTGGAGCCTCTGCACTCCTACAGTGGCCACCTCAAGCACGTCCTTAACCAGAAGAGCCAAAGGGTGCTTGGCCTTCAGATGGTTAAGGACGTCGCCAAGCCTGCCGAGTACACAGGTATGTGATGTGAAAACACTTTATTCCAACATCATAACTATGAGGGGAAAAGGAGCACTTAACAAACCCTCTGCTTCCTGTTTTTGCTCTGTGACAGGGGAGCTCATCGGGGTGGAGTTCCTCTACCGGCAGACGGGCAGAGTGCTTGAGGACGTCAGCTTGGACCCTGACACTCCGGACGAGGCTGCTGCAGCCCAGCGTGTGCCCAGGACCACGGCATACAGGAAGAGGAAGGCGGCCACGTTGCCCGGGAGCAAAACCCGCCGGCAGACGTTGCAGTACACCTGCAGCAAGTGTGGCCAGCCCAAGAGGATCGACACTGGCCACACTCGCATTGCAGGTGTGTCCTACTGTGCGGCTGTTGGCGGGAAAACTGTGGAGGACTGGAGGGAGGAGATGAAGAGGAGAGCAGGAGGGGACCAATGGGGGGACTGAGGGACTTTTTCATTATTTTATTTATTTATTTGTTTTATTTATTTCATTTTAAATGCTCCACTGTGTTCACCAGCTGCTCTCTGCCTGCTGTCTGTTTTCTGTTTGCTGCTGAGCAGCTCTGTTCAGTTCTGTTTTTTTTTTTTTTTACATAATGTTGTTATAAATAAACTTTTCTGCACAATCTGCACTTTGTTTAGTTTATTATTTCTGATGCATTACTCAACTTTTGACACGTAAACATGACATTTAACGGCAAAACGTCAATAAAACACAACATGGATGACTCACGCTGCTGCTGACACACACCTCACAGGTTAAAAGCTCTCTAGTGAGTTCTCAAATGTGCAAAGTGATGAAAAGTAAACAAACATGTCATTTATTAACATTAATAACAGAACTCAGTTGAGTCTTTCAGCTGATGTGAATTAGAACAAAACACACCATTAAATCTTCTCGTTGTTACAACTTTAATGCTGCAAATATGTTCTTGAAACATGATAAATACACAGTGACGAAGCCTGTATATGAGCAGCAGAATCTTCAATAATTTTATTTATATATAGATAGTCGCTCGAGGAGGTGGATGAGGGTATCGAAGAGGACGTTGAGGACCACTAAGAAACTACTACTGATGATGATGATGATAATATTGATAATAACAACAATGTTCGTCTCTCCTTCCTTTTCTTCTCCTCCTTTCTCGTGTTTCCTCTCAGGAGGAGATGCAGGGTCCTGACGGCCAGCCGGGATATCAGCATGTCCTGAAGCTGGCCCCGGCCCTGCTGGAAGCACGGAGCCTTCAGGGGCTTTCTGACAGCAGGGTAGACAGACTCATCGCGCTCTGGCAACGCCTGCCAGAGCAGGACAAACAGCGAGTTGTCTACCCTCCCAGACACCGGGAGAGGCAGCCCAGGGGGGCGGTTCAAGGCAGCAAAGGGGAGGGACACCTCCTGTCCTGGGAAGGAGAGTCTCCAACGGTAAGACTCTTTCCAAATACTGCTATTTCCTCTCGTAAATATCTGCTGTGCATTAACCCTCGCTGTCCTCTCCACGCCTGCCTCTCAGCTGCCTTCTCGGACTGAACTCGGGCCCTGCAAGCTGGCCCAGCGCCAGCCGCAGCCAGCTCTGCCGTCTCCACCCCACGGCCACGCGGTCCGGAGGGACTCGGTGGTTCCTCATCCTCACGGACTACGTGGCCATTAGCCAACCCGAGGTCAATGGCTCAGACCGAAATCCAGCTCTTTGAGCTGAACCAGAGGACCCTGTCCCAGTGGTGAGTTTAACAGGCAGCTGTGTCGATGTGCTGTAATCGGTACTGTGACTGAACGTTTAATAAAAGCTGAAGAGACTAAAAACGGCCTGTTTGTCTTTCAGGTTCTCTCGACGCCAGAAAGAGAGGCGGAGGGCTGTCCTCTGTGCAGGTGGGACAAGGACAGCCCTTTCACTTTGACGTCCCCGAGGAGCAGCCGGGACCGTCTAACAGGGGGCTTCTTCCTCGTCCTCCCACTCCAGATGAGGAGCAGCCCGGTCCCTCATATGGTGGCCTTCTCCCTCCTCCTCCTCCAGCACCGCTCCCAGGTGACGCCGTCACGTCTGCAGCCCAGCGTGTGCCCAGGACCACGGCATACAGGAAGAGGAAGGTGGCACGTTGCCCGGGAGCAAAACCCGCCGGCAGACGTCGCAGTACACCTGCAGCAAGTGTGGCCAGCCCAAAAGGATCGACACTGGCCACACTCGCATTGCAGGTGTGTCCTACTGTGCGGCTGTCGGCAGAAAAACTGGAGGAATGAAGG
This sequence comes from Siniperca scherzeri, assembly GCA_027580175.1. Lineage (NCBI taxonomy): Eukaryota > Metazoa > Chordata > Actinopteri > Centrarchiformes > Sinipercidae > Siniperca > Siniperca scherzeri. Next base: position 29,039,199 of record CM050850.1, read on the forward strand.
GAGGAAATTAAGAGGAGAAGGGGGGACTGAGGGACATTTTCCTTTATTGCTGCATTTATTTCTTCCTTGACATTATTTACAGTTCTGTTCTTCCTTAACAAATGTTAATTTTCTGATTCTTTTCTCTTCTTTGTTCAAAAAGTCACCATTCCAAATAAAATAAACTATTACGAAACCAACACATCGTCGAAACAAAATAGTCTTCTTCAAAAAAAATTTTAATATAAAAAGCATCAAGACAAAAGACATAAACATCTTAAAAACAAGGTACTGTATGTAGTTTGACATGTATTAATCCCTTTTTATTGTGAACAGGTTGTCACTACACTTTTAAAATTAAACCTTCCCCGACTTTCTCACTAGCAAAACACTGTCTTGGGTGGATAACGTCAGCTAATTCTTCCAGACTCCCGGGGTTGATCTGGCTGGTAAATTGGTTTGCTTGCAGTTTGCAGGTTACTTGGCGGTTGGCGTTACGGGGGCCGCCGGATATATGCAGAGTGGCGATGCAAGGCAGGGGTGGCCAACCAGCTAACTGTAACCTAAGCTAAGCTGGGGTTGGCCGATGTGGCTTGGCTGCGCGCTGTGGGTTCGTAGTGTTGGCTAATGAGGTGATTTGCACTCGGCAAGCTAGTTTGTATCATGGAGCCAATGGTCCAAATAAAATATAGGAACATTACAGATAGTAATGTTATCCTAAATATGATTGTAATTTATTTTCCAGCGTTCAGTCTTCATTTAAGCGCTTGCGTATGTCACTTTTAGCAGCTGTCCAGGACGATGCACGAGCAACAGGATGCTGACTGCAGTTCACTTAACGGCCAAAGATATCATTATTAACAAGGGTTTTCTGAAAGTTACTAGAACCTTTAATCCTTGTATGGTACTCGGGTCAAATTGACCCGTTTCAAATTTTTACAAGAAAAAATAAGACGGAGCTCCCACCTGAGGTTCTACCTGTGAAGAAAAGGCCTGTGCATTCCTCCAACTTCATCGTAGAAAAGGTTTTAGTCGTAGTCGTCTGGACACTGTTTTCAGAATCAAGACGTTTCGGCTCCCATCCGGAAGTCATTCTCAATTGTGAAAAAATTGGACGGGAACTGGAAATTTAAGCTACTCTGAGTTACATAAGCCCTGCCCTCAGGAAGGAATCTGCCTGAGTATCTGTTAATAGCTAGTTTCACCTGAAACTGACCTAATAGTTTCAAGATGGCCCAGTAATCAGTGAACATGAAACAACTTCATGTTCACAGCCAACACTGCTCTGGTATCTTACATACCAAAAAAAGGAAGAAATGTGTTGCTGATGAGCACTCTACACCGGGATGGAAAAATAAGTAGCCGAGAGGATCGTAAGCCAGAGGTCAAACTTGACTACAATGCCACCGAAGGAGGAGTAGACTACCTCGACAACACTGCGATGGCCACTTGTGATCTTTTCATAACATGCTGGATGTCTCAGCCTATAATGCATTCACAATATGGATGGCAATCAACCCAGACTGGAACCAAAGAAAGCTCCAAAGAAGACGGCTTTTCCTCGAGGAGCTCGGCAAGGCACTGGTGACACCGCACATGCAAAGGAGACAACATGTGCCCCGGACCCCGGCTTCTCCAGCCACAGTGAGGAGAGTGACAGAGGCTACAGCTGTCCCACCTGCACCCCTCGCACGACCACAACCTCAAGCTTCTGAAGTAAGTGTCCTGTTGCAGTGTGTGTGATTTTAGAAATTAAAAAAATTAAACATAAACTAAAAGTCTTTTCATTCTTTTAGGTTGCAGTCGGTGGCAAAAGGAAGCGCTGTGAGGTGTGTGGGCCATCAAAGGATACTAAGACCCAAACAACATGCAGAAACTGCAAAAAGTACATCTGTGGCACACATACTGCTAAGTTTTGCGATGCATGTGTTTTGTAAGGAGGTACGGTATATATTGTTTTACCAAGCAACACCCTTTGTTGCAAGGATAATGCCTCAGTTGTTCATTTGCATTTTGAGATAAAAGTGATTGTTGAAATTCAAGTTCATGAAAGTTTTCATTAAAAAAAATGTTAATGAAAATATTGTCTCTTTTCATTTCTTCAGAGTTATGCATGATTTTACAGTGATAGTGGATATTAAAATTGCAAAAAACAAATCAAACTTCCATTTTTAATTGTGTTCTAGTAGGGGTAATTGCAAAATAATTAAACATATATGTTGTCTCTGTTGTTTGAAATTGAGATAAAGATCATATATGTTAATGGCTTATGAAGTTAAATTTTGATTTGTAATTGCTTTTAACACCCCAAATATGTCCCGGGTCAATTTGACCCGAGGGATACCAGAGGGTCCCAAACGTGAAGACAATACAAGGGTTAAGTGAATGGATGCATCAAAGTGCAATAAGAGATCTGAGCACGTTCAAATAACGTGCATATTAGAGCTGGACTCGGAATGAAAAACGGCCCTGTAGTTTTTGATAGGGAATCTAATAATGGACTAATAATTTACGGATAAAAAACGTAAAAGTAATCCTCTTTACCATCCCAAGAAAGGGGAAAACATTACCTTACTTTTTTTTTTTTAATCAATTGGATGGTTTCTATAATGCCTGGTTTTAGCTGATGCTGCAGCCCCCTCAGCACCCCTACTTCCCTCGTCCATGTACTGGATCTCCACTGGTACGTACTGCCTCCAGGAAATAACCACAGCTAGCCCGACACTGACAAAAGCTCTCGTCTTCTCTGCTTTTATATGTTACCAAACTGCCAGACGTATAATTGGTAGTATTACAACTTTTAACACTGTTACACACCCACTCAGTACTGCGGCAACGTTTAACTTGTATGTAGAAAAATACCGAAGAGACCGACTGGGAGCTTCAGGGCTCAGCAGATTCATTCATGTGCCAGAGTCAGACAGTAGACGCAGTGCTTATTAGCTTGTTGATATTATTCCTGCTTTCGGCACGCAGACTTTGGAGAGACTAGCTGCTGCAGTTTGGTTAATAGTAGTACAAGTAGGTGAAAAAATAAGTGTATATATAAATATATATATATATATAAAAGCAACAATGAACAACAACAAACTGTCTATATACAAGTCAAATTGTAAACAAGAGTGCAACGAATGCTGGAATCAATGATTAATGTAATAGATTACTTTATATATATGAAATGGGAGTTTATGTACAGCAGGCATGTCCAAAGTCTGGCCCGGGGGCCAATTGCGGCCCGCGTTAAAATTTCCACCAGCCTCTGTCATAAAATCAATAATATGTGGCCCGCCAGCACTGTTGACCACAGTGTAAAATACGCACGTGCAAAAAAGCAATTTTATATTTCAGCAGAAGATGGCAGTAGATGCCTGTGGCCGCACTCTCGCCGCGTGACCCTTGTGTGATCCTTTCCGCCCATTTCTGAAATGGCGACTGCAACTAAAATAAGTAAAGTTGACAGCGCAGGCCGCCGCTTCCAGGACAAGTGGAAATTGGAGTATTTTTTCACTGAAATACGAAACAACGGTGTCTGCCGAAGAGGCACTACCAGACGAAACATGCTAACTACGACAAGCTAACTGCGAACGAACGCGGGGGAAAATTGAAGCAACTGGAAGCTGTTTTAGCGGCACAGCAGCGCTTTTTCACAAGAGTCCGTGAGTCAAATGAAAATGCCACAAAGGCTTGATGCTTGATTGCCAAGCACTGCAAACCTTTTACTGAGGGTGAATTTATTAAAGACTGCGTGATGAAAATAGAACATTTGTCCTGAGAAGAAGCAAGAGTTTGCCAATGTTTGCCTGGCTCGTAACACTGTGGTACGGAGAATTGAAGACGTTTCATCGGATGTTAAGAGACAGTTAGAGGCAAAAGGAGTGGAGTTTGACTTTTTTTCGTTAGCCTGCGACAAAAGGACGGATGCATCTGACGCCGCTCAGTTACTGATTTTTTTGAGTGGAGTGGACAATGAAATGAACGTGATCGAAGAGCTACATGACATGAAACTACGGCGGAATAAAGTCACTGGGATTATTACGGATGGCGTACCTGTCATGGCTGGCGAGCGAAGTGGTCAACCCTAGTCTGTAACAAAGTCAGCGAAGAAGGAGGCAAAGCTATAAAAACTCCACCGTATTATTCACCAACAAGTTCTCTGTGCCAAACATCTGAAATATGATCATGTCATGAAACCGGTGATAAAGGCTATTAATTATATTCGCCACAAAGCCCTGTGCCACCGCCAGTTTCAACAGTTTCTACTCGACATCCAGGCTGAATACGGAGATGTCGTGTATCACAACGACGTAAGATGGCTCAGTCGGACAATTCTTGGTAAAAAAGGGACAAGCGATGCCAGAACTGTCTGATTCTGTTTGGCTGGCTGATTTTGAATTTTTAGTTGACATAACACGACATCTGAACGCGCTGAACACGAGCCTTCAGGGGCAAAATGCAGCGGTAAGCCAACAGTATTCACACCGAGCTGCTACTTTTCCAAAGGCACCTGTCACAAACGCAGCCCAACACCACACATTTCCCATCGCTGCAGGAAATAATGACCAGTTTTCCACAGAACAACATCAGTGCGCAAATGAGGAGGTATGCAGCAGACATCTCATCTCTGGCTGAGGAGTTTCAACAGCGCTTTCGGGATTTTGCAGCTATTGAAAAGGACATCACGCTTTTTTCCTCTCCTTTCTCCGTGGACCCTGATGACTATTAAAATCAAATTCGCTCCGGCAGCCCGTTTCTCCAGTTCGGATTTTTGATCCGAGTCTAAAATTGAAATAATAAAAAACACGGCATTTTTCGTTTTTGATGGTCAATTGAAAAACGAAAGAACGAGTGACACACGGATTCATATGGCCCTCAATTTTTGTACTTCTGAATAAGATAACTGTTGGTGTTATTTTCCTGTTCACATGTTTTGAATTTAGAAGTTTACAGTGAGCATTTAATAGTGAATAATATGTAATGTTTCAAATGAACCTAGATGTGTTTAATCTTCCCGAAAGTAATATGAAAGGCAGAGTGATTTTGGTAAAAACTTGTTTAGATTTATTTGTGTTCTGTGTGAAGAAACGAAACGTATGCCATTTGCAATAAAAATGTCATAAAATAGTTAATTTGCATTTAATGTCAATGGTTCAAAGAATGTCAGGCTGAATGGTCGGCCCCCACACATTTTCACCTCACCAAATCTGGCCCTCTTTGCAAAAAGTTTGGACACCCCTGATGTACAGTATATGGGTGTATACATGTCTATATACAGATTGCAGGCTTTATATTTGACAATAATGCTGATATTTACATGTTAAAGAACTGTGTATATTTAAACTAAGATGTAATTTGCGAGTACAGCGGATGCTTTAGTGATAACCTGACATTAATTTGAGCGCACACAATTTAAAACCCTTTTTGTTCTTTGTATTCGTGGTGGAGTCGAGCTGACAGGAAGTCTAAACTAACCGCTGCCAAGACCTTCACAGTGTTACTGATAACCAGAAGGAAGGATGTTTAGTACCAAAGCCGTCATTCAGCTGAAAGCTCTGGAAATAACAAACCCCCGGGTGGAGCTGAGGCCACGGTCCACTTCTCGTGACTGTATCCCAACGCGACAACTTCGGATGAGGTTGGTGGTTTGGCAGAAACACTTCACAGCTTACGTTGTACTTTAAAACATGCAGTGATATAACATTTAAATCTGACAGCTTTCTCTCTTTTGAAGGAACTCGTCTGGACGTAAAGCACCGGGGTTTCGATTAAGATGAACTGTCCGATGCTCACGAGAAGATCTAAGAAAACTTGTTTTAATGCTGTCCCGCTGCAAAACAAATGTCCTGTGGAACAATAAAGATCTGAACTCTCGTTTTGTCTTGATTCTTGTTCGTAAGAACCATCAAACAACCAAAGAGACACGAGAAGACAACACATTCACGAACTGAATTAGTAACTGCAGTGCCGTATTTCTCACCTTGTTATTTGACATGTAGTTCTAACGCTCAATAAGCTCCCAAACACCTCCCAAGGTCAGGGACAGCGTTAATCTTACTAAGTCGGACCGAGTAACGTCTCTCGTTTAGCAGATAGGTACGCAGACACTGCAGCATCCTTCCTGATGATGAGTTAGTGTTGAGCAGCAAACCGAGCGCTGAACACTAAACTTGTTCTGAATATGCTGCAGCTTGATCACAGAGGTCATTCTGCTGTGGCAGACTGGACAGACTGAAAGACGAAAGCTGTAAATCGGTCCAACGTACAGTTTAAAAAACTGCACCGAGAACAAAATAACAAGGAAACTTCAGCTGGAATTCTGCGTCTCCGAGCTGAAAGTAAGCTAACGTACGTTAGCGTTGTTCGGACACGTTGGTTTACGTGGTTTTTAATTCTTGTACAGATCGAGGATATAATGTACGTGTCCACCAGGAAGCAACATCACGTTTAACAAACCACAAATGTAAAGAAAGACGCAGAAGAAATCAGATTTCTAAAGCAAAATAAACTCCTACATCTTTGTCTCATATCGTGTGTTCAGTTCCTCAATACAGCTGTTCCAGAAATTCACCTCTTCGCCTCAGACAGTATACAATTACTTTTTACATTTTTTTAAACGTGCAAATTCCTCTAAAATCATGTTGACTTTCTCTCATTTTAAACAACCTTTAGTTACTTTCAGGTAAAAACAGGATGTTTAACTCTATATGATTTGAGCCGTTTTAATTTAATAAACAGTGAGTTTGCTTTAATATTATGTGGTTTCCAGCATAATTTATTATCTATTGCCACTCCCAGAAATGTAATTTCAGACACTCTTTCAATTTCACCATCATTTATCAGGAGTTTGTGTATTTGTTTCACGATTCCCAAAAAATGTCATTTAATCTGACTGTTTTTTAAAAATCAAACTCAACTCCACACATTTCGATTCCTTTTCCACTGAATCCAAAAGGTTGTTTCAAATGATTACCGCAACTAAATAAATAAATCTGCAAATAAAATAGATTTTATTTGAACATATTGACTCAACCAGGAGTGTGCTAATTCCATCTCTCTCATTTAATGACAGACGGTTGGAGGAAGACACGTTTCGGAGGAAAGCAAGCAAGATGTAATTAATGCCGAAAGACTTTCACGTTAGGGGCCATGAAAGCAGTTGAATCCCACATTAAATCTGAAGCACCAGCGTTTGTGTTGTTTTACGAGAAAAGTGGTGTACATTGATTTCTTAGCTTTTTGGCTCGGGACAGGCTGTTTTGAGGAGTGTTTTTAAGCTTATCCGTGTGCTTGAACTGCTCTCTGATGGCTTAATCGTTTGAATGGAAAAGTCTGAACTGACAGTGTTATGAGCACTGAACAAAAGAGAGGAAAAGTTTTGTTTTACCAAGTCGGACTCCGTTGTCTCTCTTTCCTATCAAAGAAATTCTTTCGACATTTGTTGAGTCTTAAGTTATATTTGTTGAGGTCTTTAAAAGCGGTGCAACAACCCTGTATTATTCTTTGTGAGGAAATATGTTGGGTAACCTGCTTTTCCAGTTCCATTTTTAATCAGTTCATTCTCCGAGTATTTTTAATATTATTTCTGCTATCTTCCGTTAATTGACTATAATTCTTTTGCTGTATCTCAAAATACTACTCAGTTTGTTTCTCTGTCTTGTGTGAATGTTCGGCTTCTTTTGTCTTAGCTTTAAAAATTCCTTATAATATATTTTTCTGTTGCGTGCATTTTGTATGCCCTTAGTTAACCAAGGCTTTCCAACAAATCGCTGTTTCACTACTTTCTTTTACCGAAGGACAATGTTCATCTACATCATCCACATAGACTTTACTCCAATCTGGGTTGGAATAAATGACAAACACATTATCAACATAGCTGCAGGTTAATTTTCTTTCTATCAACTGAACGATTAAATTGACTAATGGTTTCAGCTCTAGCCAGAATCAGTACGTGGCGTTCAGTTGGAGCAGCTAACCCTATCTGCTCAGCTGGAGCTCATCTCGTCATCACCGTCCTCTCCTCTTCCTCCTGCTCAGCTGTTCCTCCTTTCCTCGTTATCGCTCTGTGGATAGAAAGCAGAGCTTCCTCCGGCTTCTTGCTGACGCTCAGTTTCCTCAGTGGTTTCAGTCTGCTGCTCTTTTCTGCCGTCTGTGTTTCTGTTGGCAGTTTTCTAGCCGGAAATCTGTCGTGACCTCAAATCCCTCCTTCACTCTCGACTTGTATTAATGCTTTAAATGCTGGACCTCATCACATAGTTTCACGCTTATTTATGAATTAGTTTGTGTGCAGAGCAGGAGGTTCTTCCTCTACCAACGTTAGCTTGTTACCCGCAACATGTCCAAATGTTAGCTCATGGAAAAGAGTTTACGCTGCACACTCATCATCCAAGAGCTGCTGTTTTCTTTACAAATTATTATACTTGCTTTCTACCTAAAGTTTATCAAAAAGTCTTTAGCAATAAGCTCCAAAACATAAAACAGCTTGGAACCACCAGCACACACGTTATACGAGTCGAGTGTGTTAATATTCGTTAGCTTACTGGTCAACCTTAGCATAACTCTTCTGCACTGCTAACAATGGCAGGGCCGCTACACCTATTAGCCATCAGTTAGCTTGAGTTATTTGGCTAAAGGTGTCAAACTTTCACATGTGTGTTGTCCTACATCTTGAACCAACAGCCAATCTAAAATGGGATTACATGACACAATTTCAGCAACACAGTAAGAGGGTCATTCCACGAAATCTGTGCCTTTTCAACTTTGAAAAATTAAAAAACAATTCATTCACAAAAAAATTCATATATATGGAATGAAGACAACTTAAAATGACAAGAAATTGTATTGGGCCATCTCAGGCTATATCATTTTTTTATTTTATTACTACTTTTCCTCATGTTCTGATATTTTTGTCAACCCTGTTACAGACTCAATCATCACTATATACTACAGTTTTAATTATAACTATAATAGTTTTTACATATATGAGCAGTGTTTTTGTCCCATTTTTCACTAGGGTTGTTTAAACAAATCTTAGATTTCATTCAGATGACCAAAAACATCCTAATTTTGAACTGGAAATGGCCATTTCATAAGCCCTGCCCCTACCTGAGGGCGGGGCTTATGTAACTCAGAGGAGCTTAAATTTCCAGTTCCCGTCCCATTTTTTCACAATTGAGAATGACTTCCGGATGGGAGCCGAAACGTCTTGATTCTGAAAACAGCGTCCAGACGACCGCGACTGAAACCTTTTCTACGTTAAGAAAAATATATATATATTTACAAGGGAGATATTTAAAGAAGGGCTTTGTCCAAAACAAAATAATGTGATTGTTACAACTGAAAAACTTGGAAGGCCATTTCAAATATTATTTTACATTATTTATGTATATTTTAATGTCATTAATTATGAAATTAATGACAGTAACAGGATTGACATAATGGTAACAGGACTGACCAGAGTAACAGGGATGATGGGACACATTCTTCAGCATACACTCTACATATTTGTTTACATAATACTGTAAAGTTTCTTACTTTTTAATTTACATTATATTGTTTTGCATTCACTTTGCATAGCTTTATTACTGAAACATTCAATTTCTAAGAGATCTAATGTTTTAAGGGTACTGTAGACCCATTAGACCCATCCATCCATTCACAGCAGAGTACTCCTGTCTGATGTAGTTTAGCACAGGCCTGAGATGTTCCCAAATTGCAGGTGGGCCCTTGTCTGGATGAGGACGCAGTGCAGAAACAGAGAGGTGTGGCATTCGGTCCCGGTATAGAACACCAGTATGTAGTGTGGCTTGTTGATGTGAAGCAACGAATGCACAGCTTGGACTTCAGAGCTATATTTACATCTGTAATTCTCTGAAAAGTCCACATGTATTATGCACTCATGACTGGACAGTTCTTTCTTGAGTGCTCTGGTGAAGGCTGATGTTAAAAATGTGCCGCTTGAATTTTGACAACTGTTCATTGAACCAGTCAATGAGGGCGTCCGTGGTGGTCTCCGTCTCTTTTTTGCCAGTGATTTTGAATGACTGAATTTTCTTCTGTTATCCACTGGGAATGTGAAACAAGGGCTGTTTGATTGTATGGTGTAATAACAGGACAACCGTTCTGCTTACACCCTTCACACTGGCCATACATGCACTTCTTGTTCTTGGAGTTACACACAACCTGTTCTACCAACTCCTCAGTGTTTTAGTATCTTCAGGTGGTAGAGCTCGTTTGTGATGAAGCCAAGGTTTTCATGCATCTTGCACAAACAAGTCTCTCTCTCTGACAGGCTTGGATTGACGACCCAAAATGGACGCAGGTGACCAAATAAAGAATAAGAAATGATTCTGTTTGGGTATTCTGCCAAGAACTTCCTGTGCGCATTTCTCATTGTGTCAGTGAGGAATGGTTTTTGCTTTTTAAGTTTGCTTTTTGTCTTTGTCTGCTTCCTTCCAGTAGTCAAACGGCTCACATCATCCCGTTCAAAGAACAGCCTCACGCAGTCTTTTTATTGCATCAGCTGTCCGAGTGTTTCCTTCTCGTGTGAATGTGAGTGGGGTTTTGTCAGAGTATTTCCACCTTTTCTTTGAGAACCCCAAAACCGCCTGAGCATACTTTTCTAAGCCTGTACTTCTGTACTATTTTTCCACCTGCACATATTTTTGCAATTAACTGCCTCTCTTTTTCACCACTGGCATTGTGATACCGGTCACTGAGGTCTTTGGTTAGGGCAGTATGGAAAACTATACGTCTTCTAACAACTTTGGGCAAAGTGTGCAGCTCACGGTTGAACTTGGATTTTGGGGACAGTGGGGTTTTTTTTTAATCAGACGTTGGTATCTCTTCTTGAATTTCTCCTTCTCTTTACGTTCCTTTTGCAGCTCTCTTCCCAGGCGTGACAAAAGGACAGTTGTTTTTTTTTTGTGGTGTCTTTTTGAACGTTTTCTTCCTGCTTGATCTTGCCTGAAATGTAATCATAAACCAAAAACTTTAACCTTTTTTATATATATATATATATAAAGTTGAATTCCACTAGGATAAATCTAGGTCTTGTGTAGTATACTTGTTCTATATCTATTCTATACTTGTGTCTGTATATTCTCTCTCTATTGATTCTATACTTGTATAGATGCATTGTCCTATGTCTCAATGCACTGCTTATACTGTTAGTCTCATCATTACGTGTGTGTGTGTATGTATGTATGTATGTATATATATATATATATATATATATATATATATATATTACAGTTTTTTTGTTTTTTTACTGCACTTAATGGCAGCAGAAAAACAGTTTTTCACAGAAAAACTGTGAAAATGTATTATAGTGAAAATATAAAATCAAAATAAAATGAACACAATGTTAAAACTATTTAAATAGTTAACACTTTAATTATGAGATTCAGTGTACCAGCAATACTAACAATACTAACTAAAAAATGTAACTGATGTTCATATGCCACCCACAATGAATAATAAAGACATTAGATAAATAATACACATGGTATGACCTTTTTAAAATGTTTCAAATTTACACAGACAAATCAGTGTGGCTAAGGTGACTGTCATCCCTGTTACCCACATGTCAAGACCTGTTGCTCTGGAAGAGTAACAGGGTTGACAATTTCAAGCTAATTTGCTATTTGCTAGCTAACAGACCAAATCACATGTCGTTCACTTTGAAAGGATATTACTTGTAGATAACGATTATATTACATAAAATAAATAAGTGTTTGAATGTAAACTTAAAAAATGGTAACAGGTTTGACATTGCATGATATCCCCCCTCAGTCAAACCTCATAAATCATCAAAAATAGAAAATTATAGAAGAGAGACGGTTGGCATCCTGGTTGAGAAATGATGTAACTTCCTGGAAGTGATGTCACTGGAATGTACCATTAAATTTTACAGGGTTTTTTTTGTGAGGGTAACAGGGCTGACATGAAATAGGGGACACCATTAAAATGATTTATATTTTATGAAAAATAATGTGTAATTATGCTAAAACATTGCTTGTCAATAAGATTATACTTAGAACAATATGCAAATGTGTTGTTTGTGTCATTTTGCATTCAATTTGCAAATTAAAAGTCCTGCTGAAAAAGACCATTCATAGCAAGGGACAGGCCAAAAACCTTACCCTCATCAGAATAAATGCAATTTGAATTATTTAAAATAATATTTAATTTACTTTACTTTGGTGTAATATTGATAAAACAACAAACTTCTATGTCTGATTATTTCTTAGGGACGCAAAAGGCACCGATTTCGTGGAACGACCCAAGACTTCGGAATTCCGAATTTCTGCCTTCAACTGTACAAACTTAAATCCTGTTAATCTGCTGTCCCTGAATGCAGATCCATCATTTTTTCTTTTCTGCCTGCCTCCTTGAACAAACCGATTCTTAGAACGTAATGAAGGCAGCGAAATGATGACACGAAAATTCGTGAAACGCTTCTGTGAGAATTAAAAAATTTAAATGAAGGTTGCTTGCCTATTATATTAATAACACGTTGAAACTTTTGTACACATATACACACACACACACACAGGGCATGAGGTTTAACAATTCAAAGTGTTGTCCTGCAGACTTGCTGACTGCAGGGAAAAGTTGATTAGCTGTTGCAAACAGGCTTACACTTATACAAAGAAACAGGGATATCAGAAAGAACATCATGTACTGAGGACAGTATGTATTGTAATGACCATGAGAGGAAAAGTATCAGTTTTGGGGAACGAAGCAGAGACTTTAGCAACTTACAAACAGAGGAAGTGTAGGATTCCTCCACTAGGGCGCTGTCTCCACACGAAGGGTGGAATCGTGTGCCAAGAGGCTGGACCAGCCTGTGCACCACCGAAGGGAGAGCTAAGTCTAAACCACAGCTCCTCCCCACCTCTGTAGAAACCTATCAGATAGTTGTACATTTTCATTTAAAACTCTGTGTAATGTTAAGAATAGCATTCTTTTTTAGGATGATGGCTACAGATTAACAGCTTGCTGACTGTGGTTTTCTGAATAGAAAAGATCCTTGTACAAGATGCTTTTGATCCTCCAATTCTTTAATAAATGCCAAATTAAGGAATAGCTTCTCTCCAGACTTTTCTTTTGCAAATAAACGAACGCGCTGACACTTCCACACTTTTGATTTGCCCGTTTTGCCCCGAGCTCTTCTCGAGCAACTGAGGGGGAAGTGTGTCCTGTAAGTGGCTGGAATTACAATTGTTCCTTGCCTCATTTCAATTAAATTTTATTTATATAGTGCCAATTCATAACAGAACTTATCTCATTGTGCTTTTCCTATAGAGCAGGTCTAGACCGTACTCTTTTTTAAAAAAAAAGTTAAAATTAAAAAATCATTTCACAACCAAAATCATTACACACTGAGTTTTTAACCTTGTCCAGAAGGTGTAGTGGGGAGCGTATCTATGCTCCCAGGGTCCAATGTTCCCCAGCTCAATATCCTCTTCATATTACACGTTAAGGAGACTTTTCAAAGGGTTTTATGTTCTCAGCAAAGTGTTTTCCCAAGGTCAAATGTCTAATGAAATCACCCACCTACGGGTCAGCGGTTCGATCCCCGGCTGTGGCAAAGCTGGAGAAGCGCTTCAGGGGTTGTAAAGCAGTTTAACCGAGACAGAATTACTGCAGAAGAGTGTGGAGGCTTAGTAGATGTTTTGTACATTGTAAAAACTGTAAATAAAAGCGACCTTTTGACCGTTGCTTCTCTCCGCCTCTGTTTACCTTCCTGGCCGCATGGCTAATTGAATATTCATACGGGGAGGAGCCGCACTTCCTCTCCAGGAGGAAGGGAAGGCTTAAGGCTGTTTAACTGAGACAACTGTGGAACAGTGCAGCGACTGATGTAGTAAATAGTAAAGATAATAACAGAAATGTCAAGAACATATTTGCAGCATTAAAGTTGTAACAACGAGAAGATTTAATGGTGTGTTTTGTTCTAATTCACATGAGCTGAAAGACTCAACTGAGTTCTGTTATTAATGTTAATAAATGACATGTTTGTTTACTTTTCATCACTTTGCACATTTGAGAACTCACTAGACAGCTTTGACCTTTGAACCTGTGAAGTGTGTGTCAGCAGCAGGACCTTGTTGTGTTTTATTGACGTGTTGCAGTTAAATGTCATGTTTACGTGTCAAAAGTATCAGAAATAATAAAGCTTCCAAACAAAGTGCAGATTGTCCATTGAAAAGTTTATTTACAACAACAACAACAGAACTGAACAGAGCTGCTCAGCAGCAAACAGAAAGGCAGAGAGCAGCTGGTGAACATATTGGAGCATTTAAAATGAAATAAATAAAACAAATAAAGTCCCTCAGTCCCCCTCCTGCTCTCCTCTTCATCTCCTCCCTCCAGTCCTCCACAGTTTTTCCGCCAACAGCCGCACAGTAGGACACACCTGCAATGCGAGTGTGGCCAGTGTCGATCCTCTTGGGCTGGCCACACTTGCTGCAGGTGTACTGCGACGTCTGCCGGCAGGTTTTGCTCCCGGGCAGCGTGTCCCCCGCCGCTTCGGCCGCCTTCCTCTTCCTGTATGTCGTGGTCCTGGGCACACGCTGGGCTGCAGACGTGACGGTGTCACCCGGGAGCGGTGCTGGAGGAGGAGGAGGGAGAAGGCCACCATGTGAGGGGCCGGGCAGGATGTGGTGTCCTTTTATTAATACGCACTATGTTGCCAGGCTGGTTTTCCCACTGTATAGCATCTGGGTCCTGTAAAAAGAAATTAGATTTTTGATTTTGATGAGGACTCCTCACCATTGTAGAGTAAATAGTACTTTCACAGTCTTAACATGATACCTCATGCCTTCTGGAATCCACAGAGATGGTCTCCTCCTCATCATCGTCTCCATCATGTGCTGTTGCTGCTGCACTGGGGCTTTCACCCTATCACATTTAATCGGATTCATATTGAAGCTAGTAGACAAGACATGCCAGGCCTACAGTATGCCTTTGATGGAGTACTCACTGGATCAGCATCGTCTGGTGCTTGTGCTGGTGGCTCTAACAGGAACACAGTGCTTCCAGACACTGCAAGGCAATAGGTAAACCAAAGTCAGACAGTCCAAATTGATTCAATATGAATGTGGTTGTATTCCATGTAGAGATGGAAGGACATACCTTGAATGAAGCGGGTGGCATCTTGGGAGGAACCTATGCTCGTCTCTTTCCCCAGGGATCCCTCTAAGACGGGCCTGCCTTTATTTAGCTCCAAGGCCATGTCCTCTGCTGGGGTAAGGTCAGCCTTTGGTGACCCACCACCCGTGCCTTGTCTGTGGGTATTCTTTTTCACTGCTAAAACAGTACAGACAATGTGTGAGCAGGCACCTTCTGGGTACAATATATGCTTGTGCTTTGTTAAATATTAGTCAGGGACCATACCATTCTGCAGAATGTTCTTGTATTTGATTTTGACCTGCTGCCATGTCCGTTTTGGCCCGTTCATGTTTAATCTACATCACACGCACACACACACACACACACACACACACACACTCATTCTTTATCACAAGAACATTTAATGGAGTCACACTGACAAAAATGACTTGGTATTTTTGTATTGTTTTCAGTAAAAATATATAAAAAAAAAAAAAAACACTAAAGATGTATTTTCTTGATTTTCTAAATGACCTAGCAAAATAAGTATAGGTTTAGACCAAAAATATAAACTTCAAGTAAATGTGTGCTTAAAACAAGCAAAAAATTTAAATATCTGTCAATATAATAAGAAAAATTCTCTTGAAATAAGTTTACTTTTTCCATAAACACTTACTTTTAGAAAAGTTCTCTTGTTTCACTGGCAGAGTTTTTTGCTTATTTTCCTAGGTTATTTTGCTCTAGAAAATATTTAAGATTTTTTTTAGATATTTTTTTTTGACTGAAAACAAGACAAAAATACTAAGTAAGAAAGACATTTTTGCAGTGCAGTGAGCAACCAACCTTGGGTCCTTTGAAAGGCGCTATATAAATTAAAGTGATTATTATTATAGCTCATCTATGTATTCAAGAAAATTTTATTTATATAGCACTTTTCACAATTGTTTCATTCTGTCAAAGCTGCTTTACATTAATAAAAGCAGGGGAAACACAAAAAAACCGGTGGACAACATAATAAGCAGAGTACAACGGCTAAGATTAAACCGTACTGAGCGTAGTAACGTAAAATAATAATGTAAGGCTTTAATAATAATATATCATAGCTTTATACAGTGTGATGGAGTTACGTTACACAATTTCACTCATATATGCAGTGCATTTCAATAAAAAATTTAACCGTTTCATAATTACAGTACAACTGCGTTTTTGGAGATGTGAATTAAATATTTGATTTGTAATTGTGATGTTTCAGCGGAGCGGTGAGTGTGTAATTGTGCACTACTTACGCATTCAGGCGGTCTGCAATACTTTGCCACGCTTTTTCTCTTTGCTTTATCACTGTGGCGGTGTTGCCTTTCTTCTTAATTATATCTTTTACCTCCTCGTATGCCTCCATGAGGATTTGTGCTTCCGACGGGGAAAAGTACGCGGCTCTAGTTGCCATGGTAAATCAGTTAATCTGTGATCTGTGGCGGGGTCTATTTGAGTGAGCCGTGAGCGCGCACCTATCCAGGATTGGTTTCACCTGGCTTAATGAATCCGTGTCTGCTCATCCTGGCTTGGTCTTTGTGCAACCAATTAAGCCTGGACGCACATGTTTTGGCTTTATTGAGCTCAGCTGAGTCATTTATCCCGGATGTCTTAATTCTACTTTTGTGCAACAGGACACAGATTGTCCATTGAAAAGTTTATTTACAACAACAGAACTGAACAGAGCTGCTCAGCAGCAAACAGAAAGGCAGAGAGCAGCTGGTGAACATATTGGAGCATTTAAAATGAAATAAATAAAACAAATAAAGTCCCTCAGTCCCCCTCCTGCTCTCCTCTTCATCTCCTCCCTCCAGTCCTCCACAGTTTTTCCGCCGACAGCCGCACAGTAAGACACACCTGCAATGCGAGTGTGGCCAGTGTCGATCCTCTTGGGCTGGCCACACTTGCTGCAGGTGTACTGCAACGTCTGCCGGCGGGTTTTGCTCCCGGGCAACGTGTCTGCCTTCCTCTTCCTGTATGCCGTGGTCCTGGGCACACGCTGGGCTGCAGACGTGACGGTGTCACCCGGGAGCGGTGCTGGAGGAGGAGGAGGGAGAAGGCCACCATATGAGGGGCCGGGCTGCTCCTCATCTGGAGTGCGAGACGGTCCCGGCTGCTCCTCGGGCACGTCAAAGTGAAAGGGCTGTCCTTGTCCCACCTGCACAGAGGACAGCCCTTTCGCTGGAGGGAGAGGCTGGAGAGCAACAGCTGGAGCAGGGACGACGCCAGTTCCCTGCTCCAGCACAGCCCTCCCCCTCTCTTTCTGGCGTCGAGAGAACCTGAAAGACAAACAGGCCGTTTTTAGTCTCTTCAGCTTTTATTCAACGTTCAGTCACAGTACCGATTACAGCACATCGACACAGCTGCCTGTTAAACTCACCACTGGGACAGGGTCCTCTGGTTGAGCTCAAAGAGCTGGATTTCGGTCTGAGCCATCAACCTCGGGCTGGCCAGCACTGCCTCTCTAATGGCCACGTAGTCCGCGAGGATGAGGAACCACCGAGTCCCTCCGGACCGCGTGGCCGTGGGGTGGAGACGGCAGAGCTGGCTGCGGCTGGCGCTGGGCCAGCTTGCAGGGCCCGAGTTCAGTCTGAGAAGGCAGCTGAGAGGCAGGCGTGGAGAGGACAGCGAGGGTTAATGCACAGCAGATATTTACGAGAGGAAATAGCAGTATTTGGAAAGAGTCTTACCGTTGGAGACTCTCCTTCCCAGGACAGGAGGTGTCCCTCTCCCGGTGTCTGGGAGGGTAGACAACTCGCTGTTTGTCCTGCTCTGGCAGGCGTTGCCAGAGCGCGATGAGTCTGTCTACCCTGCTGTCAGAAAGCCCCTGAAGGCTCCGTACTTCCAGCAGGGCCTGGGCCAGCTTCAGGACATGCTGATATCCTGGCTGGCCGTCAGGACCCTGCATCTCCTCGCCTGGAAGTGCTTGGCACTAGCTCGCGTCCCTGAGGAAGTAGGTTTTGGATCAAAAGGAATGTACGTTTGCATGAAGTGTGAATACAGAGGATTGTATTTCAAGCTGTGAGACACATGATATGAAGTACCTGGGGTGAACCAGTTGAGGTGGAAGGACTCCAGCGATGTGGAGCCCCTCGTGCACCGATAAACTGGGTGTACAGCTGCACGCCCGGCGGGTCCTGAATGCAGCTGAGGTGGCGCCTCTGCGTACTCCAAATGTCTTGGATGCGGAGAGCGTCCAGCAACGGGATGTCCAGGTTGTCGCGTCCTGCTGCCCTGCCGAAGGTGTTGAGGAGGTCCTGGATGAGGAGTGCCGTGTCCTCTGCCCCACGCGTCCGGCGGCGACAGTGGAGCCTCCACTCCTCTCTGGAGATCCTCTGGATCACCTCGGCGTCAGTCAGGCCGACCATCCCGTGCTTCCCCTCCAGCTGGGACCGCTTCGCTTCAGTCAGACGGCGGGCATCTCCAAGGTCCACCTCGAAGATGCAGTGAGACAGCTGCCTCATGAAGGTGGGGTAAAGCTCGTGGCTCTCAGTGGTGACACCTGCTGCGAAGCGCCGCATCAGGTGCCAGATGTCTAGCCGAACCACGAGCTGGTCCCACTCCTGTGACGAAGAAATATAACCTGGTTTGTTTTTCATCCGTTTGATTATTTGAATACATTTCTTTATATTGTAAACACCTCGTATAAAACCTATCATGGCTAATGTGTAACGTTAAGAATTCACATTATAATTCTACTGTTATCAGTATTAATATTTACAGTGTCATTTTCATACCTGAAACAAGGCAGCTGTCTTTGACACGCCGTCTCTCTTGCAGCAGTCACGGTCCACGTAGATCAGCTGGGGGGGGGGGTACCCCGGCGAGTCTGTACCGCCTCATCAATCCGGCCCTCAGAGCAGGTGAGGACGCTGGTGAGGACCTGTCCGTGCTTGTTACCTACATTGGTAACCCAGGCAGCCGTGTCGAAAGCGGTACCGGGGAGCTTCTTCGTCACCTGGAGTGACGCAGAGAGATTTACGTTAATGTGTGTGTCTGAGCCAGTTTAGTGCACACACGCCAACAGCTGTGGTGTAAAAGCAACTGAGGAAATACGACATTGTGAGAAACTTCACTCGCCTTCTTGGTCGAATCCATCTTCAAGATGGATCCGAAGGTGGACGCGATCCTGGCCTTGTACTCGTCCAGCCGCGTCAGGACGTCGTAGCCGTACACCGTCAGCAGCCAGACAGGTGAAGGCAGAGGGGGCATCTGGGGTGGTGGTGGAAACTGCCCCCTCACGGAGCACAAGGCCAGGAACTGCTCGCACACGCCGAGGTACTGGATCGCTCTCCGCATCCAGGCGTCCGAGTGTTGCTCCCGCAGGGTGTTGCACAGCCGAGCAGCACTGTTGCCCAGAGTGCGGGACCTCAGCTGTGCGATCACCCTCAGGTCACAGGACAGCCAGCAGAAACACGACACAAACATTTATATACAGCTTTGTCACCACATGCATACATCACAAGCATTTCATTAATTATATATTAGAATTTTCTCTTACTTGTACGTAAGTACAGCTGGAAACTGGCAGCTGCCTTATGATGCCCTGTGACCACCCTCCGACCTTCTTCTTACATTGACGGCACTCCAGGTACTCAGTGGCCATGAGATACCAGCCGTCGATGTCCAGGACCCTCCGGATGGTCCTGTACAGCCCAGCCTTTGTCATGGACCCTGTGCACAAAGGCTGGGGGCATGTCAGCTGCAGATGCCAGATCCGGTGTGGCATCCACAGGAACAGCCGACATGCGAAGAAGGGGTCGGGGGATGCGGGAG
Source organism: Siniperca scherzeri (assembly GCA_027580175.1). NCBI lineage: Eukaryota > Metazoa > Chordata > Actinopteri > Centrarchiformes > Sinipercidae > Siniperca > Siniperca scherzeri. The sequence goes on from CM050850.1 coordinate 29,059,095, forward strand.
GCTGGTGGTAGATCGGCCGGGTTTGGGGGGGGTACCACCAGAGATTCAGCTCGCCGATGAGCCGAGGCCTCCCCCAGCTGTCCCTGGTAAACAGCACCCGAGCGCTCCACTGCTGCTGCGCCACAGTGAGAGCTGCCCGCCAGGACTCAGGCAGCAGCTGGAGAGAGAACCAGAGGAACACACAGGGATCTTTTAATATCTGAGGACATCACTTTATGGGGGAGGACAGCAGTGACATCTGAGGCCTGATGAGCAACGTTTACTGTTCCACAGACAGCCTTACCTCAGCACTGCCAGCAGGTGGCGGGGGAGGGAGGAAGGCTGGCCCGGGCAACTCCTCCTGTCGTCCTTCCTCCAGGGCAGGAGCAGGCGGTGGCGACTCTGCAGGCTGGACCGTGACAAGGGCTGCTGGAGGTCGCAGGGGGTGGTCTCGCTCCTCGTGTGGCCTCCAGAACGTCCTAGTCTGTGGGCTCGTCCAGCACTGCAGAGACACCGGCCCCCTTCTGTGGCGCTGCTGAGGTGGTGGCGGGAGGTGGATGCTGCAGGAGCGAGAGAGGGGCCTGTACGTCTGGGGCTTAAAGAGAAATAAAGTGTTTCAGTAACAGGAAAGAATTAGATTTGTGTGTTAACACTGAACGACGGGCAGACGCTCAGCCAAGCTGCATGAACACCGCAGGAGCAGAGAAGGCGGTTCAAAGAGAGAAAGTGAGGATGAGACAAAATTATGATAAACAGATTAGACTCGCTGAGGGAAGCAGGCAGCAGCTGGTGGAGTTACGCAGGTGACGGGATGATGAAGAAACTGACTCTGCAGGTGCGCTCGTTAGTGATGTTCTGACAGGTGATTGGCCGGCGTGTGGGTTAGTGATTAGAGACGGGCAGAAGCTACAGGGTTTTTCATTGAACCAAACTTACCCTGACATTTCCTGTCCTTCTGATTACGGGAAACATTTATAAAGCAAAATAAAAAGGAGAGTCAAACATGAATTCAAGTCTTTCTGTTATTAACATGTTACATGAATATGACTTTACTTTTTACTTACACTGCTCGATGTCAACTACCGCCCTGACCAGCTCTTCATCTGAAGGCTCCTCGGATGGTGTTGAGAGAGGAGCTGGTCTGAAGGAGGCAGTAATCACCCGACGAGAGACAATAAAACAGAAAATATACAGTGAGCACAAGAAATCCAATGAAGTTTAACTGTGTGTTTACTTGAGGCTGGACTCACCTGGAGACGCAGCCTTAGGCACCAGCTTCTTGATCTTTGCCTGCATCTCCACCGCAGACAGAGAACGCCGCCCGGAGACGAAGGCCGCAAACCTGTAACAAGACAAACACTGACATATCTTCAGAAAGGTCCTCCAGGTTCCTCGACCGCTTTAACATAAAACACGTACTGTGATGCACTCCTGGCTCCCTGGCTTGTGGCCGAGACAGAGGCTGTGCTGCTGCTGGTGGTGGTGGTGGACGCAGCAGCAGCAGCTCTCTGCCTGTCTCTGCTCCTGACGTAGCAGACGGCGTTCTCCATCTGCGTGCCGGGAGCTGGCGCCTTACTCCGGAGGTAGTTGACAAATCTAAGTAAATCAGACAGTTTGTCATTTCATTCTTATCACGGTCAGTACAGCAGCTACATTATAATCCACATTACAACATACCGGATCTTTTTGGGGTCCTCAGACTCGTACAGGCTCTGCAGGGTCAACAAGCCAACAAGGGCCTGTCCCTCGTGACCGGGCTGGAGGGACTTCTCCCGCGCCTCCTCAAACGCCCGGTGGAACCTGACTGCCTCCACAAAGTCAGGGTACGCTGAGGAGTAGCGGGTGAAGGCGTCCTGCAAGTTCACAAAAGTTTAACCCGTCACCACTCTTTTCATTATATTGTATGAATCAGACCGAAGGACTCCACCTTGTTGGCCATCAGCGTGGACTGAGACCCTGTCCTCTCTCGCTCCTTCTGGTGGGAGGCGACCAGATTGACTGCGTAGCCCACGTCGTTCTCCAGGAGCCAGTGGAAGGTCTTGCCCTGGTAGCGGCCGAACTGGACCTTCCACCGGCTCAGGACGAGGTTGGCGTTGGCGGTGTCGCCACCCTCGGAGGAGACGTGGGCCCAAGCCTCAGCATCCACCTCCTCTGCCTTCTTTGCCCTGTACGTTGCTTGGCCCCCGGCTACCTGCTGGGGGGCTTGGGCACCAGGGAGGCCTTCAAAAGGAGGGTCCCATTAGGGGCAGTAAACGATTCAAGAGGAGGAAGGAACAGGAAATGCTAATTATGAAGAAATGACATAGTAATGACATTATTACTAGTTTATTAAAACTTACGTTTTTTACTCTGTAAAGCAGGAGAATCTATAATATAACAGAAGAAGACACAGTTAGACACCAGATCTTTATGTCACAGATGTTCCGACATTAAATATTGGAAATCTACATTAAGTGAACAGCTGACTGGTGAAAAAGTTGACTTTTTTAAATTCACCAGCCACTCGACCAGCTGCTAGTTTCCACATAAAACATGTCGGCTGCCTTCAGCTCCGCTGGACTGTTAATCACATACGTAGTATGAAACACGCCGACCAGCCGACAGCGGTGGGTGTGTTAGCATGCTATCAGTACCTGCAGTACAGTGTTTTAAATAAAAAAGTTTATATAATAAATTCCTTACAGTAAAATTAAAGTCTGACATTGTAAGAATTAATAACGCTCCGACTCTAACTTTACGCTGTCTCAACAATTTCACAACATAAAAACACCTCGGTTAGCTCATTATGACTAATGTTAGACAGAAATATAAGTTTTTAACGTGTTTTCCACCAATGCTTCACTCACCGACTTGCTTCTGTCTCTGCGGCAGTAAAAAGTCCGACTGGCTGTGTGTTTTGCCCAATTGGAACAAATACTGTGCAGTGATTGGAAGGGGCGGGACATCTCCGAGAAGGCCATTGGCCATGATTTGGAACACGTATTGGAACATAGAAGGAGGGATTTTGTGTGTCACCCGGCAAGTTGATGGGCAACGTTTACTGTTCCACTTACAGCCTTACCTTAGCACTGCCAGCAGGTGGTGGGGGAGGGAGGAAGGCTGGCCGGGGCAACTCCTCCTGTCGTCCTTCCTCCGGGGCAGGAGCAGGCGGTGGCGACTCTGCAGGCTGGACCGTGACGAGGGCTGCTGGAGGTCGCAGGTGGTGGTCTCGCCTCGTGTGGCCTCCAAAAGCTCCTCGTCTGTGGGCTCGTCCAGCACAGCAGAGACACCGGCCCCCTTCTGTGGCGCTGCACATCTGAGGCTTAATGGGAAATAAAATTCTTCAGTAACAAAGAATTAGATGTGTTAATTCTCGCTCTGATTGGCTGCCTGGCAAGCCCCCACCCCCAGCAGTGCGACCAAGGTCATTCTGCATCCGGACACCACAGTGTCAGTTACTGCGAGAGAGAAGTGAGTAAGTACAAATATACTGTGTAATGTAATATAATTTACAACAATTGTGTTCAATAATTAGCAATAACACTTATTGGTCATTTATACTAAGAATACAGTTATATAAAGTGTTACGTTTTCTGTTAACGTTAACAGAATGCTAGTTCCAACACCAGTAAAAGTCTATGTAAAATCCATAAAGGTGTTTGTAAAAATGTTATCAAATACAATTTCAAATTGAACATTTTGTCGTTATATGTGTGTGTGTACCGTTAATATTGGTGCTGTTTAGTTTTCAAAAATGCAGCTCAGATGAATGTGTACATCTACTTGGTGTACAAAGTAGTGTTTAAAGCATTACTAGGCTCAACTCATGTTTAATGCAATCAGTTGGTAAACTATGCTCTTTCTGTGCAGTAAAATGTACATTTGGATTATGCAGTGGCCCTATTTTAAGCTGTATCACATTAACACAGAAGGAAGGATCAAATTATGACATTTAAATTTGTTTATATTCTGAAGGTGTGTTTAACAATTCTCAATAAGATAAAGACTGTTACAGTTGACAGACAGGAGGGAGACACCGAGGATGACTGGAATACTCTTTATTGAAAAACAGCCAGGGGTGGAGAGGGTTAGGATAGGGGAAATGGGTGTAGGGAAGTCACTGGAGGACTGGAGACCGGAGACGCACTGGAAACTAACACAATGGACGCTTGTGTAGTCTGGTTTATGGAGTCCTACATGCGAATGAGGTCGGATACTGAGTGTGATTGGGGCTGATTGAGGGCAGGAGTGTAATTGGGAGCTGGTGAGGACATGACAGGCTGTGACAAAGACAACATTATGCTAGAAATAAATGTGCTTCTTGTCTGACACTTTGCAGAATGGATTTCCGCCTGGAGCCTTCGTCGTCCGAGCTCACCCTTCAGCCGTCACCTGATGCGTCGAGGCTGGCCCAAGGGTCAGCTGAAGATGCCTGAGATGGTGAAGGCTCGGGTCCTCCAGGCTGGAGGAGACCCCACGTGCTGCCAGCTGGTGCTCAGTGAGAGTGAGCTCCAGTTTGGCTAGTACTGGGGCCAAACATTCAAGTGGCTACTAAGCCATGTCGTCGGCTACACGTGTAGCCTCCTGGTGTCCCACCAGAAGGAGAGGGAAGGTGGGGACACGTCACAGTCGCCCCTCGCTGCCAACAAAGACGCACTCGCCTCCTACACTCAGCTGTTCCCCGAGATGACGGCTGACATCCAGCAACGTAGGATGCTTGAGTGCTCTCAGTCGGTGAGGGGCATGGACAATACACCGGTGGGGTTTGGTGCGCACGCCAGGGAGACATACCAGTCCCAGTACGAGTCGACCAGCAGTGAGAGTCCAACGTAAGTTTTGCAAGCGACGGTGCAGGTGACAATGTGTGAAGATGTGTGAGCTAACGCTTTGCTTTCTTCTGTTGTCGTCATGTCAGTGGCTGAGGAAGCAGAAGATGTATGCGGGGTCCCGGATGCACACGCTGCAGGTGTACGTACTGGGCCGGGACAACGAGGTTGCAGCAGCCAAGCCATCGGCTGCTCCCCCGGCTCGGCAGACAGCACCGCAGCCTCCATCGAGTAAGTTCCCCCTGTTGATACGCATCTAACAAGTTGTTTGAGCTAATGTCAATATGCGCGTTCAATTGTCGTCTTCACGCATGCAGGCGCTGCATCCACGGACCCCTCAGACGACATGCTCCTCGACTCTCAGCGTGAGTGTATATGACTGTAACAGAGTGACAACTGTGAGTCTCTGTTTTGCAGTGGACAGGGATGCCCCACCAGCTGTCACCCCGCCTGGACCCTCTGTGCCCGGACCTTCCCATAGGTAAATTTGTTGACGTGTGTGCAGACATGCATGTAGTTCTTCATATGAACCTCTTGACTTTAATCTTTGATATTGACTGAGTGATATGAATGTTGCAGCTGCTGCCCAAGAGCTGGAGAATGACGCTGCCGGAGGAGCAGCAGGACTGGCTGGGCCGGGCTCTGTTCACCAGAGGCACGGGTGGGCAGCCAGTCCTCACTGCTGACCTTTGTCTGTGGGGGTTCCCCCCCGCAGACCGGCCCCTCTACACCCAGCCCCCCACCACTGCCCATGCCTTCTTCCAGAGCCGGTTCTTCTTGTGGGTGCCCTACAGGATGTGGGCATACAAGCTGGTGGGCCTGTACAAGACCGTCCGGTACTTCATGGGCACAGAAAGTACGCGGCGTGGGCACAGGACATCTTGGGACAGCTGGACCTGGCACACCAGGAACGGTTTCCAGCTGTCTTCACTTACAAGTAAGCAGTGGTGGACAAAGTATTCAGATCCTTTACTCCAGTGAAAGTATTAATACCACACTCTCAAAATAATCTGTTACAAGTAAAAGTCCTGCAGTAAAAGTATAATCAGGAAAATGTCCTTAAAATGTTAAAGCAGTAAAATTTATGTAAAAGCAAGATGTTACTGCTGCAGCTGGTTGAGCTGGAACTCATTTTGAACTGTTTTGTATCGGACTGCAGCTGATGATTCTTTTCATTCTGGATTCATCTGCTGACGGTAGCTGCTGTTTTAATGTTTGATATGTGAAAGTTTAGTTGACCTGCCATCCTGTGCTGACACCCACACCCACCCCACCGGTTGTCCTGCCATAAGACGGTGATTGGGCTGCTGAAGGAACGCACTTTGGGCAACAGTGCGTCTCTCCTCCACGCTGCTCTGGTGGATCAACACAACAGAGAGTGGATGAGCTATCTTTCCGTGCTTCGCGTGCCAGGTGCGTCACCCGGTACCCAGCGTGTCCTGGCTGCTGTCTGTGTACGTGAGGGATGTCCTCACTCGCCTGGACGAGTCAAAAGCCAGGGTCACGTCCATCTTTGGTGTTATCTTAAAGATGGACTCCACCAAGAAGGCAAGCTTTGATTATTATGAAAATGAAGCGTGCACTCTAACAATGTGATGTGATGTAACGTCTGTTTTTTTCTGCACAGATGACTAAAAAGCTTGCAGGTGACGTCGCCGGGACAGCTGCCTGGATCACCAATGTGGGCAAGGAGCACGGGCAGGTGCTCATGTCCGTACTTACAGAGTCAGAGGGGAACAGACTTTTTCCCATGGCGGCTGGACTCGTGCGGCGGTATACGGACGCCGGAAAGACCCCTCCTCAGGTTTTGTATGGCCTCTCTACGTGCCATTAAAAATCCACTTTCATTTATACATGAACTGCAGCGGACTAAAAAGATGTATTCATATTTTGTTGTTATGCGGCCATGTTCAGCGAGTGGGACCAGCTGTTGGTGCACCTGGACATGTGGCACCTCATGCACCTCCGCTTCAAGATGGGCCCTTCACGACGTGCCCACACGCCAGGGGTGGACAGTGTGAAACGGTAAGTGGAGCATGTTCATTTAAAACTCAAATGCATTGTTCTGTCTGTGAGTCCAGTCTGTATAACACGGTACACATCTCTCTCTCTCTCTCTTTGTGCAGTGCGCGGGAGCGGCACACTCTCCAAAAGCCAGCAGGATGGTGGAGGCCGTGTTTTTGGAGCTGTGCCGCATACACTACGAGGGTCATTCCTTAGCAGGGACGCAGGTCAACCGCTGGGGGTCTGTCAGGAGAGACTACTCTCTTATCAGAGACAACGTTCACAACAGCAGAGACCTCTTGGCAGCCGCCCCCATCCAGTTGTACGAGGTTAACCAGCGGACCCTTCTGCAGTGGTAAGACTTGTGTGTTTTAGCATGTCGTGCAGTGATTTTAAGAATTTTATTCGTGGACATAAGATGATGATGATCTATATCACGTATTCATATTTCCGTCAGGCACAATGACCGGAGCAAGGCGATGATGACGGACGTGTGGCTGTGCCCAGCGCAGAGCAGACTGCAGCAGAGCCACTACCTCCAGCCACACCAGCCTCTAGCGTTCCACCCCCCTGAGGACGCCTCTGGTCAGGCCTCAGTCACTCACCGAGGGCCTCTGGCACCGGACCTGTATGACGTCATCACCGCCAGTGCCACTGCAGACTCCTCCTCCTGTTCTACATTACGCACCCCTTCTGCCTCCATTTCTGATGCTGGCCCAGCCCCCTCTGCGCCCCGCTCCACCGCCTGGCAGAGGAAGGTCAGGGGAGGAGGCCCAGGAGCAGGACGCTCTCCTCAAAACTCCTAGAAAGACCTTTTATGTGCAAGTGCTGTGGCCAGCCAAAGCCAAAGGAACATGGCCACAGCCGCTACAGAGGAGAGCACCTCTACGAGGGCCGGCTGGCAGAGAAAAGAAGCCAGGACCCCAAAAAGGTCAGTTACCTGATGTTATGCACAGTGACATGCTTCAAACTGCAACCTCACATCATCATCGTTGTTGTTCTTCTATCATAACTGCTGTAGTTACATTAGGAAATCTTGTTGACTGGAGCCACCCAGCCTGCCCCGGAGGCAGGTACCAAAAAAAGGCTTGTAAATGTCTTAAATGAAAAACTATGTAAAACTTGTAAGTACTCGTGTAAATAGGATTTGATTTTGTAAGTAGCCATGTCAATGAACCTTTGTAAATATTACTGTAAATATTGTACATACATAATGCACTGTACAAAGTTTGAATGCACTTCTGTTCAAAGTTGTCTTGTACACATTACTATAATATTGTTCTGTACAGACACATACTTTTGTTTCCTGCCCTGTTGTGACATGTGCTGTTCCTGCTACTGACAGTCTGTTATTTGGAGCGCCGTATCAATAAGTTACCTCCTGTGTTGGCTTGTGCACCAGCACTTATACCTGCACTACATGCAAAGAACAGTTGTTTCCACTTACTGTAAGTGCCTGTGTACTGTACATCAGGAATGCTGTGACTGATGAACACTGTGCTTTCACAATAAAACCAGGCCATCTGCGCCAAATTGTGCATTTTGTCACCTTAAATCTCCACAACCTTATGTCCTGTGCTATGACATGACAACAAAGAGGAAGACATGAAGCATTTACATTTTTTTTTTATTGAAAACAAAACACTGACTAAGTTACGTAGGATAAACCAGTGCTGGAAATGCTATGGTACAGTTTCTCAGTGACCACTGTTTTGATTTATGCCTGCATACACACACAGATGACTCACATTTCTCACTTTGCTTTCATCAAAGCTTACTGACATGCTCTTGGCCCTAAGTGGATTTTTCCAGGGGCTTAGCGGGCGAGGCAGCCATTGTCAGGCCCCCCATTTTCTTTCGCACCTCCTCGTCTGCATGCTAATACACAGGTAAAGTCCTGTCTTCTTCTGTTATATTATAGATTCTCCTGCTTAAAAGATTAGAAAACATACATTTTAATAAACTAGTAATGATCATTACTACATTAGTCATTATTATGTCATTTCTTCATAATAGTTAGCATTTCCTGTTCCTTCCTCCTCTTGAAGCGTTTACTGCAGCCCTCTGTTGATGTTTATTTTTTCTGTTTAGATGGAACATCCTACATTCAGGGTCCCTAATGGGACCCTCCTTTTAAAGGCCTCCCCTGGTGCCCAAGCCCCCCAGCAGGTAGCCGGGGGCCAAGCACCATACAGGAGAAAGAAGCCAGAGGAGGTGGATGCTCGGTGCACCCTCATCCTGAGCCGGTGGAAGGTCCAGTTCGGCCGGTACCAGGGCAAGACCTTCCACTGGCTCCTGGAGAACGACGTGGGCTACGCCGTCAATCTGGTCGCCTCCCACCAGAAGGAGCGAGAGAGGACAGGGTCTCAGTCCACGCTGATGGCCAACAAGGTGAAGTCCTTCGGTCTGATTCATACAATACAATGAAAAGAGTGGCGACAGGTTTAACTTGTCTTTGTGAACTTGCAGGACGCCTTCACCCGCTACTCCTCAGCGTACCCTGACTTTGTGGAGGCAGTCAGGTTCCACCGGGCGTTTGAGGAGGTGTGGGAGAAGTCCCTCCAGCCCGGTCACGAGGGACAGGCCCTTGTTGGCCTCGGGGACTTCAAATTCGAGACCCTGCAGAGCCTGTACGAGTCTGAGGACCCCAAAAAGATCCGGTATGTTGTAACAAAATGTGGATTATAATATAGCTGCTGTACCGACCGTGATAAGGTTGATGTGAGAAATTGTCTGATTTACTTAGATTTGTCAACTAGCTCCGGAGGAAGGCGCCAGCTCCCGGCACGCAGATGGAGAACGCTGTCCGCTACGTCAGGAGCAGCATCTCTGGTGGTACCCCCCCCAAACCCGGCCGATCTACCACCAGCCTCCCGCATGTCGGCTGTTCCTGTGGATGCCACACCGGATCTGGCATCTGCAGCTGACATGCCCCCAGCCTTTGTGCACAGGGTCCATGACAAAGGCTGGGCTGTACAGGACCATCCGGAGGGTCCTGGACATCGACGGCTGGTATCTCATGGCCACTGAGTACCTGGAGTGCCGTCGATGTAAGAAGAAGGTCGGAGGGTGGTCACAGGGCATCATAAGGCAGCTGCCCCCCACCTACAGCTGCCAGTTTCCAGCTGTACTTACGTACAAGTAAGAGAAAATTCTAATATATATATATATATATATATATATATATATATATATATATATATATATATATATATATCGGTCTATATATAGATATAGATATAATTAATGAAATGATTGTGATGTATGCATGTGGTGACAAAGCTGTACATAAATGTTTGTGTCGTGTTTCTGCAGGCTGTCCTGTGACCTGAGGGTGATCGCACAGCTGAGGTCCCGCACTCTGGGCAACAGTGCTGCTCGGCTGTGCAACACCCTGCGGGAGCAACACTCGGACGCCTGGATGCGGAGAGCGATCCAGTACCTCGGCGTGTGCGAGCAGTTCCTGGCCTTGTGCTCCGTGAGGGGGCAGTTTCCACCACCACCCCAGATGCCCCCTCTGCCTTCACCTGTCTGGCTGCTGACGGTGTACGGCTACGACGTCCTGACGCGGCTGGACGAGTACAAGGCCAGGATCGCGTCCACCTTCGGATCCATCTTGAAGATGGATTCGACCAAGAAGGCGAGTGAAGTTTCTCACAATGTCGTATTTCCTCAGTTGCTTTTACACCACAGCTGTTGGCATGTGTGCACTAAACTGGCTCAGACACACACATTAACATTACAAATCTCTCTGCGTCACTCCAGGTGACGAAGAAGCTCGCCGGTACCGCTTCCGACACGGCCGCCTGGGTTACCAACGTTGGTAACGAGCACGGACAGGTCCTCATCAGCGTCCTCACCTGCTCTGAGGGCTCTGAGGGCCTGTCCAGGATGGCGGCCGGATTGATGAGGCGGTACAGACTCGCCGGGGTACCCCCCCCAGCTGATCTACGTGGACCGGGACTGCTGCAAGAGAGACGGCGTGTCAAAGACAGCTGCCTTGTTTCAGGTATGAAAATGACATTGTAAATATTAATACTGATAACAGTAGAATTACAATGTGAATTCTTAACGTTACACATTAGTATAGGTCCAAAGCCGTGACAGGTTTTTGTTCGAGACGGTTACATCATAGAAACAGCGTTTACGATATAAAGAAATGTATTCAAATAATCCAACCAGGTTATATTTCTTCGTCACAGGAGTGGGGCCAGCTCGTGGTTCGACTGGACATCTGGCACCTGATGCGGCGCTTCGCAGCAGGTGTCACCACTGAGAGCCACGAGCTTTACCCCACCTTCATGAGGCAGCTGTCTCACTGCATCTTCGAGGTGGACCTTGGAGATGCCCGCCGTCTGACTGAAGCGAAGCGGTCCCAGCTGGAGGGGAAGCACGGGATGGTCGGCCTGACTGACGCCGAGGTGATCCAGAGGATCTCCAGAGAGGAGTGGAGGCTCCACTGTCGCCGCCGGACGCGTGGGGCAGAGGAGACAGCACTCCTCATCCAGGACCTCCTCAACACCTTCGGCAGGGCAGCAGGACGCGACAACCTGGACATCCCGTTGCTAGACGCTCTCCGCATCCAGGACATTTGGAGTACGCAGAGGCGCCACCTCAGCTGCATTCAGGACCCACCGGGCGTGCAGCTGTACACCCAGACTGGCAGGCTGACAAAGGACGGAGTCAGCCTGCCGGTTTATCGGTGCACGAGAGGCTCCACATCGCTGGAGTCCTTCCACCTCCACCTCAACTGGTTCATCCCAGGTACTTATATCATGTGTCTCACAGCTTGAAATACAATCCTCTGTATTCACACTTCATGCAAACGTACATTCCTTTTGATCCAAAACCTACTTCCTCAGGGACGCGAGCTAGTGCCAAGCACTTCCAGGCGTTCCTGGTTGATGGACTGGTGAGGTGGAACGAGGACCGCGCAGCAGCAGCCTCTGCACTCCTACAGTGGCCACCTCAAGCACGTCCTTAACCAGAAGAGCCAAAGGGTGCTTGGCCTTCAGATGGTTAAGGGCGTCGCCAAGCCTGCCGAGTACACAGGTATGTGATGCTAAAACACTTTATTCCAACATCATAACTATGAGGGGAAAAGGAGCACTTAACAAATCCTCTGCTTCCTGTTTTGCTCTGTGACAGGGGAGCTCATCGGAGTGGAGTTCCTCTACCGGCAGGCGGGCAGAGTGCTTGAGGACGTCAGCTTGGACCCTGACACTCCGGACGAGGCTGCTGCAGCCCAGCGTGTGCCCAGGACCACGGCATACAGGAAGAGGAAGGTGGCACGTTGCCCGGGAGCAAAACCCGCCGGCAGACGTTGCAGTACACCTGCAGCAAGTGTGGCCAGCCCAAGAGGATGGACACTGGCCACACTCGTATTGCAGGTGTGTCTTACTTTGCGGCTGTTGGCGGAAAAACTGTGGAGGACTGGAGGGAGGAGATGAAGAGGAGACCAGTAGGGGACCGAGGGGGGGGACTGAGGGACTTTTTGTTTTATTTATTTATTTGTTTTATTTATTTAATTTTTTGGTGTCACCTGATGACTCTTCTCTCTGTCAGCTCTGTGTTTGGTCTCCAGCAGCTGCTAAACGCTCCACTGTGTTTGCTGCGTGTTTTTACATATTGTTGTTATAAATAAACTTTTCTGTACTGTTTGGAAGCTTTATTATTTCTGATACTTTTGACATGTAAACACAACATGGATGACTCACGCTGCTGCTGCTGACACACACTTCACAGGTTCAAAGGTCAAAGCTGTCTAGTGAGTTCTCAAATGTGCAAAGTGATGAAAAGTAAACAAACATGTCATTTATTAACATTAATAACAGAACTCAGTTGAGTCTTTCAGCTCATGTGAATTAGAACAAAACACACCATTAAATCTTCTCGTTGTTACAACTTTAATGCTGCAAATATGTTCTTGACATTTCTGTTATTATCTTTACTATTTACTACATCAGTCACTGCACTGTTCCACAGTTGTCTCAGTTAAACAGCCTTAAGCCTTCCCTTCCACCTGGAGAGGAAGTGCGGCTCCTCCCCGTATGAATATTCAATTAGCCATGCGGCCAGGAAGGTAAACAGAGGCGGAGAGAAGCAACGGTCAAAAGGTCGCTTTTATTTACAGTTTTTACAATGTACAAAACATCTACTAAGCCTCCACACTCTTCTGCAGTAATTCTGTCTCGGTTAAACTGCTTTACAAGCCCTGAAGCGCTTCTCCAGCTTTGCCACAGCCGGGGATCGAACCGCTGACCCGTAGGTGGGTGATTTCATTAGACATTTGACCTTGGGAAAACACTTTGCTGAGAACATAAAACCCTTTGAAAAGTCTCCTTAACGTGTAATATGAAGAGGATATTGAGCTGGGGAACATTGGACCCTGGGAGCATAGATACGCTCCCCACTACACCTTCTGGACAAGGTTAAAAACTCAGTGTGTAATGATTTTTAAAATGTTTTTTTTTATTAAAAAGGAATACGGTCTAGACCTGCTCTATAGGAAAAGCACAATGAGAACTTCTCTTATGAATTGCAAATGCCTCAGTTGCTCGAGAAGAGCTCGGGGCAAAACGGGTAAATCAAAATGTGCAAACGTCTCACGAATTTTCGTGTCATCATTTCGCTGCCTTCATTACGTTGTAAGAATCAGTTTGTTCAAGGAGGCAGGCAGAAAAGACAATACCTCTACCACCTGAAGATACTAAAAACACTGAGGAGTTGGTAGAACAGGTTGTGTGTAACTCCAAGAACAAGAAGTGCATGTATGGCCAGTGTGAAGGGTGTAAGCAGAACGGTTGTCCTGTTATTACACCATACAATCAAACAGCCCTTGTTTCACATTCCCAGTGGATAACAGAAGAAAACTCAGTCATTCAAAATCACTGGCAAAAAAGAGATGGAGACCACCACGGACGCCCTCATTGACTTGTTCAATGAACAGTTGTCAAAATTCAAGCGGCACATTTTTAACATCAGCCTTCACCAGAGCACTCAAGAAAGAACTGTCCCGTCATGAGTGCATAATACATGTGGACTTTTCAGAGAATTACAGATGTAAATATAGCTCTGAAGTCCAAGCTGTGCATTTCGTTGCTTCACATCAACAAGCCACACTACATACTGGTGTTCTATACCCGGGACCGAATGCCACACCTCTCTGTTTCTGCACTGCGTCCTCATCCAGACAAAAGGGCCCACCTGCAATTTGGGAACATCTCAGGCCTGTGCTAAACTACATCAGACAGGAGTACTCTGCTGTGAATGGACGGATGAGTTTAATGGGTCTACAGTACCCTTAAAACATTAGATCTCTTAGAAATTGAACGTTTCAGTAATAAAGCTATGCAAAGTGAATGCAAAACAATATAATGTAAATTAAAAAGTAAGAAACTTTACAGTATTATGTAAACAAATATGTAGAGTGTATGCTGAAGAATGTGTCCCATCATCCCAGTTACTCTGGTCAGTCCTGTTACCATTATGTCAATCCTGTTACTGTCATTAATTTCATAATTAATGACATTAAAATATACATAAATAATGTAAAAATAATATTTGAAATGGCCTTCCAAGTTTTTCAGTTGTAACAATCACATTATTTTGTTTTGGACAAAGCCCTTCTTTAAATATCTCCCTTGTAAATATATATATATTTTTCTTAACGTAGAAAAGGTTTCAGTCGTAGTCGTCTGGACGCTGTTTTCAGAATCGAGACGTTTCGGCTCCCATCCGGAAGTCATTCTCAATTGTGAAAAAATTGGGACGGGAACTGGAAATTTAAGCTCCTCTGAGTTACATAAGCCCCGCCCTCAGGTAGGGGCAGGGCTTATGAAATGGCCATTTCCAGTTCAAAATTAGGATGTTTTTGGTCATCTGAATGAAATCTAAGATTTGTTTAAACAACCCTAGTGAAGAATGGGACAAAAATACTGCTCATATATGTAAAAACTATTATAGTTCTAATTAAAACTGTAGTATATAGTGATGATTGAGTCTGTAACAGGGTTGACAAAAATATCAGAACATGAGGAAAAGTAGTAATAAAATAAAAAATGATATAGCCTGAGATGGCCCAATACAATTTCTTGTCATTTTAAGTTGTCTTCATTCCATATATATGAATTTTATTTTTATTTTTTAAATTAAACTTATTTTGTTTTTTAATTTTTCAAAGTTGAAAAGGCACAGATTTCGTGGAATGACCCTCTTACTGTTGCTGAAATTGTGTCATGTAATCCCATTTTAGATTGGCTGTTGGTTCAAGATGTAGGACAACACACATGTGAAAGTTTGACACCTTTAGCCAAATAACTCAAGCTAACTGATGGCTAATAGGTGTAGCGGCCCTGCCATTGTTAGCAGTGCAGAAGAGTTATGCTAAGGTTGACCAGTAAGCTAACGAATATTAA
This sequence comes from Siniperca scherzeri, assembly GCA_027580175.1. NCBI lineage: Eukaryota > Metazoa > Chordata > Actinopteri > Centrarchiformes > Sinipercidae > Siniperca > Siniperca scherzeri. Next base: position 29,074,300 of record CM050850.1, read on the forward strand.
CACACTCGACTCGTATAACGTGTGTGCTGGTGGTTCCAAGCTGTTTTATGTTTTGGAGCTTATTGCTAAACACATCTTGATAAACTTTAGGTAGAAAGCAAGTATAATAATTAATAAAGAAAACAGCAGCTCTTGGATGATGAGTGTGCAGCGTAAACTTTTTTCCATGAGCTAACATTTGGACATGTTGCTGGTAACAAGCTAACGTTGGTAGAGGAAGAACCTCCTGCTCTGCACACAAACTAATTCATAAATAAGCGTGAAACTATGTGATGAGGTCCAGCATTTAAAGCATTAATACAAGTCGAGAGTGAAGGAGGGATTTGAGGTCACGACAGATTTCCGGCTAGAAAACTGCCAACAGAAACACAGACGGCAGAAAAGAGCAGCAGACTGAAACCACTGAGGAAACTGAGCGTCAGCAAGAAGCCGGAGGAAGCTCTGCTTTCTATCCACAGAGCGATAACGAGGAAAGGAGGAACAGCTGAGCAGGAGGAAGAGGAGAGGACGGTGATGACGAGATGAGCTCCAGCTGAGCAGATAGGGTTAGCTGCTCCAACTGAACGCCACGTACTGATTCTGGCTAGAGCTGAAACCATTAGTCATTTTAATCGTTCAGTTGATAGAAAGAAAATTAACCTGCAGCTATGTTGATAATGTGTTTGTCATTTATTCCAACCCAGATTGGAGTAAAGTCTATGTGGATGATGTAGATGAACATTGTCCTTCGGTAAAAGAAAGTAGTGAAACAGCGATTTGTTGGAAAGCCTTGGTTAACTAAGGGCATACAAAATGCACGCAACAGAAAAATATATTATAAGGAATTTTTAAAGCTAAGACAAAAGAAGCCGAACATTCACACAAGACAGAGAAACAAACTGAGTAGTACTTTGAGATACAGCAAAAGAATTATAGTCAATTAACGGAAGATAGCAGAAATAATATTAAAAATACTCGGAGAATGAACTGATTAAAAATGGAACTGGAAAAGCAGGTTACCCAACATATTTCCTCACAAAGAATAATACAGGGTTGTTGCACCGCTTTTAAAGACCTCAACAAATATAACTTAAGACTCAACAAATGTCGAAAGAATTTCTTTGATAGGAAAGAGAGACAACGGAGTCCGACTTGGTAAAACAAAACTTTTCCTCTCTTTTGTTCAGTGCTCATAACACTGTCAGTTCAGACTTTTCCATTCAAACGATTAAGCCATCAGAGAGCAGTTCAAGCACACGGATAAGCTTAAAAACACTCCTCAAAACAGCCTGTCCCGAGCCAAAAAGCTAAGAAATCAATGTACACCACTTTTCTCGTAAAACAACACAAACGCTGGTGCTTCAGATTTAATGTGGGATTCAACTGCTTTCATGGCCCCTAACGTGGAAGTCTTTCGGCATTAATTACATCTTGCTTGCTTTCCTCCGAAACGTGTCTTCCTCCAACCGTCTGTCATTAAATGAGAGAGATGGAATTAGCACAATCCTGGTTGAGTCAATATGTTCAAATAAAATCTATTTTATTTGCAGATTTATTTATTTAGTTGCGGTAATCATTTGAAACAACCTTTTGGATTCAGTGGAAAAGGAATCGAAATGTGTGGAGTTGAGTTTGATTTTTAAAAAACAGTCAGATTAAATGACATTTTTTGGGAATCGTGCAACAAATACACAAACTCCTGATAAATGATGGTGAAATTGAAAGAGTGTCTGAAATTACATTTCTGGGAGTGGCAATAGATAATAAATTATGCTGGAAACCACATAAATAAAAGCAAACTCACTGTTTATTAAATTAAAACGGCTCAAATCATATAGAGTTAAACATCCTGTTTTTACCTGAAAGTAACTAAAGGTTGTTTAAAATGAGAGAAAGTCAACATGATTTTAGAGGAATTTGCACGTTTAAAAAAATGTAAAAAGTAATTGTATACTGTCTGAGGCGAAGAGGTGAATTTCTGGAACAGCTGTATTGAGGAACTGAACACACGACATGAGACAAAGATGTAGGAGTTTATTTTGCTTTAGAAATCTGATTTCTTCTGCGTCTTTCTTTACATTTGTGGTTTGTTAAACGTGATGTTGCTTCCTGGTGGACACGTACATTATATCCTCAATCTGTACAAGAATTAAAAACCCCGTAAACCAACGTGTCCGAACAACGCTAACGTACGTTAGCTTACTTTCAGCTCGGAGGCGCAGAATTCCAGCTGAAGTTTCCTTGTTATTTTGTTCTCGGTGCAGTTTTTTAAACTGTACGTTGGACCGATTTACAACTTTCGTCTTTCAGTCTGTCCAGTCTGCCACAGCAGAATGACCTCTGTGATCAAGCTGCAGCATATTCAGAACAAGTTTAGTGTTCAGCGCTCGGTTTGCTGCTCAACACTAACTCATCATCAGGAAGGATGCTGCAGTGTCTGCGTACCTATCTGCTAAACGAGAGACGTTACTCGGTCCGACTTAGTAAGATTAACGCTGTCCCTGACCTTGGGAGGTGTTTCGGGAGCTTATTGAAGCGTTAGAACTACATGTCAAATAACAAGGTGAGAAATACGGCACTGCAGTTACTAATTCAGTTCGTGAATGTGTTGTCTTCTACGTGTCTCTTTGGTTGTTTGATGGTTCTTACGAACAAGAATCAAGACAAAACGAGAGTTCAGATCGTTATTGTTCCACAGGACATTTGTTTTGCAGCGGGACAGCATTAAAACAAGTTTTCTTAGATCTTCTCGTGAGCATCGGACAGTTCATCTTAATCGAAACCCCGGTGCTTTACGTCCAGACGAGTTCCTTCAAAAGAGAGAAAGCTGTCAGATTTAAATGTTATATCACTGCATGTTTTAAAGTACAACGTAAGCTGTGAAGTGTTTCTGCCAAATCACCAACCTCATCCGAAGTTGTCGCGTTGGGATACAGTCACGAGAAGTGGACCGTGGCCTCAGCTCCACCCGGGGGTTTGTTATTTCCAGAGCTTTCAGCTGAATGACGGCTTTGGTACTAAACATCCTTCCTTCTGGTTATCAGTAACACTGTGAAGGTCTTGGCAGCGGTTAGTTTAGACTCTTAGCGTATTTCAGACTGTCTGTACTGACATTTGTTTTTGTGTCTGCTGGTTCATTTCTGTGGTGGAGACATCAGAAGATGATTCCTGCGACAGAAAAACATGCAACACGACTCAGCAGGAAACAGAAGCTTCACAGGAACTAAAATCTTTTTCTCTCCGAGTCCAAATGATTGTGTGAGGTATTCGTACGAATCCAAGCAGGTACTTCAGTCTTTGTTTCTGTTACTCTTTTTTTTTTTGTGCCTCTCTTACAAATACTTCTTATGTCTCCCTTAAATTTGTTTTAAAAACTGAAGAGGAAAAAAAAAAACACGTGTCTGAAACAGTGAATCGCTTTAAAAACTGGGTGAATCAGAACTGATTGTAAATTGGTTGCACTTTCCAGTTAGTTTGTCATTTTTCTGAGTTAAAGCTCAGATAATATTTTTTAAAGGCAGCGATCCTCAGTGCCGTGTGCGACTTCCTGTCAGCTCGACTCCACCACGAATACAAAGAACAAAAAGGGTTTTAAATTGTGTGCGCTCAAATTAATGTCAGGTTAACACTAAAGCATCCGCTGTACTCGCAAATTACATCTTAGTTTAAATATACACAGTTCTTTAACATGTAAATATCAGCATCGTTGTCAAATATAAAGCCTGCAATCTGTATATAGACATGTATACACCCATATACTGTACATAAACTCCCATTTCATATATATAATCTATCACAATAATCATTGATTCCAGCATTCGTTGCACTCTTGTTTACAATTTGACTTGTATATAGACAGTTTGTTGTTGTTCATTGTTGCTTTTATATATATATATTTATATATACACTTATTTTCTCACCTACTTGTATGTTCGTAATAGTTATATGTATATTTACCTTTGTTTGTTTCTGTCTTCCTGTAAACTGTTCTGTGTTTAACATTGAGAGTAACGAAAAACCGGAGTTAGATTCCTTGTACGTGTTCACATACTTGGCCAATAAAGCTGATTCTGACGTGACTGTAATGTTAAGAAGTGACGTTAAGTGCAGTCGCAGGTACTGACGTCATTTCTTCATATTAATGTTTTTTTGGACGTCACCTTCATTACATTTGCTCGTGTTTCTTCTGCAATGATGCAACAGTTACGTTACGTACGTAAGCTTCTGTGTCGACTGCTGCGGAGAAAAATAAACCGTTAAAGTTGTCAGATCTAAATGAGGGGCTCGAACTGAATGGTTAGTTAATTTTCCGATTTTGGACAGAGATTTCACGTGTTGGACAACTTTATTCTTTGACATCTGTCACATTACAGTTAAATTAGCTTCTATTAAGTTTTGCCACTCATAATCACAAATTACCCGTTCACACCGCAAGTCTTAATGCTCAATTCTGATTTTTTTGCTCAGATCCGATTTTTTGTTTGGCAGTTCACGTTACCTTTTAAAATGTGGCCTGTATCTGATTCCAGTGTGAACTGTTTGAGGTTTCAAACTAACCCGCATGCGCAGACGCAGCACGCTGTTGCACTAAAGTTCGGGAGGTTATGGAGGAAGTAAGCATTTTCGCTTTTATTTCAAAATGTTTGTGTAATGGAAGCCGTAACATTAATGAGCCGGTGCTGAAGAGGAGAAGAACGAAGAGAAAGAGAGCAAAATTGGTTGTTTTGGCCTTTTTTGCGGGTTTATGGCTGCAAATTCGCTACAGAGGTCTGTGTGGCTGCGTAGACGAAGCCAGGAGCGGTGGCGACGTGACGTGAATAGTTTCACTGAGACGCTGTTTTTTGAAAACTTTCGGATGTCGAGGGCAACTTTTGATTATCTCTGTCAGCGCCTCTCCTCGAGACTCCTACGGCAGGACGCTCAATTTAGGCGACCCATCTCGTGTAGGAGTTGGGCTGTATTGGCTGGCAACGGGGGTCAGTTACCGCACGATGGGTAACCTGTTTGGCATTGCCAGGTCTTCTGTGTGCGCGATTGTGCACGAATTTTGCGTGTTCATAAAAGTTCATAAAACTGCCCGAAGGAGATGCCCCCCGTTCTTCCATTTCGTGTGCTATTTTTTCAAAAACGGAGCGGTTACGGTAGGATCCTTCCAGTTTAGCTTGAATTGAAGTATCTCCCCATGTACTAATTAGGTCTAACACCTCACTCTCCCTCTATTGACTCGCTCCATCAAGTTTTTAACGTTACTGTCTGCGTCTGTTGTGTCTGGGGGCTGACTCGCCGGCGCATAATTGTGACAAATGTCGACGTAGATTGACGTAAAAGTCGCATCAAATCCGCCTTGGTTGTTCACACATTGAAAAAAATCAGGTCTGGGTCTGATTCAGGACCACATATGTATGTGGTCTGATTTGAAAAAATCAGATCTGGGCAAGATTCGCGTGTTCACACTACCTCTGAAGTAAGTCTGACCTGGTCACTTGACCCCGGATTTGGGCCACTTTTGCCTGCAGTGTGAACGGGGCCTTAGTAATTCATTCTCCTGAATTAGTTAATTCGTGCATACGAATGTGCACAACAGCTTTTTTTATTCCCATGACCCCAGTCAGGCTTTTAACAGTTAAAATATTAAAAATACTAAATGTGAAAAGTCACCAGACAGTATTTTACAAACATTATAATTTTTGTGTGTTCACTCAAGTAATTAATGGCCAGTGTTTTAATCTGTGAATTGATCAGGTACAAACAACAGAACACAGGTTTGTTCAAGTTTTGTAGGTTTATTTATTTAAAGGTTTTTCTTTTCTTTCCTTGTGATGGTGCTTCAGGTCATTCACTGATAGTTAGAACAGGTGTGTCTCATTGTGAACAGGTGTGTCCCATTAGGATCAGGTGTGTCTCATTAGCAACAGGTGTGTCCCATTAGCAACAGGTGTGTCCCATTTTGAACAGGTGTGTCTCATTGTGAACAGGTGTGTCTCATTAGGAACAGGTGTGTCTCATTGTGAACAGGTGTGTCTCATTGTGAACAGGTGTGTCTCATTAGCAACAGGTGTGTCTCATTGTGAACAGGTGTGTCTCATTGTGAACAGGTGTGTCTCATTATGAACAGGTGTGTCTCATTAGCAACAGGTGTGTCTCATTGTGAACAGGTGTGTCTCATTAGCAACAGGTGTGTCTCATTAGGAACAGGTGTGTCCCATTAGCAACAGGTGTGTCTCATTGTGAACAGGTGTGTCTCATTAGGAACAGGTGTGTCCCATTAGCAACAGGTGTGTCTCATTGTGAACAGGTGTGTCTCATTGTGAACAGGTGTGTCTCATTAGCAACAGGTGTGTCTCATTAGCAACAGGTGTGTCCCATTAGCAACAGGTGTGTCCCATTGTGAACAGGTGTGTCTCATTGTGAACAGGTGTGTCTCATTAGGAACAGGTGTGTCTCATTAGGAACAGGTGTGTCCCATTAGCAACAGGTGTGTCCCATTAGCAACAGGTGTGTCCCATTGTGAACAGGTGTGTCTCATTAGGAACAGGTGTGTCCCATTAGCAACAGGTGTGTCTCATTAGGAACAGGTGTGTCCCATTAGCAACAGGTGTGTCTCATTGGGAACAGGTGTGTCTCATTAGCAACAGGTGTGTCTCATTGTGAACAGGTGTGTCTCATTAGGAACAGGTGTGTCTCATTGTGAACAGGTGTGTCTCATTAGGAACAGGTGTGTCTCATTGTGAACAGGTGTGTCTCATTAGGAACAGTTGTGTCTCATTAGGAACAGGTGTGTCTCATTGGGACCTCGCAGCAGTGAGTGGAAACTGTCAAGTGTTGGAAGTAAATGTAAAACTGTTCTTCAGTACATGATATTAATAAAAGGTGCTTCACTTGTGTTGGTTTCGTAATAGTTTATTTTAGTTGGAATGGTGACTTTTCGAACTAAGAAGAGAGAAGAATCAGAAATTAACATTTATTAAGGAAGAACAGAACTGTAGATAATGTCAATGAATAAACAGTCAATAATGAAAAACTAATAAATAATAAACGCAGCAATAAAGGAAAATAATTCAAAAATGACAGACGCCTGCCTGTCTCCTTCATTTCTTCCCTCACACTAAATCTTCCCGAGCTGCAAAGACGAAGTTTGCTTCATATATTTAAGTGTGCGTTTGGGTTGAACATTGGTGTGAGTGAATTGTTTGATAGCGTGCGCGAGAATCAAAAAACTTAAACGAATTAAATACCATGTTGAAACTTTTGTACACACACACACACACACACACACATACGCAGGGCATGAGGCTTATCAATTCAAAGTGTTGTCCTGCAGGGAAACGTTGATTATCTGTTGCAAACAGGCTCACACTTATACAAAGAAACAGGGATATCAGAAAGAACATCACGTACTGAGGACAGTACGTATCGTAACGGCCATGAGAGGAGAAGTAGCAGTTCTGCGATCTGATGATCATCCGGTTATTGTTCCTCGTGCATTAATGTAAAAGCCGGATGTTGCTGCTGCAGCTCATGTCGAACTGGTTTTATCAACCCTGATCTTTCCCTAAACCGAACCAAACTTTAACCGGAGCCGTGTCGCAGACAGACGATGGCGTCAGATCAGAAGACACATGGACAAACCACATATTTTATCGTTTCATTTGGAGGACTTCTCGGGTTAATCCAAGCGTTTTGTTCTGTCCTGTCGAGAAATATTCATGAGAGCTGGAATAACGGAGACCCATCTGATGACAGAATATATAACAGCATTTTACTGCACCGAGTACTTTTACTTTCAATACTTTAAGTACATTTTATACCTACATACTCTTACTTAAGTAAAGGATCTGAATACTGGTTGAGGTTAGATCGAGTTCCCAGATTTCCGACAGCATTGAAAGCAGCATTAGCTGCTGCAGTGTTGCGGTCAGCAGGCAGACAGACAGGCAGACAGACAGGAGACAGACAGGCAGACATCACGGTGCAGAACAGCTCGGTGCTCTCGTTTCTTTTGATTGATTAACGGTAATTATGGCCGGTGTGAACACGGAGGAGACCAACGTGGAGCTGAAGGATGCGGAGACCAGAGATGCTGAGCCGAAGGATGCGGCGGATGCTGCGGCGGATGCTGACGCGACGGAGGCCGACGTGAGTGAAGCGGATCTGGACCAAGAGGAGCAGGAGAAGCAGCCGATGACCGGCGGAGGAGGAGGAGGAGGAGGAGGAGGAGACCGGGCTGAGGACGCCTCGTCTGCCGGCGGAGAGGCGGCGGCGGCGGCGGCGGAGAAAAACGGCTCCGTGAAGCTGAAGATCCCGAGGAGGCGGAGGAGGTGAAATTCACCGGGCTGAACAAGGAGGAGCTGCTGAGGGTGGCTGGGACCCCGGGTGAGGAGCATCGCACAGGCCCGGATACATACATACATTTTAAATATATATATATATATATATATATATATATATATATATACAGTAATTCTGTAGTTCACAGACACTTTGCATTCACACAGTATGTATTTCAAGTGCAGGCTGACCTGGGATCAGCTGGCTCTGACAGGGTGTGGCTCTCTGCATTTTAAGCAACCCAGTCACCAGAATAATAAAATATGTGCAATATCTTAATAATCTCAATAAGCTGCACTGAACTCGACAGTACATGCACCTCTGCTTATTACTTATATTATTACATTTTATACTGTATTAGCATCATCAACCGTAAACCCACTTGGTACTTCATTTATTTTCTGACCTGTTTTATAGTGTATTATATATTTTGCTAGTACTTTCTCCTGTGTGCGCTGACGTGACAGCGAGCTGCTGTAACAAAGAGTTTCCCTTCAGGATCAATAAAGTCTTTCTGATTCTGAATAAAATGTGGGATGATGCGAGTTAAAGGCTACCTGTGCAGAGATTCAACGTATCCGTGGTCTGCAGAAACGTACACTGCCGGCGTTTTATTCTGGCGGCTGAGCCGTTCAAACAAGATCTGAGGCCAGAGTCAACACCGAGACCATTATCAGCTGACATGTAGACTAATACCAGACACGTGATGTGTAGACGTGCAGGTCCAATGAACCGGTAGCCTCCATCTGTAGGCGGGGCAGAATAAAACTCAACAAACCCCACCCTGGAGACACAGCAACACAGTGTTGCATGTGATGATAACGTGTTTGGATATTTCCACTGGGTCAGATCCGTTCATGTTCTGCTCTCCCTCCATGTTTCCTCAGCTGGGTGCGGACCCGCTGGGCGCTGCTGGTGGTGTTCTGGCTCGGCTGGTTGGGGATGTTGGGTGGAGCCGTCCTCATCATCCTGCAGGCTCCTCGCTGCAGAGATCTACCCGCCACCAACTGGTGGAACGACGGCCCGCTGTACCAGATCGGAAACATCCAGGCCTTCACCGACAGCCGCAACCTGAAGGGTGAGAACATCCAGCGTTCGCACGGCATTCTGGGAGATTAGTTCAACATCTGTAAGAGAGACTAACAGCAGTTTAAAGAGGGGGTGTTGCTTAACTCACCCTTCATCAAAATAACTGTTGGTGTAATGTTGCTGACTACATGTCTGCAGTAAAGCAGAAGTAAAACACAGTTTGAACACCATGCTAAATGCTAACTATAGAGAGCTGAGGTTAGCTTCTGGTTAGCTTCTCTCAGTGTATTTGGTAGGTGTGTCTCATTAGCAACAGGTGTGTCTCATTGTGAACAGGTGTGTCTCATTGTGAACAGGTGTGTCTCATTAGCAACAGGTGTGTCCCATTAGCAACAGGTGTGTCTCATTAGGAACAGGTGTGTCCCATTAGCAACAGGTGTGTCTCATTGTGAACAGGTGTGTCTCATTGTGAACAGGTGTGTCTCATTAGCAACAGGTGTGTCTCATTGTGAACAGGTGTGTCCCATTGTGAACAGGTGTGTCTCATTAGGAACAGGTGTGTCTCATTAGGAACAGGTGTGTCTCATTAGGAACAGGTGTGTCCCATTGTGAACAGGTGTGTCTCATTAGGAACAGGTGTGTCTCATTAGGAACAGGTGTGTCTCATTAGGAACAGGTGTGTCTCATTAGCAACAGGTGTGTCTCATTAGGAACAGGTGTGTCCCATTAGCAACAGGTGTGTCTCATTAGGAACAGGTGTGTCCCATTAGCAACAGGTGTGTCTCATTGTGAACAGGTGTGTCTCATTAGCAACAGGTGTGTCTCATTAGCAACAGGTGTGTCCCATTAGCAACAGGTGTGTCCCATTGTGAACAGGTGTGTCTCATTGTGAACAGGTGTGTCTCATTAGGAACAGGTGTGTCTCATTAGGAACAGGTGTGTCCCATTAGCAACAGGTGTGTCCCATTAGCAACAGGTGTGTCCCATTGTGAACAGGTGTGTCTCATTAGGAACAGGTGTGTCCCATTAGCAACAGGTGTGTCTCATTAGGAACAGGTGTGTCCCATTAGCAACAGGTGTGTCTCATTGGGAACAGGTGTGTCTCATTAGCAACAGGTGTGTCTCATTGTGAACAGGTGTGTCTCATTAGGAACAGGTGTGTCTCATTGTGAACAGGTGTGTCTCATTAGGAACAGGTGTGTCTCATTGGGACCTCGCAGCAGTGAGTGGAAACTGTCAAGTGTTGGAAGTAAATGTAAAACTGTTCTTCAGTACATGATATTAATAAAAGGTGCTTCACTTGTGTTGGTTTCGTAATAGTTTATTTTAGTTGGAAAGGTGACTTTTCGAACTAAGAAGAGAGAAGAATCAGAAATTAACATTTATTAAGGAAGAACAGAACTGTAGATAATGTCAATGAATAAACAGTCAATAATGAAAAACTAATAAATAATAAACGCAGCAATAAAGGAAAATAATTCAAAAATGTCGCCTGCCTGTCTCCTTCATTTCTTCCCTCACACTAAATCTTCCCGAGCTGCAAAGACGAAGTTTGCTTCATATATTTAAGTGTGCGTTTGGGTTGAACATTGGTGTGAGTGAATTGTTTGATAGCGTGCGCGAGAATCAAAAAACTTAAACGAATTAAATACCATGTTGAAACTTTTGTACACACACACACACACACACACATACGCAGGGCATGAGGCTTATCAATTCAAAGTGTTGTCCTGCAGGGAAACGTTGATTATCTGTTGCAAACAGGCTCACACTTATACAAAGAAACAGGGATATCAGAAAGAACATCACGTACTGAGGACAGTACGTATCGTAACGGCCATGAGAGGAGAAGTAGCAGTTCTGCGATCTGATGATCATCCGGTTATTGTTCCTCGTGCATTAATGTAAAAGCCGGATGTTGCTGCTGCAGCTCATGTCGAACTGGTTTTATCAACCCTGATCTTTCCCTAAACCGAACCAAACTTTAACCGGAGCCGTGTCGCAGACAGACGATGGCGTCAGATCAGAAAACACATGGACAAACCACATATTTTATCGTTTCATTTGGAGGACTTCTCGGGTTAATCCAAGCGTTTTGTTCTGTCCTGTCGAGAAATATTCATGAGAGCTGGAATAACGGAGACCCATCTGATGACAGAATATATAACAGCATTTTACTGCACCGAGTACTTTTACTTTCAATACTTTAAGTACATTTTATACCTACATACTCTTACTTAAGTAAAGGATCTGAATACTGGTTGAGGTTAGATCGAGTTCCCAGATTTCCGACAGCATTGAAAGCAGCATTAGCTGCTGCAGTGTTGCGGTCAGCAGGCAGACAGACAGGAGACAGACAGGCAGACATCACGGTGCAGAACAGCTCGGTGCTCTCGTTTCTTTTGATTGATTAACGGTAATTATGGCCGGTGTGAACACGGAGGAGACCAACGTGGAGCTGAAGGATGCGGAGACCAGAGATGCTGAGCCGAAGGATGCGGCGGATGCTGCGGCGGATGCTGACGCGACGGAGGCCGACGTGAGTGAAGCGGATCTGGACCAAGAGGAGCAGGAGAAGCAGCCGATGACCGGCGGAGGAGGAGGAGGAGACCGGGCTGAGGACGCCTCGTCTGCCGGCGGAGAGGCGGCGGCGGCGGCGGCGGAGAAAAACGGCTCCGTGAAGCTGAAGATCCCCGAGGAGGCGGAGGAGGTGAAATTCACCGGGCTGACCAAGGAGGAGCTGCTGAGGGTGGCCGGGACCCCCGGGTGAGGAGCATCGCACAGGCCCGGATACATACATACATTTTAAATATATATATATATATATATATATATATATATATATATATACAGTAATTCTGTAGTTCACAGACACTTTGCATTCACACAGTATGTATTTCAGTTCAGTGCAGGCTGACCTGGGATCAGCTGGCTCTGACAGGGTGTGGCTCTCTGCATTTTAAGCAACCCAGTCACCAGAATAATAAAATATGTGCAATATCTTAATAATCTCAATAAGCTGCACTGAACTCGACAGTACATGCACCTCTGCTTATTACTTATATTATTACATTTATACTGTATTAGCATCATCAACCGGTAAACCCACTTGGTACTTCATTTATTTTCTGACCTGTTTTATAGTGTATTATATATTTTGCTAGTACTTTCTCCTGTGTGCGCTGACGTGACAGCGAGCTGCTGTAACAAAGAGTTTCCCTTCAGGATCAATAAAGCATTTCTGATTCTGAATAAAATGTGGGATGATGCGAGTTAAAGGCTACCTGTGCAGAGATTCAACGTATCCGTGGTCTGCAGAAACGTACACTGCCGGCGTTTTATTCTGGCGGCTGAGCCGTTCAAACAAGATCTGAGGCCAGAGTCAACACCGAGACCATTATCAGCTGACATGTAGACTAATACCAGACACGTGATGTGTAGACGTGCAGGTCCAATGAACCGGTAGCCTCCATCTGTAGGCGGGGCAGAATAAAACTCAACAAACCCCACCCTGGAGACACAGCAACACAGTGTTGCATGTGATGATAACGTGTTTGGATATTTCCACTGGGTCAGATCCGTTCATGTTCTGCTCTCCCTCCATGTTTCCTCAGCTGGGTGCGGACCCGCTGGGCGCTGCTGGTGGTGTTCTGGCTCGGCTGGTTGGGGATGTTGGGTGGAGCCGTCCTCATCATCCTGCAGGCTCCTCGCTGCAGAGATCTACCCGCCACCAACTGGTGGAACGACGGCCCGCTGTACCAGATCGGAAACATCCAGGCCTTCACCGACAGCCGCAACCTGAAGGGTGAGAACATCCAGCGTTCGCACGGCATTCTGGGAGATTAGTTCAACATCTGTAAGAGAGACTAACAGCAGTTTAAAGAGAGGGGGGGGGGTGTTGCTTAACTCACCCTTCATCAAAATAACTGTTGGTGTAATGTTGCTGACTACATGTCTGCAGTAAAGCAGAAGTAAAACACAGTTTGAACACCATGCTAAATGCTAACTATAGAGAGCTGAGGTTAGCTTCTGGTTAGCTTCTCTCAGTGTATTTGGTAGGTGTACGTTTAGCCGTGCTAACAGCGCGGCTGTCTGGATGTTAATGTCGGTCTGCTGGACTGCGATGAGACGTGCTTCATCGTTCACGCTCCCCTCAGGATGAACTGTAATAACTCTGCCGATCCTCTGACTTTCCATCTAGCGCCGCCATCAGGTCGACACGTTAACGCGTCCGACGCTTTGGTTTCTGACCAAACACCTGCAGAGCTGATGGCGTTCCCATCAGCCTCAGCTGCACTCCGTGTTTACTGCTAATCAGCTAATGTTAGCATTGTCATTGTGAGCTGATATTAGCATTTAGCTCAAAGTACAGCCTCACAGAGCTGTTAGCATGACTGTAGACGTAGCCAGGCTAGCTGTTTCCCCCTGCTTACAGTCTTTATGCTAAGCTAGGCTAGCCACGTCCTGACTCCAGCTCTGTACCGAACACAGACTTGATTCCGTCTGAACATCTTCCTCTCTGAAAGAAAGACATAAAGAAACTATTCTCCAAAATACCTAACTATTCCTTTAAGGACACTGGACAGCTGGAGTTTTCCTGCATTTCGTCTCTGCTCAGTCACAGCTGATGTGTCCTCCTCCTCTTCCTCCTCCTCCTCCTCCTCCTCCTCCTCAGGCCTGGAGCAGAAGATCGGCAGCCTGTTTCAGCTGAAGGTTAAAGGTCTGGTGGTCGGACCGATCCACGTCGCTCCGGCAGACGAAGCCATGAGCCTGAGGTTCGAGGAGATTTCCCCCGAGGCCGGAAACCTGGAGCAGTTTAAAGGCCTCGTCCGGGCCGCTCATAAGAAGGGTGAGGACAAGTGTTCATGCAGACGTACATCAGGAGTAATTACAGAGTTTCAAACATTCAGGGTTAATTATATACGCGGGTGGATTCTCTCTGATAATGAAGGAATTTTTGATGCTATTTTTCACGATTTACAGGATTATTAATGTAAACAAGCCACGTTAAATGACCCCTGACTGGTTGCCTTAAATTCTTGTATTAAAATTTTAAATTAAAGGTGCTCATTTGTCTGTCGTTCAGTTAATTCAGTTCATGAAATTAAATGAGCTGCTTAATAAATACGAGGTTTTAAGATGAGGGTGTCATACAGTATTGAATATAAGCATGTAGATTCATGTAAATGTGGTTTATATTAAAGACGTATTATCGCAGCACCAAATGAAATGCAAAAACACACACTGCTTTGCTTCTTACAGTGCCAACATAAACATGACACTTCACAGTTCGTTGTATGCGTCTTCTCTGAAATAATAATATGCAGAATCTTAAAAAGAAGAAACTAAAGCAATAAATGATATGAACATTTGTGAACTTGACACAGAAATATGTCCAGTCCTCCTTGATGTTTAACATCTAATCTAAACGAATCTCACAAACTGAAAAAGCTCAACTAAAGTACCGGTTCTTCAAACAGTACTGAAGTCATTTACATCTCACACATACCTGTTTACTTTACGTGTTGTGTGTTTCTGCAGGTATTTCTGTGGTTCTGGATCTGACTCCAAACTACCAGGGATCATCTGGACCCTGGTTCTCCAACATCAGCGTGACCAACGTAGCTGAGAGACTGAAGGTGAGTACTGACACACTGCAGTATACAGTGCAGTACAGCTGCGAGCTGTAAGTATGGAAGACAGAGGCAAAGATACTGTGAGAGGCGACAGGTGCACGCAGGTGAAAACAGCAGCAAGTCAGTTATTGTAGTTTGTCAGCAGGTGGAGCTGCAGCAGTGACTCACAGTCAAAAGTCTCACTCCTTCTCCGAGTCACAACTCAGACAGATCTGAACTCGCTCACACTTCCAGAGGACGTCGTCGTCTCTGACGTCCGTCCAGAATAAACCTCCAGAAACCCGCTGAGACGCCGGAGAAGAAAGCGGCTGCAGAACCTGCCTGAGAATCCTGCTGTTTCTAAGTTTCCTTCAGTCTCACAGTGATCCAGAGACAGCTGTCTGTCCGTCCACGGGTCCACTGCAGACAGGAGCTGCTGACTGCTGGTTCGGCTGCTCTGACGGGACAGTCTGACTACATGTGAACAGATACAGGCTGAAAGACTCACAGCTAACTCACTGTCCTGTGTCCTGATCTACAAAAGGCCCCTCATGAGATGACAGTTCAAGTTGCACTGTGATAAATGTAGAGGCTCAAAACGCTCAAAAATAAAAACAGTTTCCATATATCGATGTGACCTGTGTGAGACAGCAGAGGGCGCTGTGGTTGTGTCTAACAGCTGTCTCTCTCCTCAGTCTGCTCTGGTGTTCTGGCTGAACGAAGGCGTGGATGGCGTGCAGTTGTCGGGGGTGGAGCGGGTGGCCAGCGTGGTGCCGTCTCTGTGGACCGACATCCGAGCCATCGTCCAGAACGGGACGGACGAGCATCCCAACAAGAGGTCAGAAACCACACCTCAACACAAGCACAGCTAGAAACCAACATACATCTACTCAATGATGTGATGCCGGACCAAAGCTCTTTAAAAAAAACACAGAACTGAGATAGTGGACAAAAAAACGGACCAACGTACCCGAGATCAAAATCTGCCCAACAATTCAGCATCCCTTCCACATTTAGACAAATCTACAAGTCCTTATAACTCAGAATCAGAATCAGAAATCCTTTATTGATCCCCGAAGGGAAACTCTTTGTTACAGCAGCTCGTCTTTACGTCAGCGCACACAGGAGGGAGTACTAGCAAACAATATGATACAATACACTGTAATACACAATAAAACAATAAAAACAGGTCAGAAAATACATTAAGTATCCTGTCGGTATAAGTATAAGATAAAATAAGTGTGAAGTACCAACTGGGTTTACTGGTTGATGATGATAATACAGTATAATAATACAATGTAATAATATAAGTAATAAGCAGAGGTGCATGTACTGTCGAGTTAAGTGCAGCTTATTGAGATTATTAAGATATTGCACAGCAGTAATGGAGGTATGAATAATATCAATAAATAGGAAAACTAATATTGCACAGGAGTATTAACACAGAATATTGCACAATTATTACAAGTATGGCAGAGATGTTAATGATCAATGTCCAGTTTAGTGACCTAGATCTTATAATATACAGCTGATAATATAATATCAATAAATAGGAAAACTAATATTGCACAGCAGTAATGGAGGTATGAATAATATCAATAAATAGGAAAACTAATATTGCACAGGAGTATTAACACAGAATATTGCACAGGAGTATTAACACAGAATATTGCACAGGAGTATTAACACAGAATATTGCACAGGAGTATTAACACAGAATATTGCACAGCAGTAATGGAGGTATGAATAATATCAATAAATAGGAAAACTAATATTGCACAGGAGTATTAACACAGAATATTGCACAGGAGTATTAACACAGAATATTGCACAGGAGTATTAACACAGAATATTGCACAGCAGTAATGGAGGTATGAATAATATCAATAAATAGGAAAACTAATATTGCACAGCAGTAATGGAGGTATGAATAATATCAATAAATAGGAAAACTAATATTGCACAGGAGTATTAACACAGAATATTGCACAGGAGTATTAACACAGAATATTGCACAGGAGTATTAACACAGAATATTGCACAGGAGTATTAACACAGAATATTGCACAGGAGTATTAACACAGAATATTGCACAGGAGTATTAACACAGAATATTGCACAGCAGTAATGGAGGTATGAATAATATCAATAAATAGGAAAACTAATATTGCACAGCAGTAATGGAGGTATGAATAATATCAATAAATAGGAAAACTAATATTGCACAGGAGTATTAACACAGAATATTGCACAGCAGTAATGGAGGTATGAATAATATCAATAAATAGGAAAACTAATATTGCACAGGAGTATTAACACAGAATATTGCACAATTATTACAAGTATGGCAGAGATGTTAATGATCAATGTCCAGTTTAGTGACCTAGATCTTATAATATACAGCTGATAATATAATAAGGCCCCAAAGCCTCCAGAAAGGAACTCACAGTTTTGCCTCTCAAGAGTTAATTTCTCTAATGGTAGGAATTGTGCTAGTTGACCTCGGAATAACTTAAATGTTGGAGGAGCATTTACCTTCCAAAAAATTTAACTTTGCACAGTAATTAATCATAATCAGCACGACTAGATTTCCAAACACCACTTAATTACTCACACCACTAACCCAGAGTTTGCAGTTTGGGGGTTTATCTTTCGAGATCTCACACGTCCGTAATAAACTGTATGAACACATTTCAAATTAGCCTCTTTTTCGTCACTAGAACATGAAAAATGTATTCTGTTGCATAAACACGAGCCTGTAGCTTCATCTGACGCCATGCTGACGTCATTTCCCAGATTTTTAACAAGGAGGCAAAGATGAACAACAATTAGTACTAAAAATAGTAAAAATACTATAAAATCTAGTCCCGTTAACTCAAACCGTAAATATTTGAAAAGAAAAAGTCTGTATTTTGGATGTTAAATTCTGTTCTTAACAAATGATTTTAGTCACAAAACGAGTCTTTAAACTGCTTCAGTCCATTTACATAAACTGAGAGTCTGTTGTTGAAAAGGCGAGAACATGGAGGAAGTGAGCTTTAAAAACGCATAACACGGTTTCAATACTTTGCAAACACACGACTGAAAAATGTTTTTACGCCTGAAAATGTGGATTTCATGAAATGAGCGTTCGGTGTGTTTCCCAGAGTCCTGATCGGCGTCACAGACCGCTCCTCGGCTAACGACGTGTCCGACCTCCTCTCCTCTACCGGCGTCGACCTGCTGATCTCCAGGGTCCTCCGCCCCGCCGCGGAGCACGCTCAGTCCGTCCAGCTCCTGTATTCGTCCCACATCCAGACCAAGCTGGCCTGGAGCCTGGGGGGGCGGGCCGAGGGTCACCTGGCGTCGCTGGTGGGCCCGGCTCTGGTCAAACTGCACCAGCTGCTGCTGCTCACGCTGCCCGGGACGCCCGTCTTCAACTACGGAGACGAGATCGGCCTGATGGACGAGGTGAGGACGCCGCGTCTCTGACGTCCGTCCAGAATAAACCTCCAGAAACCCGCTGAGACGCCGGAGAAGAAAGCGGCTGCAGAAGCTGCCTGAGAATCCTGCTGTTTCTAAGTTTCCTTCAGTCTCACAGTGATCCAGAGACAGCTGTCTGTCCGTCCACGGGTCCACTGCAGACGGAGCTGCTGACTGCTGGTTCGGCTGCTCTGACGGGACAGTCTGACTACATGTGAACAGATACAGGCTGAAAGACTCACAGCTAACTCACTGTCCTGTGTCCTGATCTACAAAAGGCCCCTCATGAGATGACAGTTCAAGTTGCACTGTGATAAATGTAGAGGCTCAAAACGCTCAAAAATAAAAACAGGTCAGAAAATACATTAAGTATCCTGTCGGTATAAGTATAAGATAAAATAAGTGTGAAGTACCAACTGGGTTTACTGGTTGATGATGATAATACAGTATAATAATACAATGTAATAATATAAGTAATAAGCAGAGGTGCATGTACTGTCGAGTTAAGTGCAGCTTATTGAGATTATTAAGATATTGCACAGCAGTAATGGAGGTATGAATAATATCAATAAATAGGAAAACTAATATTGCACAGGAGTATTAACACAGAATATTGCACAGCAGTAATGGAGGTATGAATAATATCAATAAATAGGAAAACTAATATTGCACAGCAGTAATGGAGGTATGAATAATATCAATAAATAGGAAAACTAATATTGCACAGCAGTAATGGAGGTATGAATAATATCAATAAATAGGAAAACTAATATTGCACAATTATTACAAGTATGGCAGAGATGTTAATGATCAATGTCCAGTTTAGTGACCTAGATCTTATAATATACAGCTGATAATATAATAAGGCCCCAAAGCCTCCAGTTAATTTCTCTAATGGTAGGAATTGTGCTAGTTGACCTCGGAATAACTTAAATGTTGGAGGAGCATTTACCTTCCAAAAATTTAACTTTGCACAGTAATTAATCATAATCAGCACGACTAGATTTCCAAACACCACTTAATTACTCACACCACTAACCCAGAGTTTGCAGTTTGGGGTTTATCTTCGAGATCTCACACGTCCGTAATAAACTGTATGAACACATTTCAAATTAGCCTCTTTTTCGTCACTAGAACATGAAAATGTATTCTGTTGCATAAACACGAGCCTGTAGCTTCATCTGACGCCATGCTGACGTCATTTCCCAGATTTTTAACAAGGAGGCAAAGATACTGTGAGAGGCGACAGGTGCACGAGGTGAAAACAGCAGCAAGTCAGTTATTGTAGTTTGTCAGCAGGTGGAGC
Source organism: Siniperca scherzeri (assembly GCA_027580175.1). NCBI lineage: Eukaryota > Metazoa > Chordata > Actinopteri > Centrarchiformes > Sinipercidae > Siniperca > Siniperca scherzeri. Next base: position 29,094,019 of record CM050850.1, read on the forward strand.
TGCAGCAGTGACTCACAGTCAAAAGTCTCACTCCTTCTCCGAGTCACAACTCAGACAGATCTGAACTCGCTCACACTTCCAGAGGACGCCGTCGTCTCTGACGTCCGTCCAGAATAAACCTCCAGAAACCCGCTGAGACGCCGGAGAAGAAAGCGGCTGCAGAAGCTGCCTGAGAATCCTGCTGTTTCTAAGTTTCCTTCAGTCTCACAGTGATCCAGAGACAGCTGTCTGTCCGTCCACGGGTCCACTGCAGACGGAGCTGCTGACTGCTGGTTCGGCTGCTCTGACGGGACAGTCTGACTACATGTGAACAGATACAGGCTGAAAGACTCACAGCTAACTCACTGTCCTGTGTCCTGATCTACAAAAGGCCCCTCATGAGATGACAGTTCAAGTTGCACTGTGATAAATGTAGAGGCTCAAAACGCTCAAAAATAAAAACAGTTTCCATATATCGATGTGACCTGTGTGAGACAGCAGAGGGCGCTGTGGTTGTGTCTAACAGCTGTCTCTCTCCTCAGTCTGCTCTGGTGTTCTGGCTGAACGAAGGCGTGGATGGCGTGCAGTTGTCGGGGGTGGAGCGGGTGGCCAGCGTGGTGCCGTCTCTGTGGACCGACATCCGAGCCATCGTCCAGAACGGGACGGACGAGCATCCCAACAAGAGGTCAGAAACCACACCTCAACACAAGCACAGCTAGAAACCAACATACATCTACTCAATGATGTGATGCGGACCAAAGCTCTTTAAAAAACACAGAACTGAGATAGTGGACAAAAACGGACCAACGTACCGAGATCAAAATCTGCCCAACAATTCAGCATCCCTTCAGTCCTTATAACTCAGAATCAGAAATCCTTTATTGATCCCGAAGAAACTCTTTGTTACAGCAGCTCCTGCCTGCAGACAGCGGCGTGGACCTGACGAACCTGCAGCTCGGCCCCGGACAGGCCGCGCTCCTCAGGTTTCACGCTTATAACTCAGAATCAGAATCAGAATCAGAATCAGAATCAGAATCAGAATCAGAATCAGAATCAGAATCAGAATCAGAATCAGAATCAGAATCAGAATCAGAATCAGAATCAGAATCAGAATCAGAATCAGAATCAGAATCAGAATCAGAATCAGAATCAGAATCAGAATCAGAATCAGAATCAGAATCAGAATCAGAATCAGAATCAGAATCAGAATCAGAATCAGAATCAGAATCAGAATCAGAATCAGAATCAGAATCAGAATCAGAATCAGAATCAGAATCAGAATCAGAATCAGAATCAGAATCAGAATCAGAATCAGAATCAGAATCAGAATCAGAATCAGAATCAGAATCAGAATCAGAATCAGAATCAGAATCAGAATCAGAATCAGAATCAGAATCAGAATCAGAATCAGAATCAGAATCAGAATCAGAATCAGAATCAGAATCAGAATCAGAATCAGAATCAGAATCAGAATCAGAATCAGAATCAGAATCAGAATCAGAATCAGAATCAGAATCAGAATCAGAATCAGAATCAGAATCAGAATCAGAATCAGAATCAGAATCAGAATCAGAATCAGAATCAGAATCAGAATCAGAATCAGAATCAGAATCAGAATCAGAATCAGAATCAGAATCAGAATCAGAATCAGAATCAGAATCAGAATCAGAATCAGAATCAGAATCAGAATCAGAATCAGAATCAGAATCAGAATCAGAATCAGAATCAGAATCAGAATCAGAATCAGAATCAGAATCAGAATCAGAATCAGAATCAGAATCAGAATCAGAATCAGAATCAGAATCAGAATCAGAAATCCTTTATTGATCCCGAAGGAAACTCTTTGTTACAGCAGCTCGTCTTTACGTCAGCGCACACAGGAGGAAGTACTAGCAAACAATATGATACAATACACTGTAATACACAATAAAACAATAAAAACAGGTCAGAAAATACATTAAGTATCCTGTCGGTATAAGTATAAGATAAAATAAGTGTGAAGTACCAACTGGGTTTACTGGTTGATGATGATAATACAGTATAATAATACAATGTAATAATATAAGTAATAAGCAGAGGTGCATGTACTGTCGAGTTAAGTGCAGCTTATTGAGATTATTAAGATATTGCACAGGAGTATTAACACAGAATATTGCACAGGAGTATTAACACAGAATATTGCACAGGAGTATTAACACAGAATATTGCACAGGAGTATTAACACAGAATATTGCACAGGAGTATTAACACAGAATATTGCACAGCAGTAATGGAGGTATGAATAATATCAATAAATAGGAAAACTAATATTGCACAGGAGTATTAACACAGAATATTGCACAGCAGTAATGGAGGTATGAATAATATCAATAAATAGGAAAACTAATATTGCACAGGAGTATTAACACAGAATATTGCACAGGAGTATTAACACAGAATATTGCACAGGAGTATTAACACAGAATATTGCACAGCAGTAATGGAGGTATGAATAATATCAATAAATAGGAAAACTAATATTGCACAGCAGTAATGGAGGTATGAATAATATCAATAAATAGGAAAACTAATATTGCACAGCAGTAATGGAGGTATGAATAATATCAATAAATAGGAAAACTAATATTGCACAGGAGTATTAACACAGAATATTGCACAGGAGTATTAACACAGAATATTGCACAGGAGTATTAACACAGAATATTGCACAGGAGTATTAACACAGAATATTGCACAGGAGTATTAACACAGAATATTGCACAGCAGTAATGGAGGTATGAATAATATCAATAAATAGGAAAACTAATATTGCACAGCAGTAATGGAGGTATGAATAATATCAATAAATAGGAAAACTAATATTGCACAGGAGTATTAACACAGAATATTGCACAGGAGTATTAACACAGAATATTGCACAGGAGTATTAACACAGAATATTGCACAGCAGTAATGGAGGTATGAATAATATCAATAAATAGGAAAACTAATATTGCACAGCAGTAATGGAGGTATGAATAATATCAATAAATAGGAAAACTAATATTGCACAGGAGTATTAACACAGAATATTGCACAGGAGTATTAACACAGAATATTGCACAGGAGTATTAACACAGAATATTGCACAGGAGTATTAACACAGAATATTGCACAGGAGTATTAACACAGAATATTGCACAGGAGTATTAACACAGAATATTGCACAGCAGTAATGGAGGTATGAATAATATCAATAAATAGGAAAACTAATATTGCACAGGAGTATTAACACAGAATATTGCACAGGAGTATTAACACAGAATATTGCACAGGAGTATTAACACAGAATATTGCACAGGAGTATTAACACAGAATATTGCACAGGAGTATTAACACAGAATATTGCACAGGAGTATTAACACAGAATATTGCACAGGAGTATTAACACAGAATATTGCACAGGAGTATTAACACAGAATATTGCACAGGAGTATTAACACAGAATATTGCACAGGAGTATTAACACAGAATATTGCACAGGAGTATTAACACAGAATATTGCACAGGAGTATTAACACAGAATATTGCACAGGAGTATTAACACAGAATATTGCACAGGAGTATTAACACAGAATATTGCACAGGAGTATTAACACAGAATATTGCACAGGAGTATTAACACAGAATATTGCACAGGAGTATTAACACAGAATATTGCACAGCAGTAATGGAGGTATGAATAATATCAATAAATAGGAAAACTAATATTGCACAGGAGTATTAACACAGAATATTGCACAGGAGTATTAACACAGAATATTGCACAGGAGTATTAACACAGAATATTGCACAGGAGTATTAACACAGAATATTGCACAGCAGTAATGGAGGTATGAATAATATCAATAAATAGGAAAACTAATATTGCACAGCAGTAATGGAGGTATGAATAATATCAATAAATAGGAAAACTAATATTGCACAGCAGTAATGGAGGTATGAATAATATCAATAAATAGGAAAACTAATATTGCACAGGAGTATTAACACAGAATATTGCACAGGAGTATTAACACAGAATATTGCACAGGAGTATTAACACAGAATATTGCACAGGAGTATTAACACAGAATATTGCACAGGAGTATTAACACAGAATATTGCACAGGAGTATTAACACAGAATATTGCACAGGAGTATTAACACAGAATATTGCACAGGAGTATTAACACAGAATATTGCACAGGAGTATTAACACAGAATATTGCACAGGAGTATTAACACAGAATATTGCACAGCAGTAATGGAGGTATGAATAATATCAATAAATAGGAAAACTAATATTGCACAGCAGTAATGGAGGTATGAATAATATCAATAAATAGGAAAACTAATATTGCACAATTATTACAAGTATGGCAGAGATGTTAATGATCAATGTCCAGTTTAGTGACCTAGATCTTATAATATACAGCTGATAATATAATAAGGCCCCAAAGCCTCCAGTTAATTTCTCTAATGGTAGGAATTGTGCTAGTTGACCTCGGAATAACTTAAATGTTGGAGGAGCATTTACCTTCCAAAAAATTTAACTTTGCACAGTAATTAATCATAATCAGCACGACTAGATTTCCAAACACCACTTAATTACTCACACCACTAACCCAGAGTTTGCAGTTTGGGGGTTTATCTTTCGAGATCTCACACGTCCGTAATAAACTGTATGAACACATTTCAAATTAGCCTCTTTTTCGTCACTAGAACATGAAAAATGTATTCTGTTGCATAAACACGAGCCTGTAGCTTCATCTGACGCCATGCTGACGTCATTTCCCAGATTTTTAACAAGGAGGCAAAGATGAACAACAATTAGTACTAAAAATAGTAAAAATACTATAAAATCTAGTCCCGTTAACTCAAACCGTAAATATTTGAAAAGAAAAAGTCTGTATTTAGGATGTTAAAATCTGTTCTTAACAAATGATTTTAGTCACAAAACGAGTCTTTAAACTGCTTCAGTCCATTTACATAAACTGAGAGTCTGTTGTTGAAAAGGCGAGAACATGGAGGAAGTGAGCTTTAAAAACGCATAACACGGTTTCAATACTTTGCAAACACACGACTGAAAAATGTTTTTACGCCTGAAAATGTGGATTTCATGAAATGAGCGTTCGGTGTGTTTCCCAGAGTCCTGATCGGCGTCACAGACCGCTCCTCGGCTAACGACGTGTCCGACCTCCTCTCCTCTACCGGCGTCGACCTGCTGATCTCCAGGGTCCTCCGCCCCGCCGCGGAGCACGCTCAGTCCGTCCAGCTCCTGTATTCGTCCCACATCCAGACCAAGCTGGCCTGGAGCCTGGGGGGGCGGGCCGAGGGTCACCTGGCGTCGCTGGTGGGCCCGGCTCTGGTCAAACTGCACCAGCTGCTGCTGCAACGAACGCGTCGGTTCAGAGTTAATTTAACCAAATGAACACTGTTCACCATCACCGCGAAGCCCACTTTACACCTTATCATTTAGAGTTACACATAGTGAGTTTTTAAAAATCAGATATCTTTTAGACTCTTTTGGATTTGTTAAAAATACATCCGTGACAAAGTGTTAAGTATTAAAATGAAGGCGGTGTAGTCCCTCATTCGTCCAGGAGTGTTCTATCGTAGAAAAGGTTTCAGTCGTGGTCGTCTGGACGCTGTTTTCAGAATCAAGACGTTTCGGCTCCCATCCGGAAGTCATTCTCAGTTGTGAAAAAATGGGACGGGAATTTGAAATTTAAGCTCCTCTGAGTTGTTATTATTGTTAACAACAGGCCTGATTACTGATTACTGGGCCATCATGGAAACTATTAGGTCAGTTTCAGGTGAAACTAGCTAATCAGCAGATACTCAGGTAGACTCCTCCCGAGGGCGGGCTTATGTAACAGAGTAGCTTAAATTTCTAGTTCCTGTCCCATTTTTCACAAGAGTCACATTTCAGCTGAAAATATGCAGCAGAAGGAGTAGTACCAGCAGTATTGGCAGTGGTAGAAGCTGAAGTTTTAAAATGCAGTTAGAAGTAGAAATACTAGTAAAAGCAGCAGAAGGAGTAGTACCAGCAGTTATAGTAGTATTGCGTTGTGATTGTCGGTGTATTGATCTCGTCCTCTCTGTGGGCAGGAGGAGAGGGCGGAGCGTCTGTCCTGTCGCAGTTTTTTCCGCAGTCTGAGCGAGCTTCGTGGTAAAGAGCGCTCCCTGCTGTTCGGAGACTTCCTCCTCCTCTCTAACTCCTCCTCCTCCCTGGCGTACCTGCGGGTCTGGGATCAGAGCGAGCGTTACCTGGCCGCCTTCAACTACGGAGACGAGATCGGCCTGATGGACGAGGTGAGGACGCCGCGAACCCTCAAACAGATTCCACATGTTACGTTTATTTAAAGTGTGTGTGGGATTTGGGTGATTTCAGCGTCTTTCAAACGATGTGGACGGAGCTTCTCTCGGTCGAAAGATTAAACAACACTTGGCTCTCTGCCACAGGGTCGCGCGTTATCACCACTAGATGGTGGCAAAGGGTTTTCAAATCCTACGCAGAGCAACCTGACAACCTGTAAATTGATTAAAAATAGTCGATTTCATTAAATTTAAACAAAAAAACAACACATAGAACAGTACATGACAACCACGTTAACCCCCACCCAGGGCCGGATTTACTCACTAGAAGGCCCCTTAGCAAATATGTACACCTGCTTACTGATTCTTATTGATCCTGACATTTTAACGTCTCTGTTAAAGGGCACCAAGTTTCCCAGAATGCTTTGGGAAGTATTAAAATGAAGGCGGTGTAGTCCCTCATTCGTCCAGGAGTGTTCTATCGTAGAAAAGGTTTCAGTCGTGGTCGTCTGGACGCTGTTTTCAGAATCAAGACGTTTCGGCTCCCATCCGGAAGTCATTCTCAGTTGTGAAAAAATGGGACGGGAATTTGAAATTTAAGCTCCTCTGAGTTGTTATTATTGTTAACAACAGGCCTGATTACTGATTACTGGGCCATCATGGAAACTATTAGGTCAGTTTCAGGTGAAACTAGCTAATCAACAGATACTCAGGTAGACTCCTCCCCGAGGGCGGGGCTTATGTAACAGAGTAGCTTAAATTTCTAGTTCCTGTCCCATTTTTTCACAATTGAGAACAGTGTCCAGATGACTACGACTGAAACCTTTTCTACGATATTAAAATGAAGCTTCGTGTGCGGTAAACAGTCTACAGCTTTATAATTTATGTTCCTGGGTGGAAGTCAGTTTAGGAAAGTAAACTCTGATTCATCTGCTGCTGTGAAAGTTTCATTAAACCTGAAGCGAAGCAGCGATGGTTCCAGTAAGCTTCGCGAACACGCAGCTCATCGAGATTCTGTCCTCACTTCTGTGTCGGACCTGCTGGATACAAACACGTGACAAACAACATGTGCGCCCATCAAGTTTCAGCCAGAAGTGATGAAGATATCAGAGATGAAGAGGGAGAGGAGGAGGAGGGCGACGACAGAAACCGGCAGCTTTATTTTCTAATTTAAACTTTATCACTTATTTTACTTCAGATGTCACTAAACAAAGAAGTTCGTGTGTTCGTGATTCAAGCTAAAAACGAACAAAGTTCCTCCTCACTCGTTAATCTGCCGTCACTTCTCACAGCGACTTCAGTTGCGATGCTTTTGGGAAACATTAAGAAGGTTCATAAGATGGACGTCACCATCGACTCCTGATATGGAGGAGAGAGAAATGAGGCGCTGCTCAGCTCAGAGTGGAGTTCACAGTTTGTCCTGCAGAGGGCAGAAGGTGCTCACTGATCAATACTAAAGACTTTACCATGAACTGTATTGATGTCAGTGGTGCAGTTCTTCAGTAAAAGCAAAAACACCACAGTGTAGAAATACTCAAAACATATAAAATACAATATATACCAAAAGTAAAAGTACTCATTATGCAGAACGGCCCATTTCAGAATAATATATATTATCTTATTGGATTATAGTTATTGATGATGCAGCTGGTGAAGGTGGAGCTCATTTTAATCGCTTTACATACAGCTTGTGAATTTCAGTAAAGTTTTATCTTTATCTGTAACAATACACCATCATTTATTTGTTGATTATATTTTGCATTAATAATCTGAATCTGCACATTTATCAAATAAATGTAGTGGAGTAAAAAGTATTTCCCTCTGAAATGTGGAAAGCACCTCAGAACTGTACTCGTAGCAAAGCAAGACAACGCGTAAAGAGACGATGCAGATAATCTGGAGTCATTAAGGGACGACTAACGTTTTACTTTTTACTTGTATTTACTGTAGCAGCTACAGCAACCCGAGGTTAAAGGGCACAACAGGAAGTGGAACAAACCCAAAGGTCCAGGCAGTTTCCCAGAGTTCCTCTGTGTTTTAAAGATGCTGCAGAGACGCCGAAGCTTGAAGAAACGACTCTGCAGAGTACAGCAGGTGGACAGGAAACAGGAGTACAGTACTGAGTGTGTTCACACGCATACAGATCATTAGATCTGAACAGGTTTCAGATAGAAACAACTTAACATTCACTGACAGCTTCAGCTAATGATGAGAGTTTGTTTAAACTGCATTATATCACAGTAAGAAGAGGAGGATGAACCAGGAAACAGCTCGAGCTGCACTTCAGTGGCCTTGTCGAGGTGAACATGGATGTTTTATGAGAGCTGGATACCAGACTCCAAGAAGGCAGCGCCAGCGAATTACACATTACACGTTGTATATATGACTATGTATAAATCAGGCAGGGGTACGAACGCGTACAACAGAGAAGCACAACGTGTAAAACTAATAGCAGCATAATGAATATACGTTAAAACCGATTTACAATAAAAGTTGTAAATAAAAGCGCAGATTTCACAGCCTGAACCATTTTTTTTTTTGGGTCCACAGTTAGTTAAAGTTATGCAAGTGAAATGTTCCCATTAAAGAATGTAATTAATTATAAATCTTTTATCTTAAAGAAAACCAAAAACGAGATGACGACACTCACAGATAATGAACTTTTCGAGGCTTAAATATGAAAACCTAATGGTTTAAAAAGTCTTAAAGAATGGCTGCTGGAAGTCCTGATTGGCTGACAGGTGTCCATTGATTTCTAATAACCAGACTTGCTTGTGGTTCCCGCTTTTTCTTATCTGCAGATATTTTTTGTTTTTATAAATCCTTTTCTTCGATACATCTCAGCTACGATTACGAGAAATATATTATTCACCGTGTTAATGTCTTTGTTCAGATTTCCACTGAGAAATAAAAAAGTGTGTGTTTGAAGTTTTAGTTTTGCAGTTTGGTGGTTTTGAGAAAAGGTTCGTTAAAGTTTACGGCCTGTCATGCTGTTTTCCTGCGTTAGCATCAAAATCTAAAGGGTTCGACCTCCGGAAAGCAGAAAGATGAGAAAGTAGACGCTGAGACGTCTGAACGGCGTCACGTTTCCTGAGTCCGAACCAATATTTCACTCCTTCTATCTGAGGACAGGAGATCTGATCCGACAGATTCAAATGTTTAATTTCTGCATCTCATCCGGACCCATTTCAGTGATTTATACATGCATGTGCAAATATTCTCCGTGGTTTATTTATATGTGGCCTCTCTGCATGTTATGAATGTATTCATTTTAAGCTTTCATCGTCGTGTGAGGATTAATTTCATCTGTGAGTGTGTCGACTACCGACGCTCTCTGGAGTTTTCTTCCTCGCTGTCTTTTATAATTAAGAGCCAGCTCTTAATTCCCTCACCTGATTACTGAAACTACATTAAACATTCAAACTGGAGCTCAATCAGCGCTTATCGCCATGACAACAACATCCATCCCTCGCCCCCTCCCTTCCTTGCTTCCTTTTAAACTTGGATGTGAATCGACAGCAACACGACGCTGAACAACATCGATCTGTCACATACAACCGCCGCTCTCTGTTCTTCTTCTGGGAACAGGAGAGTCGCTCAGAGTTGATGAATAAAAGATGTTTTATTCTGGTGAACCTCTAATGGTGGCATGTTACGCCCCCCCCCCCATCCCTCTCAGAGACGCTGTGGCCTCGAGAGCGGCGCCGTCGTGTTTGCTGTTCCTCATGAATAAAGCAGAAGCCCTCAGGTTGAAGACAGGTAATCAAACCGGCCGACTCTCCTGGTTTTCATCTACAATTAAGTTCTAAATGTGTTTTTGATCAAAACGTCCTGCAGCTGAAACAAAGACTGTTAGCAGCCGGAAAGGCAGCTACCGCGTCTATAATCTACGGGACATGAAGAAGAAGAAGGACAAGGAGACAAGAGAAAGAGAAGAAGACTTTCATGTTGGCAGTTGCAGAGCGGTGGATAGTTGTATTCCCAGGGCAGGTTAATGAGCAAGGCATTAACACCAGGGGACTTTGGTAACAGCACCAATAATGAATGAGTTAAGGGTTTAATCCCCTTAGCAGAGCAAGGCAGTCTGCATCAGGCCTGCAGACCAGAGTTCGGGGTCCACACAGAACATTTCCACCAGTTTAAAATGTAAATGCAGCATTTCTGAGCGTTAAAGGATGAAAAAGATTCATGTTGTCCAGCTGTGTAGGTTTAAATTAAACTACTGTGGGTATCTTGCAGAAAGATGCTGCTGCTAATGCTAACGTTAACGATTTTATACATGATAAGAGCCTCACACTACAGTATGCAAAATACAAACTTATAATATGGAAGTACCGTAAGTATTCTTAGAGTATAATGAAGTTATTCTTCTGAAAGCTTTTCCAGGTTCAGTGTCCTTTAGTTCAGGAAGATGTTGCAGCCACGATTAAGAACTCCAAAGACGAAACAGTAAAACACGAGGCCACCCACCTCCCGTCAGAAATAAAAGCCCTGAGATCAGCTCTTATTTGATTTACAATCCCACACCTGGTTTTATGAATCCAGTCTGGCGGCAGAGCCACTGATGGAGTCTGATTTAGGTCGAGGAGGGAAACAGAACGACAGTTGAGAACGATTTAAAAAATGCAAATTATTAGTCAAACTTTTGTCTCATAATTTTCATGTAGCAAATGTTAGTTTGACTTCGTGGTCAACATTTTGAGAACCTAAATCTAAATTGTAAAAAGTCAAAGTAAATTATCTTGAATTTAGAAAAAAAGTCACAATTTTGACAAATTGTCCGTTTTTAATTCCCTGTCGTTTATTTTTGACTTAATTTCTCATAATCTCGACTTTAAAGTCATAATTTTCACATAATATCTCCAAATTTTTATTTGTACAATCATAATTATGACTTCTTAATCCTAATTTGGACTGCGGGATCGTACTTCGCAGTCATTTTTGAAACAAGTCATCGATTTCACACTAAAGAAAGAAGCAACTTCTCTTCTAGCTGACGACGGTCGATTTTATCCCCAGTTGCTAGCTAGCGTGAGCTAATGCTATTGCTTGGTTTTTTAATTGAGACTCAACATTAACACAACTAACATTTCGTCTATTTTTTTCTTCCACAGCAGGCTGTCCGGCTGCAGGACGCTCAGTAAAAACCCTCAAGGCCACAGTTCAGTATTTTTGTCTTGCAGCGTCGCTCTGATCCAAAGAAACTTCTCCTGTCGTAAAACTGAAACCGCGCCCTTCAACAAATGAATCGTCTCCGGAGATGCTATTAGTCAAGTTGACACGAAGAGTGGGCTGTAAAGAAAATTAAGCTTTTATGGTGCATCAGTTTTATTGTGTTTGTCAGCTCATCAGCAGGCAGCAGGTGTTTGTATCTCAGGAGTTTAACTTTCACCTGCCAGCTTCATTGCTGAGAGAAGGATTCAGATCACTTCATTACGGAAAAATATCAACATCAAAATGTGGAAAAACGTCCTGCAATCAAAGTATCAGCAGTAAAATCTACTCAGGTCTGATCGGTTCACCACTTTGGTCCAGACTGAAACATCGTGGATGCTGTTATCAAGACGGTCGTATGATTACAGAGTTGAGGTCAAGTGACGATTAAAATATTGTACATTTATAATATGACACCATATTTGTTACATTTAGTTTAACTTAGATTGAACGACAGTCTTTGGCTGATGTGGTGAGGTGAGGTGTCCATGTTTGTTTGGTTTTCAGGCATTTTATTACTGAGTGCAGAGTCGGAAATACCGCCACTTTCAGAAAAAGTAATTACAATGTGAACGCTACAAGTCGGAAACTCAAGGTTACGTTAACTGTGATATGACATGAATAAGTACAGACTCACAGATCTGCTAGCGTGGCTGTAGAAAGTAACAAAGTAAGTAACAAAAAAGTTCCTCTCCAGGTCGAGTAAGTTCTCTGCATAAAATGTCTAAAAGTCACAGATTTTTGGCAAGTTTCTCAAATTCAATTAAATTTTATTTATACGGCGCCAATTCATAACAGATGTTATCTCATTGCACTTTTCCATTTACAGAGACCCAACAAATCCCACCATGAGCAAGCACTTGGCCACAGCGGCAAGGAAAAACTTCCTTTAAGAGGCAGAAACCTCGAGCAGAACCAGACTCAGGGTGGGCGAGAGAGAATAATGTAATTGGTAGTGGTAACATTAATTAAATAATAATAGGAGTGATAGTGATAATAATTGCAATAAGACCAATAATAATAATAATAATTGTAGCAGCAGTTGTCGAGCAGGAACACTGGGGCAGCAGGTGACCCACAACCACAGATCCAGACTCTGCAGGAACACTGGGGCAGCAGGTGACCCACAACCACAGATCCAGACTCTGCAGGAACACGGGGGCAGCAGGCGGCCCACAACCACAGATCCAGACTCTGCAGGAACACGGGGGCAGCAGGCGGCCCACAACCACAGATCCAGACTCTGCAGGAACACGGGGGCAGCAGGCGGCCCACAACCACAGATCCAGACTCTGCAGGAACACGGGGGCAGCAGGTGGCCCACAACCACAGATCCAGACTCTGCAGGAACACGGGGGCAGCAGGCGGCCCACAACCACAGATCCAGACTCTGCAGGAACACGGGGCAGCAGGCGGCCCACAACCACAGATCCAGACTCTGCAGGAACACGGGGGCAGCAGGCGGCCCACAACCACAGATCCAGACTCTGCAGGAACACGGGGGCAGCAGGCGACCCACAACCACAGATCCAGACTCTGCAGCTCTGGAGGCAGAAATACCTGCTGACAGCGACAAAAGGAGAGAGGAGAGAGACGAGAAAGCACAGAACTACGGGAGAGAGAAGATGTCGAGTTAGTAACATGCAGTAATGGGATAAAAATGCATACAGACGGAGAGGGAGAGGAGGAGAGAGGTGCATCATGGGAAGTCTCCCGGCAGTCTAGGCCTATAGCAGCACAACTAAGGGATGGTTCAGGACTCACCTGAGCCAGCCCTAACCATAAGCTTTATCACAGAGGAAGTCTTAAGCCTGCTCTTAAACGTGGAGATGGTGTCTGCCTCCCGAACCCAAACTGGGACCTGGTTCCACAGGAGAGGAGCTTGATTACACTCATCTTCAACGCCCTTCACTCTTATATATATATACACTTATTTCCCTGATTAGTGCTCCTATCAGGACTGTGTGGACGGATTGATGTCTCCCTCAGTGTCCTGTTGTACCTGTTAAGGTGGGACAAATTACACCTTTATCACTGTTACTGGTGCACACATTCCTCGTAGCTCAGCGGCTTTGCCTCTGAATAATAATGCTGAAAAATGTTCAAAGGCAGAAATTTTGAAAAACCATCGAACCAAGCTGTCCAAAACCACTTTCTCCAACAATTGGTGTTATCGGTAACGAGTAGTAATAACTAACAAACAGACCTCTGAACCGTCGCTCCGTCACCTCGCTGACCTCAATAGAAATTAACACCAACCAGTAACTCACCTCTTCTTCTTCTCTGTAATTAAACTCATACAAACGGCTGTGACCTCGGCCTCTGTGATTAGCCCGTTTGTTTCTGTGCCAGCGTTTATAAATGCCTGTTTGAATATATTTGCGAGCGTGTGAGACGTTCAGGGACCTCGCTGGCTGCCACATTAAATCACTAAACAAAGGGCACCTTCTCCCTTTCATTATGAGTTTTAATTTAGCAGCTCCCCCCGAGGTCCCCCCCCCTCCCCCTCGAGAGGAAACCACAAACATGTTAGATTCGTCCACGGTCCACCGAGTGACTGATTACCTTTAATTAGACTGTTTTAAAACTAAAGGTATACTCAGATTAAATTGTCCAACAAAATTAAACGATTACTTTTTTGATTCAGGGACAAAGACCAAAATCCTCGTAATATACCTTTTAAATAGATGTAATGAGTTTTGAGATGGAGGAAGACTTTAAACCATATTTAAGGGTTTGAATCAGACGTGGTGGTTTTGGCTCATTTCATTCTCTGGTGTCAGTTTCTTCATTCAGATTTGCTGTTTTCCCTGTTTTATAAATACAGGATATTACTGCGACAGCCTGGACATTTATCTTTAGTAATATGCCCTGAATTATTACATCGGTCTCCTCGCCATTATTTGTTTTGGTTATCATCATTTAAAACGCTTTGTGTCGCTTGTAAGACACTCACCTGCCCTCACCTGAAGTAGCTCTGTCTGAACGTAACAGTCTGGATTTGCAGCTCATTCAGCACGTGTAACGTTACTCCTCATTAGACTCCGACTCTCCGCTGCCCGTCTGTGTCTCAATAACATCCAGACGCAACAAATGGATTGATTTTGTCTCCATGACGTCATCAGATGCAGGAAAGAGGGAGAGGATGGAAGATAAACATCGACTGGTCGGCCGTTACAGATCAAATCCTCCAGTGGGGGTTCGGTTTCATTTCCTGCAGTCAGGAGTTAAATCTACAGTCGGATAATTTGATTGAGATTTGATTTTAGGTCACATGACACCGTGGCAGCCATGATATACAGCGTTGAGTTACAGTTTATTCTGAATGCTTCAACACCAACAGTGATTCCCGAAGCACTTTCTCTGAAACCGTTAACACAAAGCGGTCACTGAGTTTGCCAAACACGCTCTCTGCTTTACACTCAGAAAACACTTTTAGGTTTAGTTCACTTACAAATCAGAGCTTGGCCACTATGAATAGGCCACAATACTGGACAGAGAGGAAGAGTTGGGTGGGCTAGCGGAGGAGGAGGAGGAGGAGGAGGTGAAGTAGGACATGTTGTGGTGAGCTGCCGCTATACTGTTGCAGGTATCATCCGGACATTTCGAAATGAGAACCTGCAAGTGCTGCAGTCTTACTGGGACGGTAATATGTACTGTACTTTCATAGCGAGAGAGGATCTATCACTAAAAACAAATGTTTTTAAAGAACTGCAAGAAAACCAGTATCAGGTGGGAGAGGTCGACCCAGAGCAGGAGACCCACGTTGTAAATACAGGACCACGTAATGGCAGATGACACCATCGTGTACTGAAACCATAGATCAGGGCTGTTCAGTTACAGATTCAGCTGGGCCAGATTTTAAAACCAGGAAATGTAGATGGGCCAGACATCTTCAGCAGCCTATTTAAAACCTGTTTTTGTTTTAGTTTTTTGGTAATGACACATTTCAAACAAATACAAATGAATGTAGTAAAAAAAATAGCAGGCGTTTGGAGCTGGCGGTAAAATAAACAAATACTTGTCGGTCCAGGCGGCGTTAAACTGACGTTTCAGGGTTGACGGAGACACATTTTCAGCAGAGCACTTCCTGCTTGTGACTGTCGGCAGCCAGATGTGTTGAGAAGCCGCTCAGCTGGTCGGAGCTCGCACGAGGAAACGCTGATCTGTGAAAGATGTGATCGGCGGCGTCGCTACATCCGTAAACATCCCGCCCGATCGGTACTGAGCACGTGCAGCTCTCAGCAGCGATGAGGAGGAAGCGAGACGGCTCCCTCGTTAGCTGCTTCCATAAACTGTATATGTAGTTTATATGTAGCGGCTATAAGTCAAAACGGCGTCCTTCACCATCTTGCAGTGTCAGGCCCATAAACACTGCACACATCACATTTCTGGACCCCCTCCGCAACAGACTGATTCCTAAGAGCAGCCCAGGTGCGTTATCATCTGGGACAACGTTAGTTTCCACCACTTTGGTCCGCAGTCGGTTCACAGGTCATCGCACTCAGTCTCCCCCCAATACTCTCCGTTCTTGAACCCTGTTGGTGAATTCTCCTCAGCATGGCGTTGGAAGGTGTGTGATCGCCGGCCCCACCAACGCTCACCCCTTCTGCAGGCACTGGGGGAGGCTTGTGGAGACATGGATCAGGGGGTCCTGCCGGGCCTGGATGCGGCACTCCGGGCGACACTTTCCACGCTGCCTGGCGAGATTTAGCCTAAAATGTTTCTGTTCTTGTTTTCTAACACGTGTTTTTGTTTTCTTCTACTGCGATTTTGTTGTTTCAATTCACTTTGATTTTTTTTATTTATTTATATAGCTCCAATTCATAACAGAAGATACCTCATTGCACTTTTCCTACAGAGCAGGTCTAGACCGAACCCTTTATAATATTATTTACAGAGACCCAACAAATCCCACCATGAGCAAGCGCTTGGCCACAGCGGCGAGGAAAAACTTCCTTTTAAGAGGCAGAAACCTCGAGCAGAACCAGACTCAGGGTCGGAGAGAGAGAGAGAGTAATGTAATGGTAGTTGTAATATTAATAAAATAATAATAAGGATGATAGTGATCATAATAGCAATAAGTCCAATAATAATAATAATTGTAGCAGCACTCTTTATAATATTATGTTCGAAGAGTGTGAGAAAATAAATATCGTTTCCCCTTATTTGTATTGATAGCGTGTTATGTTCAGAATACCCATTAATACTTTACACATTTGGATACGTGTGTGTGTGTGTGTGTGTTTACTACATGTATGACTAGCTTTTGAAGATCTTTTGGTCTACTTCACTTTGTCAGGCAGGTCCTATTTAAGTGATTGAGAACAGGTGTGGCAGTAAGTGGGTGTGGCTGGAGAAGTTTAACTCAGGTGTGATAAACAGACAGTTATGTTGTGTTTTAACAGGTGGGGCAGTCACTTTTTCACGCAGGATCCCTTAATAATAACAACCGTCATTTAAAAACTGCATTTTGTGTTTACTTGTGTTATCTTTGACTAATGTTTAAATTTGTCTGATGATCTGAAACATTTAAGTGCGACAAACATGCAGATAAAATAAGAAATCAGGAAGCGGGCGAACACTTTTTCACACCGCTGTAAATGGAAAAACTTGTGGCTTTTGCTTTTTCTGTGTGCTGTATACTATCAGCGCGTACTTGGTGCTTTGGTGCTTATTCAAATGATGGTTTGTGATTGTTTTGTTTTGTGTTTTGCACGAATTATAAGAAGAAGAAGAAGGTTTTGCTGTTTGGTGTAAGGTTTTGTGGTTAGTGTGTAGCCTGTAGTTTCACAGATAGTGCCTAAGCTGGTCTCTTCCGTTTCCACAAAGATTGAGAAAAGAGATCACGTTACTCCCCTCTTAATGTCTTTACACTGGCTACCAGCTTATGCAGAATCGCTTTTTAAGAGTTTACTCATTGCTTTTAAAGCCCCAGACTATATCTCTGAATCACTGCGTCCCTATAAACCTGCAGTGCGAGCTCCTCAGGCGGAAACCTGTTGGTGGTTCCCATGTTGAGGCGTAGGACTGAAGGGGGCCGAGCTTTTTCTGTCAGGACTCTGCAAAATCAGTATCTTCGTTTAAATCGCTTCTGAAAACACATTTTTATCGAAAGGCTTTTTTAATAACCTCTTTTATATTGCTTCTTGTTATCAGCCTTTTTCATAACCTCATTCGATTTCAGGTGAATGTGTCTGCGTGTGTGTGTGTGTGTGTGTGTTTATGTCTGTCCGCTGGTTTACGGGTAAAGTTCACGCGTAAACATGTAGGCCTACGTTTCCTTTTGTCCTTGTAAAACATTTTGTAATCTCTGGTTTTGATAAGAGCTATAAAACAAACTCTAATATTAATTATTATAAAGATTAGAGACGTTAAAGAAGCGATCCAACATTTAATGAACTCCTTTTCTTAACTTTTCCAGAGTCAGATGTTTCACACGGGTGTGTGTCGGGTTTAGCCTAGCTTAGCACAATGACTGGAAGCAGGGGGAAACTGCTAGCCTCGCTCCATCAAAGGATAAAATCCACCTCTTCCTAACTCCGTCGTCCTCTCAGCTCTCTGCATTATTGATGAGGATGGAGGGCAGATTTCTGCTCTATTAATAATACATACAGATGTTGACTTTAGTGAAGATGCTCTAACTGCTGAAACAGGATATCCTCGGCCGCTGCTGCTCTCTTTAGTACAGAAACACTAAACTTTGTCGCACGGTGTCAAGTGTTTGAGAGTAAGCAGCATCTTTATTATTATTATTATTATAATATTTATTGTCCCATGTCATGAAATCATCTTCGGTCCAACAGTTTGGTTCAACGTTTCCACACAGACTTTGAATATTTTTGAATATTAGGTTTTATATTTCATTTCGTCTTCTATAACCTGATGTCATCCAACGCCATGTCTACATATAACCACGCACCACTTAAAAAAAACCCTTAGATATATTTAAGGATCCTCAACTGATATATGGAAGAAAAAAAATCAATAGATGAAAAGTTTTGAATGATAAAATGATCATTTTGACTTACTAAGTTAAATTCTGATCATTTCTAAACAAAAATTATGTCAATTAACTATAAACTTGTTTCCCGTCTCCATTAAAGCGCAGGAAAAACTATTTTTGTGTTTTTAGTTTTGTCTTAAGTTGCTGTAATATTTACTATTTCGATCCGATTAACACAGTTGGTGGAAAGTAACGAAGTACATTTACTCAAGTACTGTACAATTTTGAGGTATTTGTACTTTATTTCCATTTTATGCTGCTTTATACTTGTATTTCACTACATTTTGGAAGCCAATATTGTGCTCTGTACTCCACTACATTTATTCGACAACGTTACTTTGCAGATTCAGATTATTAAAACTAAATATAATCAAATAATAAAGTTGATCAAATCAGCCGTGTTTTTCTGAAATGAGTCATTTTGCACAATGAGTACTTTAAGTGTATTTTGATGCAAATACTTTTACTTAAGATTTTGAACGCAGGACTTTTACTTATAACAGAATATTTCCACACTATTACTACTTTTACTTTTACTTGAGTTGAAAGATTTGAGTACTTCTTCCACCACTGACATGCAGTGACTGCGGTTTAAAGGGTAGAATCAGAAATGGTTTAGTTTTGGTGACTTTAAGATGGTAATTTGGAGAAGTTCGTTTAATTATTTTCTGCCATTTATAAAACTGTAATCAAGTTTTTCATTATTGTCTTTAAAATCCTTTAACGTGGGATCACGGTGCGAGTCTGAACCATCAACACTTTCTTTCTTTTCATCCCGTGATGTTGTTTCGCGAGCGTGACGAAAGCCAGCCGAGTTTTACCTGCAGGAAGAAATAACCTGCTACGTGCTCGCTGAACGCTGAACGCTGAACGAGCATCAGCGGCTTCGGAAGGGATTTCACTTCACATCAGTTCGTACAGGAGCTCAAGTTTCATGTCGGAGCGAAGCACAGTATCACAGCGCGTTTAAAGAGGAAACAATCCAGCAGACGCGAGAGCGTTGAATAAAAGCTTTGTGTGGCGGGAATACAGAGAGATAAAACTGATCCCGCAGCATTAAAGGGACATTTCAACCAGTTCAGAAAACTGTTTCTTCACTGATGTTTGATCTTTTTTCAAAAATAATTTCCAAAAAACGTCCGAAGTGTTTCAGAAAATGTCGAAACGCGCGGTCCCCACATAGACAGAAGGACAAACACGCAGAGTGCGAACTAAAGGGGGAGCTGTGTGCCGTTTCTGCATCTTCATCGTCAGGGATCGTGTGTCAAATTAGGCCACTGATGTAAGATTCATCACCAATTAACTCTGATAAAAGACACCGGCATGCTGTTCTTGTCATCACCATCGAAGCGTGGCGCCGCAAGATCGTGAACTCGTTTTCCTATCAGACGAGTCCGTGAATAAAGAGTATAGCCCGCCGCTCTGCAGAGCGCTCTGTGCCGTGCTGTAGTCGGCCGGATTGTGTCTCGCTGTGATGTCACGCTGTGGTTCCCGTGTGGAGGCTTGACGCGGCCCATAACTGATTATTACACATCGGACGCGCTGACGTAGCGCGAGCGGGCCTACGCGCAAAGCCACGGTGTCGCTCGCACACCGATAAGTGACCGTTTTTAAAATGTCATCACAGTCCGGTGAATTAAATATTAAATGAATGATCTGTTGAACTGAACACTTCCAAAATAAAATGGATAGTTTTCTTTTTTTTAAAGCAACGACAATTAAAGCAACAACACGTTTTATCGCTGTCCTCGCTTTCCATTCAAACCGGCTGCTGCGGGGACAAAACGGAGAAACTGAGCGATTCGTTTCAAACTGTTTGAGCTCCTGAATCAATTTCTCCGGTTTAAAACGTCCAAAGTGACTCGACTGATCGCCTCACGAGCAGAACGACGTCTTTTATTCTCTTTGTCTTCTTCAGACAAACGCTGAGTCAGAGCGAAGGAGGCGACGGGGAGCGGCAACAACCAAACAAACAAAGAGACGCAACAACAATGAGACTTTACTGGCTTTGCTTCATCACCGAGGAGGAGGCGGAGGAGGAGGAGGAGGAGGAGAAGACACCATGAACAGGAGGGGGAGGAGAAAATGATAACATGAGATGTGGAGGAGGGAGGGAGAAGTGTGTTGGAGGAAGAGGAGGAGAAAAAGATAACACAAAGAAGGACGTGGAGGAGTAGAAAGAGGAGAAGATGAGGTGGAGCAGGAAAAGATAACATGACGAAGGAGGAGTTCCATACTTCAACATGGAGGAGGTGGAGGAGGAAAAACAAACATGAAGGAAGATACTTGAAGGCGGAGCAGGAGGAGATGTTTACATTTAGGATGAAGAGGAGCAGGAAAACATTACACTAAGGAATATGTGGAGGAGTAGAAGAAGGAGGAGGAGGAGGAGGCGGCGGAGGAGGAGGAGGCGGAGGAGGATTTGAATGATCTTTAATCCGTTTCTTTGCAGCAGAAGAGAAGCGAACGCTGATCCTCCTGAAGGAGACGCAGTAATCTGCTGGGAGGAGTCACTCCTCTTCTCCATCAGGTGTTTCTCTCTGCAGGCAAAAAGCGTCTCAGCTGAGCTGAATGTTAATCAAAATGACCTGTCGGGAGGCCGATGATGTCACTGGGAGGCCGATGATGTCACTGGGAGGCCGATAGTCGGACATTTTGTTTTTGTCCTGACGTCACGGTTGTAATCTGTTGAACTCGCTGGTTTCAGGAAACGCTGAGACAGTAAATGTGTTTAAAAAGTTGTAAAAAAAACAACACGAAACAAAGAGAAATGAGCAGATCCTATAACATAATTATTTACGCCAGTCGCATTTCATCACTTTCACGTAAGGCCAAAGAAAACAGTTCAGTTCGGCGGCACTGCGAGGACCCCCGGGGTCTGCCGCAGATCAATATCTTCCGCTTCGCACAGTTTAGTCGGATCCAAACTAACAAAACGATGTCGGACGGGTGCGGAGAACAACTGCTGCGTTAAAATAGTCCGTTACAGAGGCTCGCTCTGGATTTGGGGCGACCTGAGACCTCAACCCGGGAAGGAATAATCGCATTGATGTTTTTTCACGTGACCTTTTTTGCAGCCGGACAGAAAAATCGTATATTCAGCTCGAGACAATAACAAAACAACCGCATGGCGAGGCCCTTTCTGTCCGTGCGCCGCGTGCTGCAGGCTGCGGCTGCACGGAGCAGCTTTCACCTTAAAACAAGAGAAAATGGTTAGAAGTATCATAAACTTTGTTTACTGGCTTAGACCGGATCACGAGACTTTGACGGTGATGTTGCTTCGTCTCACGTCTGACGAAGACGTGCGTCACCCAGGGAGCTGCTCCGCTCTCGTTTCCTTACGGTGGCGACCTCCGCTGCCGGAGTGACGGCCCGAAACCGGTGGAATCCGTTCTGAATCGAAGCAACACCAAGACGTCGACTCGAATTGTGAGATTCCCAAACACCCCACCCCAGGTTGCATCTGGGGGGGGAGACAGTAACCTCCGTCAGATGTGACCGTGACCTTTCTCCAGCCGTCCGCTGACTCCCCAGCAGCGTATCTGACCGCCTCCCAGTCGCTGGGAAGAAATACATTTTGTTCTGGAGCTGTGTCGAGAAGGTCAGAGGTCAACCTGACGAATACGTTCTTTTATATCTGACCTGTAGAGCATCATAAATCACTTATTAAGTATACTTATTATTTATAAAGCGGGACCTAATTTAAATGAACAAACTCACCTGTCAGCTGTGGGAGTGCGAACACATCAAACAGTGACGAGCTCCTGTGTTTGGGGACTGCAGGTAAACTGACCAACTTACCAGCGGAAACAGTGCAGCTGGTCCGGCGGCCGCAGGTGATTTCAGGCCGACACGCCGCCGCCGTGCAGAGACGCTGACGGTCTCCTCTTTCACGTGTCCCTCAGGGCCGTAAACAAACCGGACTCGGCACAGTGCTGATCTCTGCTGTTATCAGCCTGCGGTCTGCCAACAGCTGACACCGAGCTTCACCATGGAAACGGTTAAACGCGGAGCAGCGTCGAAGGTGGCGGCGGCGGCGGCGGCGGCGGCGGCGGCTCGGGGGAGACGGAGGACGCTGTAACGATCCGTGACAGCAGCAAAACTGTGGAGGAAGGAGTCTTCAGATTCAGCCCTCAGCGTTTCACTGCGTGACCGGTAGCAGACGAGACAGCCGGCTGGAAACACGTCGGTTTCTGTTCCTGCAGCTCGTGACATACGAGAATATGTCATGAATACTCGATTCTGACGGGCCGCAGGGCGTCCATTAATTCCTGATCATTTTTTCCCCTAGTGCTTCTCTTCCTGTGCGCGCTGACGTAAAGGCGAGCTGCTGTAACTAAAGAGTTTCCCCTCGGGGATCAATAAAGGATTCCTGATAATGGACACCTAAGCTGTCACACCTGAAACTGTCCTCCGCTCTAAAGCTCCAGAGTATCAGCCAATTATCGAGTTATTTACGATTATCAGTTAGCAGTTATATGGGCGGGGAAAATGTCTTCGCTTTCCAAAATTGTCCACAATATTTAAAATGTCCTTTTAATTTTAAAAAGGTCCTTAATGTTCTTTCCCCAAAACAGTCAAAAAGGTCTGCAATCACCAATATTATATTTTTTTTTTCCAAAACTGTCTAAAAATGTCGTCTTTTAAAAAACTTTGTCCTCGTGAAACTCAGAAGCACAAACAGAAACAGTCTGGTGAATTTGAACAAGTTGTTCACTTAAATGATCGTTTCGAAAAACAGTTCCCGTGGATCATTTTCCTTTTTCTGTATTTAGATTAAAACAAAAAACAACACAAGAAGAACCTTTCTTTCTTTCTTTTTATTTCTCTTTCTTTGCATTTATTTATTGATCCAGTTTCCTTTCTTTTATCGTCTCTCTCTGTTCTGTGGGACCACGTCGCACCTGGTTCAGCCTCTTCACATCGGCTCCCTGTTGGTTTCAGGACTGATTTTAAGATCTTGTTGATGACTTTTAAGGCTCCAGACTATATTTTAGACCTTGTAATCCCTTATGAACCTTCACGTAGTCTGAGATCTTCGGGCAGGGGTCTCCTGTCTGTTCCTGAGTCCAGGATGGAAACTAAGGGGGGCAGAGCTTTGGCCATCAGGGCCCCGAGGCTCTGGATCAACCTGCCCGAAGACATCAGGCTGTCTGAGTCAGAGTCTTCGTTTAAGTCTCGTCTCAAAACACATTTTTATCTGAAAGCAGATCCTGATTTTACCTGAACTGTTTATTTTATTGCTTTTATGTGTTTTATTTCTTTATATCTCGTCATTCATGGTGTTTTATTTCTCTTGTTGTGAAGCACTTTGTACTTTGTTTTGATAAGCGCTCTATAAATAAAGTTTTATTATTTTATTATTATTATTATTATTCTGTCCCCCCTGCTCTTCTTCTTCTCCACGTCCTCCTGTCTTCCCGTGGTCGCGGCGTCTCCGGTAACAGCAGAGAGCGTCTGTTCGGCTCCGATCGCTTCGTCCTCGGCCTCTTCGGAGGCCATTACGCAGCTCACGTCATCCGTCAGAGGACGGAGCTCCATTATAGAGTCGAGGCCTCCGCACAGACACATTATTCTGCTGATGCTCGGAGGTTAACGGCCTCCGCAGGAACACACACGCTTCAGCTTCTTCTGCCAAACAAGCTCCTCCATTAACCAGCTCCTGGGAGTCCGTTCAGAGCCGGTCTGCGGGATCTCTTCTTGTCTTTTGTCCCGATGGCGGCCTTTCAGACTCACCCGAGGACGTTATACCAGAGAGCAGAGTCTCTGATTAGCTGGTGTCTTTAGGAGCACAGCTTGTGTTTGGTTTGAGATATCTGTCTGCCAGAAACAGCACGTGCGAATCTACCTGCACGTGGATTTGCTTGTTTTCTCTATTTGCAGCGGCGTTTTCTTAAGTTGCAGGGCGCTGAGCTCTCGATGATGATGAGTGATGTTATGATGAGTGTGTGTGTGTGTGTGTGTGTGTGTGTGTGTGTGTGTGTGTGCTGGTAAACTCTCGCGCGAAGGTCTGGATTGGATCATCATTCATCACAAACTGCAGGAACACGCTTCATTTCCTCACATGAAAGAAATCCTGAATGGGAGATTATATTGAGCTACTGAAGCTAGCGGGACAGAGCTCGGACAGGAAGTGACATCGCGATACAGTTCGGTGCGAAAGATGTAGTTCAAGGCTCCAGAAAAAGCTAGTAAGTGGACCTTGAGTTAAGGTCAAGGATGAACTTTCACGCTCTCACGTGGTTTTATTTAAAAAGCCACGCTGCCTCGCGGCGTTTATCTCGGGTCGGTGCTTCTCTGGTGTTGCTTTTTTTTAAAGATATTTAGTGTTTTTAGATAATAAGATTGTAAATAATGAGACTCAGAGCCACCGAGCTGAAGAGGATAATCCTGCTTATACTATAAGCACTAAATGTGAAAACACAACGAAGCTACTTGGACTACACTGCAGAGCACAAATGAGACGGACACCGTGGGTTAGGAACAGTGGCCGGGGGGGTCGGGGCCTCCCAGCTGTCCGAGCGGACTCCCCAGACGGAGCAGCGCTGCAGGGAAACTCGCCGTTAGTAATGTGGGCGGAGGAACTGCAGGAGGAGGAGGCTGTCCTGCAGAAAGACCGACAGCTACAACACTGCGGCCGCAGCGCACTGTTACACTGAATGACGGAAACCAGGACTAACTCAGTCTAGTTTTCTGCGACTAACAGACTGTAAACCACTTCAACGTGGACTAACGGTGTCTAGTACCATTTTAATCCAGGCCAGTCCTAAATTAAAAAGGTTTGGCGTGGATGAAAAATGCCTCGAAAGCCACTTTGATCCAGAACTAACTCACGCACGGTGGCGTTTGGTGAAGTCGCGCTCCGGCGTTTGGTCCAATATTCTCTGATGTTGAATTAAACCTGAACCAATGACTCCGGTTCCTGCTGGACTCACCTCCGAACGGTCCCTGCAGGGTCCCGAAGCAGGTCCACCTGGACCCAGAGTTTGAGCCCGTTTCAGCCGCTCTCAGTGTCGCCATCTTGTCTGCTCCACTCTCTGCTGCCTTTAACGAGAGCGCTGAGGTGATTTGCCCACGCTCGGCCAATCGCCAGCCGGGAACGGTAACGATGTCGTTAGCGTTTGTTCCTCTTCGATGAGATTAGGAACTCATCTGGCCGTGTCTTTATTTTAACCTGCGGTCAACGAGGCGCGTTCGGGTCTCTGACATGACAATGAGGGAAAGAGTCCTCTGATCTCACATCTTAAACCGACGACATCTTAACTACATCCTGTCGAACAAAGACGGGTTAGCTCTGATGACTTTAGTCCAGGAGCGATTCTTAGTGCGTTCAGTTCGTTAAATCCCTGCAGCCTTTTAAAGGCAGCAGCACACGTGTTGACAAATCTGCAGCCAGAAAGCAGTGCGATCACACGCAGACGACACCGGGCTGCTGCTGAATAAACACAGCAGACTGACAAACTGCTTAAACGCTTCTTTCCGTCTGAAGATGAAGCCGAACAGTTTGCATGTGTAACCGTCTGTAAGCTGCTGTGTGTTTAAAAAACGCATCACAAAGCAGAAGCGTTGTAAACGACACGCATAAATGTTTGATACTCGGAGCTGTTCAGTACGACGACGAAGCGTAAAGTTCAGTCATGTTAATACTGCTTCAGCTTTTGTAAACTGATATTCCAAATATATTTACATCCAAGCTTTCGGATGAAAGATGATCTTCATCGGTATTGTACGAATAGATCAGTGGAGTGGTGTGAACAGGATTCGCTTATTATTAATCCAAAGAAGACACAAGAAGTCGCTTTTGGTCCTCCGGTGAACTCGTATCTTCCGCCAGTTACTGACCAGAACTCACCGACTCAACAAGTTTCCTCCTGGAAACGTTCAGGCATCTGCGCGGACGCCGCCTCGGGGCGGAGAGGACATCTGTAGGTACGACACCTGAGGTCACCTGGAGCAAGCGGACAGCTCGCAGGTTAAACAGCTCGCTTGTCCTCCTGCTCCGTCAGAGCTGGGTTCTTCTGTGCTCCTGTGTAGACGAAGCGAGCGATGATTCAACCGATCGCACTGCAGCGACGCGCTCACAACGTCTGACGTAACACGCGTTTGTAGTATCTGTTTTGTTGTTTGGTTAAACGTGTGAAACGGTGAACGCCTCAGGGCGCACGACCCGCCGCAGGAAAATATTCTGATAATAAAGTGAAATCGATCAATCAGTAAGTCAGTTTAAGAAAGTAAAGCGTGATTTATCTGCTGCTGCCGGAGGCCGCCGTCCTCAGAAATGAAGCAGCGGCGGTTATTAGTTTCGCGTACGTCGTCGATCGCGATTCGGTCCTCATTTCTGTATCAGACCTGCCGGATATAAACACGTGACGAACAACATCCGCTCCGTAAATACAAAGAAAAGAGAAGAAACCGAGACTGTCCAGCAGGAAGAGACGAGCAGAGGCAGAGGAGGACGTTACTTTTATTTTCTAATTTAAACATTTTCACTCATTTTACATCAAAACGTCACTTAACAAAGAACAAGAATAAAAGTATAGAAAACGTGCAGGTTCTGGTTCCTCCTGCAGGTTCGTCTTCCGTCATTTCTAAGAGCGACTTCAGTTTCGATGCCTTCGGGAAACATCTCTTAATCTGAAGAAGAATAAAATGTTTTTCCGACCACCTCAGCCTGAAGATGCTTCTGGGAAAAATAACTCGGTGTTCTTCCTGTTTCTGCTTCATTCATCAGCTCAGAGCCAGCGTCAGCCGATAACTGATTACTGCTGGACACCTGACTTTAAATGCAGTCGTGTTTGAATCAGAGCGAGCAGAGATAATGAAGTCAGACTGTTCAGGCAACAAACAGAGAATCAGTCTTCGTCGGAGGAAGAGGAAGAGGAGAAATCAATACAAAGAGCAGAGAGATGGAACGTTTCTTTATGTGCAGAACATAATAAGGATGAATGCAGAGAAAGCTCAAGGGCTCCGATCGGCATCAAGGTGAAGAACTGAAGGTACAAAATTAGGATAATTATAGTAATAAAGCGAACAGGAAAAAATCAATGAGGAGGAGGAGGAGGAGGAGGAGGAAGAGGAGGAGGAGGAGGAGGAGGAGGAGGAGGAAGAGGAGGGGGAGGAAGAAGCAAAAGAAAGGAGAGAAGATTGATAAGGAGGAGCGAGGAAGAAGGAGAGGAAATCAAGCGGGAGAAAGAGGCAAAATGAAGAGAAGAAGAAAGGGGTGAGGGGGAGGAGGAAGAGGAGGAGGAGGAGGAAGAGGAGGAGGAGGAAGAAGCAAAAGAAAGGAGAGAAGATTGAAGATTGATAAGGAGGAGTGAGGAAGAAGGAGAGGAAATCGAGGAGGAGAAAGAGGCAAAATGAAGAGAAGAAGAAAGGGGTGAGGGGGAGGAGGAAGAGGAGGAGGAAGAGGAGGGAGGAAGAGGAAGAGGAGAGAGGAAGAGGAGGAGGAAGAGGAGGAGGAGGAGGAGGAAGAGGAGGAGGAGGAAGAGGAGGAGGAGGGGGAGGAAGAGGAGGAGGAAGCAAAAGAAAGGAGAGAAGATTGAAGATTGATAAGGAGGAGCGAGGAAGAAGGAGAGGAAATCGAGGAGGAGAAAGAGGCAAAATGAAGAGAAGAAGAAAGGGGTGAGGGGGAAGAGGAAGAGGAGGAAGAGGAGGGAGGAAGAAGAGAAGCAACAGAGGATGAAGTGGAAGCAATGAAGAAAGGAAGGAAACAAGGTGGAGGAGGAGACAAATCAGAGAGAGAAAAGGAGGAGGAAGAAGAACGAAGGAGGGGGACAACAGAGGAGGAGGAGGTGAAAGGAGGAGGGTAAGGATGAAGAGCAGGACGTCTGAAAGTTACTCTCAAGTCCGTTCATCCATCAGCTCACAGACGGAGTCATTTAACTCACAGAGTTTTGTCCCAGCTGAGCCGCCGTACCTGCTGCACACCGTCCTCCTGTGGACGCTTTCAGCTGTGGACATGGTCTTCTTCTACGCCACAGCTGCGCGGCTCAGGAAACATCTGTCGTTTTAAACCTCGCTGCTGCGGAACTTAAACCTGCTTCAGATGCTGTGACCGGCGCAGTTAGCTAGCGAGTTAGCGGTTAGCTCACCGACGCGCCCTGCGAGTACAGTCACCACGTCAACAAGCTTCAGGATCCAGATCTTTAGCAGATTAACTTCGCTGGACCAGTGTGGCGTGACGAGGCCTTAAAGCTGCAGCAGTGCAACAAGTGAACAATGAAAACATCATCACTCCGCTAAGCCCCTCCCACCAAACCCACACGTTCGTCCGCCAGCGGGAGGAGCCCTCGCTCTCCGCGGCGAGCGCCTCGCCAGGACCCCGCTACCGCTCGGCGTGACTCGTCTTCTCAAAGACGCCCCTCCAGCACCAAATGCCACCAGGAACCTGTTTTTTCCACAGATGTCTCGTGTACTAAAGTCAGGATGTAGTGACGGTTTCAGCAAATATGCCAAAAAGTAATTTTTATAAAAGTTACCTACTGTAGCTTTAATTCATATCCACCATGTATGCGCTAACGCAGCAGTGCGTCAGCCATGGATGTATAAAGAGCGCTGGATACAGCGTCGGAGGCTCCGGGCGTTCCTATGAAAGCTGCTCAGAGGCGCATGAAAACAAAAAAGTTCCACT
Source organism: Siniperca scherzeri (assembly GCA_027580175.1). Lineage (NCBI taxonomy): Eukaryota > Metazoa > Chordata > Actinopteri > Centrarchiformes > Sinipercidae > Siniperca > Siniperca scherzeri. Next base: position 29,123,187 of record CM050850.1, read on the forward strand.
TCCTGGTATAAAATTACCCGGATCTTCCTACAGCTCCCGCCACAGGCGCAAGCGCACTAGCGTTTCCTTTAACCCCGCCTCCCTCGGCGGGCTCGGGGCTGTGCGAGCCGGCTAACTTCCGGTTTAGCCCTCAGCTAACCGGAATGGGGATAACATTATTTAGTCGTGCGGCTCTTCTAGACTTCCCAAATGTTATCGGACTGAATGGATCTAATTCTGACAGCGAAGCGAGCCGTTTCGCGGGGGTTGTGACGCTAAAAAAAAAAATGTGTCCACCGTTTTACAGCCGCTTCTTTCACAAAGTAAGTCTGGAGAATTAGCTGTTTATCTCCATCAACCAATGAGCTCATGTTCACACAGAAAGTCATGTTTTCTTTTTCAGGAAGTTACAATTTACGCTACATCTGGAGGGAAACGTGACTTTTATATTATCGTAAATCACTCAGAAATGTCCTGTTGATTATACAACATTACACTTCCAGCATTTGTGTTAATCGGTAATGAGCTGTAGATGCGTTCAGTGTGTAGTTTCTCCCTCTCTCTGTGTTCCCGCCTCACCCAGGAGTCCCGGGAAAAAAGGACATCACACACGTGCGCAGCGAGGGCTCGCGCTGTCATTTTCCACCACGCGTGCCGCCCGCAGGCTCCTCTTGTCTCGTGAGGGACTTCCCCCCCCCCCCACTGTCAGAAACCAGCGGCTCGTGCTGTTCCGCGCGCAGATTCCGCTTCACGTCAAAGCAGCTGCAGTTAGTCAGCGTGGGACCGGAACACAGCGCGTGTACCCGTCAAAATAAAAGCATACGATTTTGGAAAGCGGCGATATAAGTAATCTAATGAATGATGTAATAATTAACTTCCCAAAACCCGTGTGAGATAACGTTTGAAATTTGTTGGAAAAATTTAGAAGTAAATATGATAATAAATAAAGTGACGTAACGTATTTGAACAAACATCAGATATTTTTTTGTTTTTATCACATTTTCACACTCGCTTATATGTGGGTCGTGTGTAAAAACAGATTGATGTGGAAGTTTGTTTTAAATAACAATAAACTGGAAATTGTAGTACGATTCATCTTTTAATATTCTACATGAGGCTAGCAGTTCGGGCTAACCAAAAAAATGTGTTATCAGCAAAATGTTCTTTTAACTTTACCTTTTGATGACATCTTATTACAGTATATATAATTTATTAGCCCACGTGATTATTTTTTAATTATTATATGATCATTTATTTCCTTTTTAAGAAAGACAAATGAAATAAACCATGAGAAAATGAACTGTGTACACGTTGTTTTTGTAAATGAAAGGGTTTTATTTAATATTAAAGCCTGTTGATTTAACCTTCTGCGTCAATGGTTTGCTTGTCTAACTCCGTTCAACCGTAAACTGATTTTATTCTCTTGTTTCAGTTGAAAAAAATCTAGAGGTCTGAAAAACTGAGAAATTGTTCAGTATTATACCAAAAAAAAAAAGTCTAAAGAAACTATTTTTTGTATCAAAAACATCTTCTTCATTCTTTCTTCCTCTATTGATCTAATGACTCCTCAGATTGACCCTCCTTGTGCCCGACGCGAACGACATTATTTTGAAAATATCTTCCCGGAAGCCGTTTCCTTGTCCACGGTGTTCGACTTTACCGCTCGGTTCGCTCGGTGACGTCTCTCACCGGTAAAAATCCACCGACGAGTCGACCGGACTGGCCGCTTCTCCCTCTTCTTCGCCGGAGCTCAGAGCGGCATCACGGCGTCACGGAGCCCCGACTCTCCGCCTCTCCTCCCCGGCCTGACGGGGCCGCGAAGAGCCGCTGACAGCAAGGACAGGACACGGAGCGGGTACCGCTCAGGATGATGGATGTAACTCCGGTACCGACTAACGGACAAGGAGCCCGGTGGACTCGGCGGAGGGGCAGCGGGGACTTCTGAACATCCTACCGGTGGGAGGATAACGTTGCTGGCGCACCGACGTTGTTTTCTTGAATTTTAATCTTTTTTGTTTCTACAATGTCACCATCAAGGAGACGCGGCTGAGGCACCTGCTCTTCTTCTCGGTCCTCCGCTGACCGTCATCTTCGTCAGCTGCTCCTGACGGTTTTAGCTAACGTTTAGCTCCGGTATGAGCAGAACCGGACCTTCCTGTCAGATCTGACCGGGGTTTGGGGGGTGGTGGCGGGGTGCTGGTGGGGGACACGTTTGGATTTTTGGATGAGAACCGGCCACCGGTCCGGATTCCGGAGCTGCGGCGGCGGAGGAGGAGGAGGAGGAGGCGGGAGGAGGAGCAGCGGCAGCAGCAGCTGCGGGGAACCGAACTGACAACCTCATCCCCGGGGGGAGAGAAGCAGCGAGGCGGCCAGAGGAGGATGTGAAGATGGGTTTAGTTTTCGGTCTCCTGTGGCTGTTTACCGGCTTCCTGCAGGGCGTGCACGGCCAGGGCGTGTACGGTAAGGACCTCCATTAATACACAATTAATATGTTGTACATTTCAAAGTATTTATACGCGTTAAATACGATGTTAACGCGATTTTAACGGCCTGCATCGCAGCACAAGCGGCGCGTAACCCGGAATACCACCCACACCAACTTGACCTTGTGAGGGATTTAGCGCGTGTGTAGGCTAAATGTGTGTGTGTGTGTGTGTGTGTGTGTGCTCTTTCACTCATATTACATTCATGCCCGGCCTAAAGGTACAACAGGTAGGCTGCTGCACACCTGTGAATACCGGGGAGGGTGTGATGCCTCAGATTCCGTTAATATTCCTGTAATGTCCCGGTAATATTTACAGTGGTTCCGTGTGAAAGGACTCCTGCGTTAACAGGTCTAGCTGTCCTGACGTGCTTCACGGGGGCTTCTTGTGGACCGGCAGGTGCAGGTGTGTTCAGGTGTCTCTGGGACCCAGGAGATGCTGGCACGATGGTTACTGCTGCTGTTTCACTGTGATCCACTGTGACAGCTCTCGGGCTCCTGTGGGGACTTAAAAAGAGCTCCGAGTGACCTTTTTTATTTTAATATTATTATGCTGCTGTGGTCCTGTACTTACTGTAACAGTCGCCATAATAATCCCTCTGAAAATGTGAGGTTGTATAATTTAGTTGAGAGTTTATTTCCTTTTTTTTTTTAGAAGCTAATCCTGTCGTGTTTCTGTAGCTGCTTATAGTGTGATTCATACATGTCCTGGTCTAATCTCCTTATTTTTAATTTATAGGAATATCACATAACACATTAGCATCTTAGAGCGTGACTACTTAAACACACACACACACAAAAAAAAAAATCAAGGTCCACTTGTTTCCAGACCTTTCAACCGCATGTCGTGGTCTTCATCAGCGTCACGGTTTGTGACCTAAGTATGGGAGTTGTCATTATTTGGCCGAATTTCCACACTTAGAAACTCCGTCTGCTGATGAAGACCTTGTGATGTGTTTGAAAGCTCAGGGGTGGGGGTAAAAAGCTCATAAGTGGACCTTGAGTTCTGATTTTTTTTAAAAATGAACTTCCTAAAATGTAACTAAAGCTGCTAACAGTAGCGACAGTCGCTGTGCTCGTGGTGCAGTCGTCAATAAAGTTTTATCTTAACATTATTTAAGGATCTCAACAAATATTTAAGGAAAGTAAAAGTGCCTCAAAATTGTCAACGTGTCCTCGCACAACAAGTTTTTTCGTGCATAATCCTACGAATGTCCGGCAACTAGCAACAGGCGTACCGGACCTTCGTCGTCGTGGTAACAACAAACACGTGGTCGACGCTGCGAAGCGGTCGTGGTTTGGTTGTTAGGTTTAAAGCTCACGGTCACGGTTAAAAATAAGTAATTTAACGTTAGTAACTCGCGGTAACTTACGTACGTAACTTAAAATAACTCAACGTTGACACGAACCCCGTGAAAGACCTTTTCGTAGGAACAACCGCGAAAAGTGAACGAGAACAGCCTCAACTTGTACTTGAGTAAATGTACTCAGTTACTTTCTACCACTGATAGTAGTGTTATACGGTGTGTATATATATATATATATATATATATATATATATATATATATCAGAAAGACTTTATTGATCCCTGAAGGGAAACTCTTTGTTTCAGCAGCTCGCCTTTACGTCAGCGCACACAGGAGGAAGCACTAGCAAACAATATGATACACTATAAAAACTATAAAAACAGGTCAGAAAATAAATTAAGTACCATGTCGGTATAAGGATAAAATAAACTAAGTGTCAAGTACCAAGTGGGTTTACCGGTTGATGATGATAATACAGTATAAATGTAATAATATAAGTAATAAGTAGTATTGCAACAGCAGTGATGGAGGTATGAATAATAAATAGGAAAAAGCTAAATATTGCACGGGAGTATTAACACAGAATATTGCACAGTTATTATTAATTATGGCAGAGATGTTAATGATCGATGTCCAGTTTAGTGACTTCGGGTCAGACAGACTGACACTTAGAGGGAGGAGTTAAAGAGTCTGATGGCCACAGGCAGGAGTGACTTCCTGTGGCGCTCTGTGGTGCATTGTGGGGGGATGAGTCTTTGTTTGACCGGCACGTCATGGAGCGGGTGGGAGACACTGTCCAAGATGGCGTGTGGTTTACCCAGCGTCCTCCTCTCTGACACCACCGCCAGAGAGTCCAGCTCCGCCCCCACGATGTCACCGGCCTCACGGGTCAGTTTGTTGAGTCTGTTGGCGTCCGCTGCCCTCAGCCTGCTGCCCCAGCATGCAACAGCATACAGGACAGCACAGACTCATAAAACATCCTCAGCATCGTCCGGCAGATGTTGAAGGACCTCAGCCTCCTCAGGAAACAGAGGCTGCTCTGGCCCTTCCTGTAAACAGCCTGAGTGTTCTTGGTCCAGTCCAGTTTATAGTCCATGTGGACTCCCAGGTACTTGTAGTCCTCTACAGTGTCCACACTGACCCCCCTGGATGGAAACCGGGGTCGCTGGTGCCTCGGCCCTCCGTAGATACCACTAACTGTGTTTCACAGTACTCTTTGGTATCACCTGAGGCATCTCCTTATAATAATAATTATTTTTATATGATATTCAGGTCAATAAGTAGGAGTTTAGAAATACTGAGGTCTCGAGTCCTTTAACGCCTCATGACATTTTAACAACAACAACAACGGAATACTTTCTAAAACTTTTGAATTATTTGTCTTTTTTCCATATTTCATTGATTCAGTTTATGTTGCCTGTACGGTTTGTTTCCCAACACGGCGGCTTCTTCTTCTTCTTCTTCTTCTTCGCACCGCCGGCAGTACACCTGGGGTGCATAAATACTAAAACCTTATTTCTTAATCTACTCATGTACGCGTCGGCCTGAAACTAAAATCTGGACCGCCGATCGTTAGCGGGGTGGAGATTGTGCAGCTGTCAGTTTTTTTAAATATAAAGTCCCCACAGGATGGCGAAACGACCCCGGTGTCCTCAGTGGCCGCTCCAGCCTTCGTGATGCTCCCAGAGGGGCTGGCTGCGGGTCACTGCTGTCCTTCCAGTACGTTTATTATCTGTTTTATTATCTCACTCTGTGAGCTGCCAATTCTTAGTGTAACCGTGGCGGACAGAGAGTTTACTGTTCTTCACGGTACCGCAGAAACGTTCCTTTTAATTGTCTCTGTGGGAACGTTTTGGTGGTGATTTTATCACCTGCGGTGTTGCTTTAATATTCGGCGAATCAGAGTGAATAATAGATGTTTCTCAGTACTGACCTGAAAATAAAAATACAGCTACAGTACTTTCTCGTGGCACCGCCGTGACCTTATAGTGCGCTTATCTGCCCTTGCGGAGGTTTCGCTGTAATGCTGCTGTGATATTTGGACTGAGCTGAGCACGTTTAGCGTCCTGGGTAGATGTTAAACCATCGTCATCGCACATCTGGAAGATTGTTGTTTTGTCTTTGCTGTGAGTGCAGATGCAGGATGGAGGACGTGTTATTGTGTAGATCCAGCTCTCTTTTTCTCTCTGGCTGTCATCTGTGTGTCATCAGTCAATCAGTCAATCAATCAATCAATCAATCAATCAGTCAGTGGAACTTTATTTGTATGGCACCTTTGGTACAGGTCAGTGCTTTACAGATGACTGACACGCTGATAATAAGGCCGTGCAGACAGAAACAACATGAGAAATAAAAATAAAATTTAAAAAATGAATAAAATAAAATAAACGATTAAATAAAATTAATAAAACCTCAACAAAAGTTTTGGTTCTGAACAACTGAAAGACTCAAAGTGGCTCAGCAGGACCTGGAAGTCCTGGTCCAAAGCCAAAGTGGTGGTGTAGAGTGTTCCTCCTCCTGGTCCAAGTCTGGTCCAGAGTTCAGAGTCAGGACCTGATTTATGTGGACCAGCGAGGAGGACATGGTCTAGCCTGCTGGATGGCTTTCGGCCTGATGAAATGATTGTAATACCGGATCGCTGTGGAAGCGCGGTGGCAGAGCGAGTGTTTCCTGTTGAACACAGTTGTTCTGTGACGTCGGCGCTCAGATTATCTGTAATCTTATATGTCGCAGATTACAGGGAGAGGAGGCGCATCACAGCACACTGTGTTACTTACATTCAGAGTGCAGTGCGCTGACGTCTCCGGCACGCAGCCGGGGAGGGGAGGAGGAGGAGGATGGAGGATGGAGGAGGAGGAGGATGGAGGGAGGAGAGAGGATGGAGGGAGAAAGGAGGGAGGGAGGAGGAGGAAGAAGGAGGAGGAAGGAGGAGAGGAGGATGGAGGAGGAGGAGAGGAGGAGGAAGGAGGAGGAGGAGAGGGAGAAAGGAGGAGGAGGAGGAGGAGGATGGAGGAGGAGGAGAGGAGGAGGAAGGAGGAGAGGGAGAAAGGAGGGAGGAGGAGGAGGAGGATGGAGGAGGAGAGGAGGAAGGAGGATGGAGGAGAGGGAGAAAGGAGGGGAGGAGGAGGAGAGGAGGAGAGGAGGAGGAGGAGAGGAGGAGGATGGAGGAGGAGGAGGGAGGATGGAGGGATGGAGGAGGAGGAGAGGGAGAAAGGAAGGAGGAGAAAGGAGGGGAGGAGGAGGAGGAGGAGGATGGAGGAGGAGGAGGATGGAGGAGGAGGATGGAGGAGAGGAGGAGGAGAGGAGGAGGAGGAGGAAGGAGGAGAGGAGGAAGGAGGGAGGGAGGAGGAGGAGGAGGATGGAGGAGGAGGAGGATGGAGGGAGGAGGAGGAGGATGGAGGATGGAGGAGGAGGAGGAGGGAGAAAGGAAGGAGGAGAAAGGAGGGAGGAGGAGGAGGAGGGAGGAGGATGGAGGAGGAGAGGAGGAAGGAGGATGGAGGAGGGAGGATGGAGGGATGGAGGAGGAGGAGAGGGAGAAAGGAAGGAGGAGAAAGGAGGGGAGGAGGATGGAGGATGGAGGATGGAGGAAGGAGGAGAGGAGGAGGAGAGGAGGAGGAGGAGAGGAGGAGGAGGAGAGGATGGAGGGGAGGATGGAGGAGGAGAGGAGGGAGGAGAGGAGGAGGAGGAGAGGATGGAGGATGGAGGGATTAGGATGCAGCATCCGTGCGTTTGCTAAATGGAGGCTTTATGGAGACAAACTGCGTTTGTGCTCTGAAAATGAAACAATCAGTCGATCTATTGATTAGTGAATCGACAGAAAATGAATCTGCAGCGATTTTGATTGTTTAAGCGAAAATGGCAAAAATTCAAACTCAAATGTGTTTTCAGTCGTTTATGGTAATAAAGCGAACGTCTTTTGAACGGACCCCAGTTTATCTCTCCTCAAACTCTGGAGATTAAAGCTGCAACTAACGATTTGTTTTAATTATTGATTAGTCTGTAAATAGTGTTGTCACAACCCAGTTTTCTTATATTGTCAGAAAAACAGTTTGTCATGCGAGTGAGTAATATCTGCGGCAGCGTGTCGATGTAGCTGGATCTCTGTCTCTGATGCGCATCGGTTCATCTTCACGCCCCTGCCAATCAGCTGATCCTCTAATGGCTGCACCATCATCATCACCATGCAGCTGCAGCCTCAGTGAGTGAGTGCGATGCCGCCTGTGTTGCTGCTGTTGTTGTTGTTGTTGTTGTTGACTCTGGCGTCGGACGTGTTGTCGCTGATACTGATCTGATTTCACAGCCATATGGGCTCATTTTCCGCCTCATAAACTCTCTTCACCACAACGCAGTTAAAGCTCATCTGGATGGAAAAGGTCAAACGCAGTCAGTCACTCGCTGTTTGGCCGCGTCTCTCTGAGCAACGCCACGGCGCGAGGAGCCCACAGCGCCCCCCCGCAGGCCGCCGTGCTCACTGCGGCCGCAACAAGCTGCACTTCTTACAGTCTGAACAGCAGAGCTGGGATGCAACTAAAAGTTCATTTACTCAGGTACTGGAGTACAAATTCGAGGTACCTTTCTACTTCCACTCCGCTACATCTCAGAGGGATGTATTGTACTTTTTACTGCACCCACACACACACACACACACACACACAATGGAAATAATGACATATAACCACAGACTGTATATAACTCTTTGTGTGTGAAAGGCCTGTAAAGGGTTCGTCCTCCGGAGAGCAGGACAGAGATCAGGACATTAGATTTACATATTTCTTTGGTTCAAGAGGAATTATTGTCCCGACGGTGGCGCTAGAGAAAAGGTCGGGGGTCACCAACGTCACTGGGATTCATGCTGGCGTTTGGGTTACGGAGGGCTGGTTCTGAATGGGAACTGGTCCAAACAGCGGCGGGACAAAGTTCTTGCTCTGCATGTTATAACTTTTTAAAACCTCGGCCAGGAAGTCGAATCAAAGCCCTAAACTTTGTGGTTTTGAGTAAGCAAGTCATTATGCGCCATTCACCGAACTGAATGTAACGATTCGTATAGTAAATTTACAGAAACAATAAATGCTTTTTTTTAAAAATAAAAACACTTAAGTGGAAGTGTACCAGCGCTCTCTGTTTTCTCTATAATTAGTACTGAATTACACAAGTCTTTCCAGAAAAGTTCAGGGAAATTATCAGCAAATTACAGCTCTATAAAATAAAGTCCAAACACGGCTGAAGGATGAAGTCTTTTTTTCATCATGTGATGATGTGTTGAGGTGAGAAGGCTCACTGGTTAGGGAACTGGTCCCAGTTTACCACTGGGGTTTAACACCATTAAGGGCTGTGTTTCTGAACCGGCTGCCAGACTGAAAAGGCAACTTTTAGCCGAGAAATAATATAAAATACTGAAGTTTTAGAAAAGATCAGTCCGATTGTTTAAGCCGTTCACAGAGCGGAGTCTGGTCTTGAGTTCTGGTTCAGGTGGGATCTGGTCCTCTGGGTTTTCAGTCTGTGTGTGTGTGTGTGTGTGTGTGTTTGTGATTCAGTTAGTGCACGTTTTCCTGTTGACCAGCTGTTTAATGCTAACATGTTAGCATGGAGCTAACATCACTCTGCGTGTGTTCGTAGTTAATCTGCCCCAACAGCAGCATCCTGAGGCCATCTGTCACACACACACACACACACACACACACACACACACACACACACACACACAGAAATACACAAATTCACACGCCACAACAGATACTGTCAAGTGTGTGTGTGTGTGTGTGTGTGTGTGTGTGTCCGCACACATCTGCTACCTGTCACCTTCAGTTACAACTCCGCTGTGTGTCAGAGCTGCAACAGGAGCTGTCAATCAACACACACACACACACACACACACCTCCTCAACCAGCAAACTGACTGTCACACAGGACTCCTGAGAGTGTGTGTGCACATATATATTCCTGAAGTTCGGGATAATCCGGATCCTCCGGGCCGAGGGGGGGGGGAGGGGAGACGGGGAGGAGATCCGGAGTCCTCCGAGGCCACGAAGCTCAGTGGGAGTCTGGAGACATTCGGTTCAGCTGAGTTTATGTGACAGCAAAAAGAAAAACAACTGAGATTTAACACGAATCTGCAGAGAGAAAGAGCCGAGGAGCTTCTGTCACCCAGTAAGTAACTAAATATTCAGAGCAGCTCGTCGCAGCGTCCGGAAAAATAAAACTGTCAGAGTTTCTACAGCGTGAGGAGAGCAGACAGTCCAACAGCAGACTGAAGTTAGTTTGGTAACAAATCTGAGCTCAGCTGCACCCAAGTGAACCAGCGGAGCCACGTCGCCCGCACGACCAGAAACCAGCGGAGCCACGTCGCCCGCACGACCAGAAACCAGCGGAGCCACGTCGCCCGCACAACCAGAAACCAGCCCAAGCCACGTCGCCCGCACGACCAGAAACCACCTGTACAACCAGAAACCAGCGGAGCCACGTCGCCCGCACGACCAGAAACCACCTGTACAACCAGAAACCAGCGGAGCCACGTCGCCCGCACAACCAGAAACCACCTGTACAACCAGAAACCAGCCGAGCCACGTCGCCCGTACGACCAGAAACCAGCTGAGCCACGTCGCCCGCACGACCAGAAACCAGCGGAGCCACGTCGCCCGCACGACCAGAAACCAGCGGAGCCACGTCGCCCGCACGACCAGAAACCAGCGGAGCCACGTCGCCCGCACGACCAGAAACCAGCGGAGCCACGTCGCCTGTACGACCAGAAACCTGCGGAGCCACGTCGCCCGCACGACCAGAAACCACCTGTACAACCAGAAACCAGCGGAGCCACGTCGCCCGCACAACCAGAAACCAGCCGAGCCACGTCGCCCGCACGACCAGAAACCACCTGTACAACCAGAAACCAGCGGAGCCACGTCGCCTGTACAACCAGAAACCAGCGGAGCCACGTCGCCCGCACGACCAGAAACCAACTGTATGACCAGAAACCAGCGGAGCCACGTCGCCCGCACAACCAGAAACCACCTGTACAACCAGAAACCAGCGGAGCCACGTCGCCTGTACAACCAGAAACCAGCCGAGCCACGTCGCCCGCACGACCAGAAACCAGCCGAGCCACGTCTCCCGCACGACCAGAAACCACCTGTATGACCAGAAACCAGCCGAGCCACGTCGCCCACACGACCAGAAACCAGCGGAGCCACGTCGCCCGCACAACCAGAAACCAGCCGAGCCACGTCGCCCGCACGACCAGAAACCACCTGTACAACCAGAAACCAGCGGAGCCACGTCGCCTGTACGACCAGAAACCAGCTGAGCCACGTCGCCCGCACGACCAGAAACCAGCAGAGCCACGTCGCCTGTACAACCAGAAACCAGCGGAGCCACGTCGCCCGCACGACCAGAAACCAGCCGAGCCACGTCGCCCGCACGACCAGAAACCACCTGTACAACCAGAAACCAGCGGAGCCACGTCGCCTGTACGACCAGAAACCAGCTGAGCCACGTCGCCTGTACAACCAGAAACCAGCGGAGCCACGTCGCCCGCACGACCAGAAACCAGCCGAGCCACGTCGCCCGCACGACCAGAAACCACCTGTACAACCAGAAACCAGCGGAGCCACGTCGCCTGTACGACCAGAAACCAGCTGAGCCACGTCGCCTGTACAACCATAAACCAGCGGAGCCACGTCGCCCGCACGACCAGAAACCACCTGTATGACCAGAAACCAGCGGAGCCACGTCGCCCGCACGACCAGAAACCACCTGTATGACCAGAAACCAGCGGAGCCACGTCGCCCACATGACCAGAAACCAGCGGAGCCACGTCGCCCGCACGACCAGAAACCACCTGTACAACCAGAAACCAGCGGAGCCACGTCGCCCGCACGACCAGAAACCACCTGTATGACCAGAAACCAGCGGAGCCACGTCGCCCGTACGACCTCATCTGACTGCTGACTTTTCACTACACTCGTCCTCAGGAGCCAGAAGCTCGTAAAAGGATTTAAATGAAGGAGATGGAGCCTGTTGGCTGTTTCAGCAGAAGGTTTTCAGGATGATGACAGAACTGGAGACACAATATAAAACTCAGTCGCACCACAATCTCAACGCATCCGATTTCTGATTTGAAACGTGCGTGTGAAGGTGTGACGAAGAGCTGTGAACGGCTGCGGCCATAAATCTGCATATTTTCCTACTTTGATGAAATCATTAACTCAGCATATTTGACCTGTTCTGACTTTACCTTCTCTGGTAAATTGGGATTAATTATAATTGTTTTTTAATTACCCCCTTCTCTCCCAGCTGTGGAGCATTTCCTCGCAGACAGGAAATGCTGCTCGTACCGCCATTGTTCCCCCTCCTCCCAATGTGTTCCTGTGTTTATCAAGCCATTAGCTGTGGGTTTACTGTGTTAATAAGTGTTAATGTTTGATAATGAGGATGGAGCGCGGCAGATTACTGGGAGCGCTGTTGGCCCGCCTCCCGTTTCCTGTCGGCCCGGCTGCTCGACGAGAGGAGGAGGAGGAGGAGGGGGATGGAGGAAGAGCAGGAGGAGGAAGAGCTCAGACTAACAAGTCGCTGCAGCTCAGAACCGAACGATACGAGCTGTAGAAACAGCAGGACAGAAAGTGGAGACAGTGTGACGATCGCTGTCGCTGCCGGTCATCTCAGCAGCTAGCGGCCCGACTCCTGAGATGAGCTTTCAGTCAGCGTCCATGGTCATCATCCCGGGGAGAATACATTGCATTACACTTATTCAGCTAACACATTTAACCAAAGAAATAATAAACTAAACGAGTGCATTCAACCGTGTGGACACAACCCAAGAACTGCGAGAATCACGGAGGTACATCAACTTCATCAGATACGCTGAACTGCTTCAACTGCTGCATTTAGAAACAGGAAGAGTTTTTTTATGGGCCAAAGTGCATCTGAACAGGTGAGTCTTCGGTCTGAACAGGTGAGTCTTCGGTCTGAACAGGTGTAGTGTTGAAGGCCAGCCGGGCTGCTGCGTTCTGGATCAGCTGCAGAGGTCGGACGGCACATGCAGGCGGACCAGCCAGGAGCGAGTTGCAGTAGTCTGGGCGCGAGATGACCAGAGCCTGGACCAGAACCCGCGCCGCCTCCTGGGTGAGGACCAGACGCGTCCTCCTGATGTTGCGGAGGATGAAGCTGCAGGAGCGGGTCGTCCAGCGTCACATCCGGGTTCCTCGCAGCCCGAGCCGGGTCGCCGCGGCGTTGGACGGGAGACGGAAGAGCAGCTCGGTCTCATAGTCTTATCGCGTTATTGTTCAGCTGTTCATGTTTAGACAAAAGTAAACTGATGCATTTGCGAAGCAAAAGAAGAAAAATGTTCTTTAAGAACCATTCACAGCCACCCGTATTAAAAATGATGGATCAGATATCACTACATACAATTCACAACCCATTTACATTATGCATGCTCACACTGGAAGTAAAACAAATCGTCTTTATTCAGACGTCACGTTTGATTCAGCGTGAGCTCCTAAAAGCTGCCGTTTATTTTTTCCCGTCTGGCCCTTGTGGAAGTTTGTGCTACAGACTCGGCATCTGATTTCACTAATGACTTCCTCCTCTGTGGTTCAGCTGCTGTTAATTAGTGAGACGAGCTGCTGGTGCGTTCGGGTGCGGTGGAAATCTGCAGACTCCGACAGCTCGGGCCTGTGATTGGACGCTCGGGACCACAGAAACACTGGTGTCTCCGAGACAAACTGCTGTGTTTATAGAAGCAGAAGAAGAAAGTGATCAGCTGGAGGAAATCCTGCTGATTCGTCTGTGTCGAGTCATATTTAAAAGACATAAACCGCCTGGGTTTGACTACATATGGACACTGAAACAGTTTATTAATTGTGATCAAATTATTGATTCACACCAATTGATTATAAATTCCCTTATCAGTGTCTCTTCAGTTAACACACTGATGCTAACAACGTTGATAAACGCACTTGCGCTTTTTGATAAATGGCCTCTGGATGTGCATCGACTCGTGATGATGAGTGTCAGCCTGCCGGTGTGTGTGTGTGTGTGTGTGTGTGTGTGTGTGTGTATATTGCCCGTTATGCTGCGTTCAAGTCATGTTGGACGTGTAGTAATTATCAGTTTCTGGCTCGTAAATCTGTTCGCGACAAAATCCAAGTCAAAATTTTAACAGGGATTTTTCTGAAAGCCGACTTAATAATACGGAAGTGCCTGAAAACCAAACAGACCCATCAGCCAAAGTGCTTCGTTGGAGGTAAATAAACCCTAATTTATAATGGATATGTTGTTAAATTGTCAATGAACAGTATTTTGTAACCTTCACACCACCAACTCTACGATCATAAAACTGTCTGGAGTTGTGTGACGAGGTTTTCTGTGGACAGTCACGGCCCCCAGAGGACTAACCCTGATGGTGTTGGGGACTCCTCGGGCCTTTCCTCTTACGAAGAACACCTTAATCTGTGACAAGGTATCTTAAAAACGACAGATTTCCATTCAGACGAGCTGTAGGTGTTCGTCCTCTCCAGAGGACCTCCCGAGGAACCTTAATGATCTCCTGTAGCGCCACCATCAGGTCAAATTAACACGTTAGCGCTCACAATTTTTAGCCGTGCTCTGTGGATGGTAATCAGAATCAGAATCAGAAATACTTTATTGATCCCCGACGGGAAACTCTTTAAATGACGGCCGGTCTGTCCGCCACTTTGTTGACGTTAACGTGTCCGACACTTTGGTTTCTGACCAAACACCTGCAGAGCTGCTGACGCTCCCATCAGCCTTAGCTGCGCTCTGTGTTTACTGCTAATCAGCTAATGTTAGCATGCTAACATGCTACATTAAGAATGGTAAACATTATACCTGCTAAACATCAGCATGTTAGCATTGTCAATGCGTGAATGTTAGCATGCAGATGTTAGCATTTAGCTCAAAGCACCGCTGTGCTAGCATGGCTGCAGACTCTCAGTCTGGTTTGTAGTCTAATCGACTTGTTGTCAGTAAATGTATTGATCCCGTTCCTCCTCCTTGTACAAAGACCTGTCAGTAAACACAGACAACAGCTTAACAGCTTCAGCCTGAAAAAGAGCAAAAAAAATAATTTTTGGTAAAAACAGAGAAAGCAAATGTTTTGCATAGCATTATATTTCGGGAGGTTATTTAGAAGGTGATAATAAAGCATGGAAATAAAATGGTTTCTGCTCTCTGATCAGAGTGGGACATCCCTCCAGCCGTAGATCAGGTGTTTAACAGCGAATACATGCACTGACAGTTTGAACCTTTTGACCTCTGTCAGACTGTGTGTTTGTCCTGGTTTGGGTGCGTTTGTTTTGCCGTTTGGCGCTGACTGTTTCTGAGTAGTGGAGGTGGAGACAGCAGAGTGACAGTTCAGTGCTCGGTGAACATCTCTGTTTGTCCACCAGTCAGTGCGACAGGCCCTTTTCTGTTCCGCTAAACATTTTGGGTGAAGAAATTAATCAACATGTCTGTTTGGATTTCCTCTGGATCCTCCCGGCCGCTCTGACCGCTGGGGGAGAAGTAACAGCTCTGATGGGAGGAGAGGAGGAAGACTTTGCCTGAAGCGAGAGAAGAAGACGACTCAGGTTTCTTTTAAGGTGGAAAAGTTTTATTGTTTGTGTGATGAAACAAAGCTGCTGCTGCAGTGTTGCACGGCTCTCCAGAGGAAACGTTTGGGAGAAGTGTTTCTGTTGTTGTGGATGTTCTCTGGAAGATACAGGAAGTTAGTGTCTGAGACGGGAAGTTCGGATATGATCTTCAGGTTCGGCTGGTTCTCAGAGGGCGAATCTTGATGTTTCCGTTGATCGTTCTGGTCTTTATGGCTTGTGACGCCTTTTAAAATGGGGAAAAAAGACATTTCTACTTGCGACCAGAACTGCAACTAACGATTATTTTCACGATTGATTAATCTGCTGAGCATCTCGATTAATTGGTTGTCAGAAAGTAGTGAAAAAGAAATGCTGTAGTCCGAGGTGATATCATCAAATGTCTTATTTTTGTAACGCCAACCTCGCAACGAGAAGGAGAAACGAGAGAGAGGAGAGATCTGAAATCCAAATCATCCTTCTCCTTCGGTCTCGTCTCTTCCTGCTCTCGGCTCCTGATTAACATTAGTAAATCTTCTCCCAGTGCATGCTGGGAGCTGAGGGGAGATAAATATGGCCGCCGGAGTGTGGAGGACGTGCCTCCGCTGTAATGACATGTCTGTGTGTGTGTGTGTGTGTGCCACACTGATCGTGTTTATGGCTCTGACTGTATGTTTGGCTGTGATTCATACGG
Source organism: Siniperca scherzeri (assembly GCA_027580175.1). NCBI lineage: Eukaryota > Metazoa > Chordata > Actinopteri > Centrarchiformes > Sinipercidae > Siniperca > Siniperca scherzeri. Next base: position 29,139,234 of record CM050850.1, read on the forward strand.
AGGCAGAGGAAGTTTACGTCCTCTCGGTCATCGCAGCGACACAGATATACATTCGCCGTGTGTGTGATTCATGGAGGACATTACTGAACATCATGAGTCATATGAGCAGCTGAGGGAACTGTACGTCCTGCAGCAGAGACAGAAGAAGAGAAAGTAATAGAGAGTAAAACAAACGTAGCATGAGATTTAACCAGAATGAACCGCAGACAGGAGATCATCGACTCCGCCATAAATAAGCAGTGGTGGAAGAAGTACTCAGATCCTTTCCTTAAGTAAAAGTACCAATAACAAAATGTAAAAATACTCCATTACGAGTAAAAGTCCCGCATTTAGTAAATAAATAAATATTTTAAGCTAAATTTAAGTATGAATTGTAAAAGTCCTTGTTTTGCAGAAAATCAGCCCATGTGACTGATACAATTAACTAGATTAATACTGATACTGTTAACTGCTTTATACAGTTAGCTAGTTTTAACTACTTTATATACAGTTAGCTAGTTTTAACTGCTTTATATACAGTTAGCTAGTTTTAACTGCTTTATATACAGTTAGCTAGTTTTAACTACTTTATATACAGTTAGCTAGTTTTAACTGCTTTATATACAGTTAGCTAGTTTTAACTGCTTTATATACAGTTAGCTAGTTTAACTACTTTATATATAGTTAACTAGTTTTAACTGCTTTATATACAGTTAGCTAGTTTTAACTACTTTATATACAGTTAGCTAGTTTTAACTGCTTTATATACAGTTAGCTAGTTTTAACTACTTTATATACAGTTAGCTAGTTTTAACTGCTTTATATACAGTTAGCTAGTTTTAACTGCTTTATATACAGTTAGCTAGTTTTAACTACTTTATATACAGTTAACTAGTTTTAACTACTTTATATACAGTTAGCTAGTTTTAACTGCTTTATATACAGTTAGCTAGTTTTAACTGCTTTATATACAGTTAGCTAGTTTTAACTGCTTTATATACAGTTAGCTAGTTTTAACTGCTTTATATACAGTTAGCTAGTTTTAACTGCTTTATATACAGTTAGCTAGTTTAACTGCTTTATATACAGTTAACTAGTTTTAACTGCTTTATATACAGTTAGCTAGTTTAACTACTTTATATACAGTTAACTAGTTTTAACTGCTTTATATACAGTTAGCTAGTTTAACTGCTTTATATACAGTTAGCTAGTTTTAACTGCTTTATATACGGTTAGCTAGTTTAGTCCAGTGGTTCCCAACCTAGGGGTCGGGTCCCTCCAAAAGGTCACCAGATAAATCTGAGGGGTCCTGAGATGGTTAATGGGAGAGGAAAGAAGAAGAAACAAAGTTCTGATACACAAATCTGTGTCGTGTCTCCTGTCTGGATGGACGTAATTGCTGGTGATGCTGGACTGAAAATGAAGCTTCCAGCTGATTTTTCTAAAGCATTCACTTTATTTTGCGAGCCACACAGTGCAGGTAAAACAAAAGGATTTTCTTAACTGCTTCAGCAGCATTAAAAATGGGCAGTTTTCCTGATATAGAAACAAATAATTGTAAAGTGACTCGTTCTCTTCGTGTGAAAAACAAATAAAAACTCATCAGCAGAACGTTCATTATCCCTTTACTTTCATCCATCTTTCGAAAAAGATGAGTGATGTGGCGTTTGCAGAGCAGCTCGCTGTAGACGCGTGCACGTTGAGGAAAAGCACACGAACACGAGCAGATGTGCGTTGTGTCGGTGCGGATCAGCTTACAGGACGACACGGATCAAACAGGGAGGAAATGTTAACGTGCAGCAGCATCACAGCGACTCATCTTCAGCCGCAGGAATCCCACCTTGGGGAGACTTATCTCTCCCAGTGTAGGGATTAAGGCCATGTTTGGAGAATAATACCGTGTACAGTGTGCTTATGTAAGCTGTCAGCCTGTGAGCTCTGCAGGCTGATTCAGCCTCTATCCACCAGCAGCTGCAGGACGCCAACATGATGGAGACGATCAGAGGAAACAGGTGGAGACGATCAGTACTCTTCAGCATGTTCTCGCCGCAAAAAGACGTTAGAGTTCTCTGCGCTTCAGGTTTTAGAGCTGCAACAAAGGATTTGTTTTTATCACTGACTATTTAATTGATTATTTTTCTATTTACAGTGTCAGAAAGTATTTAAAAAAGATGCTGATCACCGTTTCGTCAGAGCCTCAGGTGAAATCTTCAAATTGCTCGTTCTGCCCGAAAACCAAAAGAAATGTAACTTACAATGATACGAGCAGAGAAAAACATCAAACCGCTTCACAATCGGTGACGACAAGAGTCACTCGCAGGGGCGCGTACGAGTGATTGAAGAGAAAGTGTGTGGCACTCATCGAGTTTCCTGTATTCAGAATTTTCTCAAATGAAACTCACGAGTGGTTCAGACCTGTTTTACTTGACCGAACACTTGTTTGAATTATAACGACTTGAATGAATTTGGAGCCGTTACCAAAATCAACCTGATATAGCTGGCTAGCCAATCCCAGACCTTGCTTGTCTTTATCCCTGTTGCCGCTGCGGGCGGGTGAGGAGTGAGGCAGACGGCCGGCTGATAAAAATCAACAGAAATGCAGGTTAAAGACAGCAGCTGTGTGTTCTGCTGTATCGATATTTAAACACAACGGAAAGGTCTTTCTTAGCTTTTCGGCCTCGCAGCCTCCGACCCTCGCTGAGCAGCTTCTGTCGTCGCTTCGTAAGAGCTCAGTTTTCCCCCGACACGACAGTGTGGACGTGCTCTCAGAGTCTAACGAGCAGATATTCATTAAATGTACTGATCACAATCCTGTTCCCCAGCAGGTGAACCACTTTGATTTTAGTGACCTCATAACCTTTTCTGTTTCGTTCAGGCTTCAAGTTATATATATCAGGGCGCACCACAAGCATCCTCCGGAGACAGTGAACAGCTTGTTAAGATTTCTTCCTCTGGACCCCCCCCTCTGCTAGCACAACGAAACCCTATAATCAATACCTTTTATTGGGTATCAATAATGTCCATCAATCCATCCATCCCTCTCTCCACCCACCCATCCCTCCATCTATCCCTCCATCTTCAGAATCAGAATCAGAAACACTTTATTGATCCCCGAGGGGAAACTCTTTTGTTACAGCAGCTCCCATTTACGTCAGTGCACACAGGAGAAAGTACTAGCAAAAAATATAATACACTATAATACAGGTACACTTTCACTCCATCCATCTTTCACTCCATCCATCTATCATCCCTCCACCCACCCACCCACCCACCTCCAACTGGCAGTGTTTCCATGCGTCGTTCCAGCTGATAAAACTATAAAATGTGAATTGCCTGCCTGTCTGCTTCACTCCTCCATCTCTGCTGTTTGCACCCCCACCCCCACCCCTCGGTGAAGATGAATGGTTTTCTCTCGTCTCTCCTCCATGCCTGAGTGCTGATGTGAGTTATGATGTGTTTCCTGTTGCAGCAGGATGCGTCGCCGTGTTGTAGCGGCGGCTGATGATTACAGTGTGAGCGTGGTGATGTGAGATACGCTGTGTGTGTTAACAGCTCGGTGGTTATCAGGGTCAGAAGAAGTTCAACCAGTTCTTCTTCTCTGCTCAGGATCAGATTATTATTACTTCATCAGAGCTGGAAGAGGGAACAAACATTTGTCTTTTCCATGTTGCATTACTGTGAATTATACCAGACAATCCTGCTCACTGATTGGCTGGCAGACTCTCCTCAGGCATAGTTCAGGTGAACAGTTCTGTAACAAACAGCAGGTAACTATAGCAGCAGTACTGATGCTTACACAAGGATACAGTTAACTTATTCAAGGACTCCTGGAATCTACTCAAGGACCTCTACAACCTTCTCAAGCTCTACGATCTTCTCAAGGAACTCTACAACCTTATGAGGGGCCTGTAGAACCGCCTCAAGGATATATACAACATTGTTAAGTACCTCTAGAATCTCCTCAAGGACTGTTAGAATCTCCCCAAGGATCTCTAGAACATCCTCACTGACCTCTAGTTCCTTTAGAAACTCCTCAAGGACATCTAGAACCCTCCCAAGTACCTCTACATCATTCTCAAAAAACCCTAGAACTTCCTGAGTGACTTTTGGTCACCTTTCAAGGCCTACTTGAACCTTCTTGGTGACCTCTACAACCTCCTTCAAGAACCCCCAAAACCTCTTCATCTTTTCAGGGATCTCTGGACCCTCCTAGATGATCTCTAGGAAGTCCTCAAGGACCTCTGTAACTTCCTCCAGGATGTATGTAACCTTCTCAAAACCCCCTAAAACTTCTTCAAGAACATGAAATCTTTCCAAGGACCTCTAGAAAATCCTCAAGATTCCACGGAACCTTTTCTAGGACACCTGGAATCTTGTCAAGGACCTCTGGAAACTTCTAAAGGACCACCAAAACCTTCATAGTAACTTCTACACCCTCCTCAGGGACCTCTGGAACCTCTTCTGGGACCTCTGGTACTTTTTCAAGGACTCTCTATAGGATGTCTTGAACTTCTCCTCAAGGACTACTGTCACCTCTACAACCTCCTCAAGGACTTCTGGAACCTCCTTGAGATCCCAGAAACCTCCTCAAGTAACTCTAGTAATTCCTCAAGGACAGCCAGAACCCTAAAATACTTTAAGGTCCTCTGAAACCTCCTCAAGGCCCTTTAAAACTCCTACAGGACCTCTGGAACCTTTTTAAGGACCTTAACCTTGACTTGTCACAGACCACTCGAACCTCCTCAAGAAACCCTAGGACATTTCAAGGATCACTAGAACCTTCTAAAGGATGTCTAAAACCTCCCAATCACTTAATTAACTGGTCAACCTCATCAGCATTTAAGCAACCAATCAGAGAGCGCAGACACAGTGCTGCCTCACAGTGATTGGTCATTCCTCTTATGTATTTAAATGTTGTGGCCCAATCAGCCAATCAGATGTGTTTTGTCACAGACTGAACAGTGTGGAAATGCTCATTTTTGTTTGCTGGTTTTCATTCATCCGTCTTCTTCCTCTGCCTCATTACGTATGCAGAAGGAGCCCTGTGCTGTCAGCCAATCAGATGTCTGGGGTTATTTTTAGCCGCCCCACTGACTCGGCAGCTTCCTTTCAGAAATCCTCCGCTCCAGAAATAGAGCGAGAGCGCTTACATAACACACAGAGAGAGAGAGAGATGTAAAAATCTTTACTTTGACATGAATAAAACAGTGAAGTTAAATCTGACCTGAGATCAGGGGACAGAGACACAGTTTTAGAGTGAACCTGTGTGAGATAGAGACAGATTTGGATCTGGGACAGATAGTGGTTTTAATATTTAGTTTCATGTCCGTATGTCTTCTCTCTCCACTTCCGCTCTTTGACATAAATAAATGAAAACTAGATGAATCAGTTCTGATCCCTGAATGAGTTCAGACCTGAGGATTAAAAATGGGGGTTTTTTGCTTCTGAGTCTCATTTCAGACCAGCAGCTGGCACAGACGGATCTGGTTGGACTCAGTTTAAAGTTGTCGATTTTCACTGAAATTTGAACTAGCTGTGACGAAACTCCAGCTATTGTTCAGATGTTTCAACCTTTTTTGCGTACGAGAGTATATAACCTTCGGGCCTCTTGGTGTTTTCTATAGAGCTGTGAAGTGTTTGTCCTCGTTCTGAATTCACATTTCAGATGTTTCCGTAATGGATCTCCTGAATGTTACTGGACACAGAAACTCGTCATGGTGCCATCATACAGGTTCTTGTTCTGACCACCAGGTGGAATTTTTTACACTTTGTTTCTGACAAATGAGGTTTTTTTTTCTGTCTCTAAATACTACAATACCCATGAACCTCCTAAAGGGCTTCTACAATCTCCTCAAGGGCCTGTTGAACCTCCTCAAGGATGTATGCAAGCGTCTCTAGTATCTCCCCAAGCACCTTCCTGCAAGAATGGACACGACCTCCTCAAGGGCCTCTACGACCTCCTCAAGGACCTCTACGACCTCCTCAAGGACCTCTACGACCTCCTCAAGGACCTCTACGACCTCCTCAAGGACCTCTACGACCTCCTCAAGGACCTCTACGACCTCCTCATCCTCATGAGCCTCAGCTATTGCTGTGGTGAATCCAGTCTGAAGTGTAAAGAATTTCCCCTTGGGGATCAATAAAGTATTTCTAAATCAGAGCCGTAGTGAATTCAACACGCTTTGTCGTGGTTACTGAATTCATCCAATATTGACCCGGAATTTAGGCTGCAGATCGTCTTGTTTTCTCAGCAGGGTAATGTGTAGCTTCAGCTCGTCAAGATGTTTCCGTAATGGATCTCCTGAATGTTACTGGACACAGAAACTCGTCATGGTGCCATCATACAGGTTCGTGTTCTGACCACCAGGTGGAATTTTTTACACTTTGTTTCTGACAAATTAGGTTTTTTTTTCTGTCTCTAAATACTACAATACCCATGAACCTCCTAAAGGGCTTCTACAATCTCCTCAAGGGCCTGTTGAACCTCCTCATGGATGTATGCAAGCGTCTCTAGTATCTCCCCAAGCACCTTCCTGCAAGAATGGACACGACCTCCTCAAGGACCTCTACGACCTCCTCAAGGACCTCTACGACCTCCTCAAGGACCTCTACGACCTCCTCATCCTCATGAGCCTCAGCTATTGCTGTGGTGAATCCAGTCTGAAGTGTAAAGAATTTCCCCTTGGGGATCAATAAAGTATTTCTAAATCAGAGCCGTAGTGAATTCAACACGCTTTGTCGTGGTTACTGAATTCATCCAATATTGACCCGGAATTTAAGCTGCAGATCGTCTTGTTTTCTCAGCAGGGTAATGTGTAGCTTCAGCTCGTCAAGATGTTTCCGTAATGGATCTCCTGAATGTTACTGGACACAGAAACTCGTCATGGTGCCATCATACAGGTTCATGTTCTGACCACCAGGTGGAATTTTTTACACTTTGTTTCTGACAAATCAGGTTTTTTTTTCTGTCTCTAAATACTACAATACCCATGAACCTCCTAAAGGGCTTCTACAATCTCCTCAAGGGCCTGTTGAACCTCCTCAAGGATGTATGCAAGCGTCTCTAGTATCTCCCCAAGCACCTTCCTGCAAGAATGGACACGACCTCCTCAAGGACCTCTGACCTCCTCAAGGACCTCACGACCTCCTCAAGGACCTCTCGACCTCCTCATCCTCATGAGCCTCAGCTATTGCTGTGGTGAATCCAGTCTGAAGTGTAAAGAGTTTCCCCTCGGGGATCAATGAAGTATTTCTAAATCAGAGCCGTAGTGAATTCAACACGCTTTGTCGTGGTTACTGAATTCATCCAATATTGACCCGGAATTTAGGCTGCAGATCGTCTTGTTTTCTCAGCAGGGTAATGTGTAGCTTCAGCTCGTCAAGATGTTTCCGTAATGGATCTCCTGAATGTTACTGGACACAGAAACTCGTCATGGTGCCATCATACAGGTTCTTGTTCTGACCACTAGGTGGAATTTTTTACACTTTGTTTCTGACAAATGAGGTTTTTTTTCTGTCTCTAAATACTACAATACCCATGAACCTCCTAAAGGGCTTCTACAATCTCCTCAAGGGCCTGTTGAACCTCCTCAAGGATGTATGCAAGCGTCTCTAGTATCTCCCCAAGCACCTTTAGAACTTCCTGCAAGAATGGACACGACCTCCTCAAGGACCTCTACGACCTCCTCAAGGACCTCTACGACCTCCTCAAGGACCTCTACGACCTCCTCAAGGACCTCTACGACCTCCTCATCCTCATGAGCCTCAGCTATTGCTGTGGTGAATCCAGTCTGAAGTGTAAAGAGTTTCCCCTCGGGGATCAATAAAGTATTTCTAAATCAGAGCCGTAGTGAATTCAGTACGCTTTGTCGTGGTTACTGAATTCATCCAATATTGACCCGGAATTTAGGCTGCAGATCTTCAGTTTTTCTCAACAGGGTAATGTGTAGCTTCAGCTCGTTGTTAGCGGAGCGCGTTGGTACGAAGCTGAAGACGAGCTAAAAGCAAAGAACAACATAAAGATGTTTTAGCGTTTGACTGTCAGGAAGCAGCAGAAACCTGGCGGCAGAGTAAATCCACCAGACAGCACACCGAACCTCTGCGCAGTAACCGCTGGCGCTCCGGAGGTAGACGACCCCGCAAATCCCCGCAACTGCCGTGTGTTCTGGTACCAAAACAAACATGGACGCCAACCAGCAGCTTGTTTATATGCAGCGACATCTGTGCTGAAAAGATCACAAAAGGCCACAGTTCAGTTTTTCATCCGTTTCAGTCGTCCCGTGCACTCCCGCACCACAAACCGTTCTGCTCGCCATTCTTCTTCTTCTCTCGTTTATTTACAGGTAGGTCTCCCTCTGCGACACACAAGTGACGTCATCGGTCGCCGATCAAACATGACTGCAGATTAGACTCTTTACATATCATACGCTGTCAACACCAACTGACCCAGACTGGAACAGACCCGGTACAACTGACCCAGACTGGAACAGACCCGGTCCACCTGACCCAGACTGGTGTCCACACCTTGACAGAATTTGAAGTTCTGTGATTGGATGATTCTTGCCGGACTGCACCTTTCGGAGTTGTAGCTGACTTTCAGAAACGAAGGGATATAACAATTTTTAGTCTCCGCCTGCCGAGGTATCGCACCAATCAAATTACAGCGCCGACAAAAACTTACGTTACTTCTTTTTGCAAATAATTTCACAAATTTAAAAACAAACGCAGAGGAGATTCCTCTTTAATTTCAGTTGGACTTTAAGCATCACTAGAGACCAGGTCTGAGGGTCTGAGGTCTCAAAACCTGGTTTCACAATTAACAACACACACACACACACACACACAGACAGACACACACACACACACACACACACACACAGACACACACACACACACAGACAGACAGACAGACACACACACACACAATGAGACTGCAGTGAGGAAGAGCAGCTCTACTCTGGTGGAGGATGACTCACTGTGTATCTACACCACACACACACTCACTCACACACACCACACACACACACACACACACACAGACACAGACACACACACACACTCACACACACCACACACACAGACACACACACACACACACACACACACACCACACACACACACACAGATACAGACACACACACACACACTCACACACTCACAGACACAGACACACACACTCACACACGCACACACACAGACACACACACAGACACACACACACACACACACACACACACACACACACACAGAGACACACACACACACACTGGTTAAATCAGGGCGAGCTCTTGCCGCCCTCTGAGTCTCACTGCTCTACTGTACAGGCCTGAGGCTGACTGCCTTTGTGTGTGTGTGTATTTGTATTTGTGTGTGTGTGTGTGTGTGTGTGTGTGTATCTGTGTGTATTTGTATCTGTGTATGTGTGTGTGTGTGTGTGTGTGTGCGCAGCTTTAAACCACTTCCTGAATTAAAGGGATGGAGAGATTAGAGCATTAAAGGGGAGGAAACAGATCCCCGATTTTCACTGCAGGAGGTCAGTGTGTTTGGAAACAGACAGAAATGTTCCTTCAGTCTGCCTCACATCTGAGAGCTGTGTGTGTGATATACAGTATATACTGTAGCACCTTTAGTGCTACTCATATACTTTGTTCTATTTTATTCTATTCTAATATAAAATGTTTGAGTATTTGTTTCTACATGTTGTGTGTGTGTGTAGCGTGGCTACAGCTGCATTTCATTGTTGTATAATGACAATGAAGCTGAACTTTGACCCTTGAAATATACTTACATGGTGCAGCTGTCCCTCCATGTCTGCCGTCTGTCTCTTCCTGCGTGTCCACGTCTCCGTCCGAACCAACGCACGCAGTAAACGTTTCCCAGCGTTCCCCTCTGACGTCGGCCTGATCCACACTCACTCACTAACATTCGTTATTTGGATCCTCCTGAGCTCCACAAAAACAACTATTTAAAATCACACAGTATCCATAAATCACGAAAAGGCAAAACAAGCCGAATACGAAGATCATAAAATAAGTCTGATTGTCACAAATACACTGCAACGAAAAGAACAGAAAAACAATCCGAAAGTTTCTAAAAACAGCAATAATTAAAGTAACTTCTGCGTGAGATTCATCAGTTTGTGTTTAAGTCGCTTTTTTGAAAGAAAATCTACTTTAATGTGTCTGATGTTGGCTTGATGCTCCAGACGGAAGAAGATCTATATAGAAACATTCTCATCATGTAATTTGCTCGTGGACGCGAAACCAGCAGATGATCAGAGCTCACTGGACACGGTAACTGTGGTGACTTCTGTTTTTTCCTCTGTGGTGTAAATGTTTGTTGATAGCCGAAGAGTTGATGAGTCTGACTGTGACGAGTTGCACTACACTGAGTTGCGTGTTGATAAATGAGAGTAATACAGACCATCAGAGAAGCAGTGTTATATCAGTGAATAGACACATACTGTCGTAAGGGGTGCTATATAGAGGTATGTGGACCCAAAAGCAGATGACGAGGAAGCGGTCTCAGGGAAAAAAGTAGCCGGATGACTACCGTGTTTATTGTGGGGTGGTATGCAGGCAAGAACAGGCAGAGGTGAGCAGACAAAAGGCAGATAAGTACCGGCTAGCATAGGTGAAAGCAGGGGAGTGAGTCTAAGGTGGGAACACAGTTCACAGGGGAGCAGGCAAAATCCAAAAAAAAGGTCCACGGGAGAACAAAAAAGTCCAATACAAACTCACGGTAGATACGCTTGGCAGGACCAACACCATGTGTACAGCGATGATCCAACCCTGAACAAAGAAAAGACCTGGACTAAATACCCTCGGGGAGGTGAGACAACGAGACACAGGTGCAAACAATCAAGGGAGGGCCAACAATCAAAACTGGAGTGAAAACACAAGACACACAAGGGAAGAAGAATACTACCAAAATAAACCAGGAAGTGACAATACCAAAACTACCACACATACTGTTTGAAAATTTCATATTCGCAGATCGTGTGAAAGCAAGTGAGAAAAACTAGAAACTAAATGTAGAAATATGTGGAACATTTTGTACCTGACTTTAAAGACTCGCCTGTTTGTCATTTAGTCTGACAGTCAGTAAAACAATTCAGTACAAAAAACAGTTTTGATCAGTAACTCAGTGCAATGAAGGTATTTTTACTTCTACATTTACGTTTCTGTGCGAAAGCAACAAGAGATGCAGGTAACACTGGGAGGGTTTTTTTAAAATAATGATTTTACACCGAGGCAGCTGAGAAAACCTGGAACAGAAGACAAAGCAGTTCTTGTTTTCTATGATCTCGGCTCTTTAATCCTTCTTTAGTTCGGAGTGAACATGTGAACTCACCAGCTGTTAATTAACTCAGGTGCTGATCATTAGTTAATGGGTTGAGGCAGGTGTGAAGTTTCAGTTCGCATATCAAGGTGAGAGCTGCTTCCTGCCCTTCATCTTTTTGTCTCCTCACAGTGAACGCAGTTAGTGTTTCAGCGTTATCAAAGCCCTTTAGTGCAGTTTAACTCCGTTTGTTCTGATGTTAAACAGAGTCCAGGTGAGACCCAGAGGCCGTTTCCACAAATATCCCTCTGTGTTGCAGCCTGTTTGACCTCTGACGGTGTGTTGTTTGTTTGTTTGGTGTGTTAATGTGCTGCAGGTCAGATGAGTCTGAAGCTGCATTTACAGGCCGAGAGCTCAAACAGAGACTCAGATCCACGTCGGACCTGTCTGATGCTCCGACCTGCTTGTATTCATGTTTTTTGCTGTTACGGTTCACTGATCAGTGCTTTATAAATCTAAGGCATGTTGTGAGCCAAGTTTTATTATATTTCAACATTAAAAGTAGTATTTCAGAAGTTTCAGAATATTGCTTAACGTTGATGTTTGTGGCCACAGTAATCGTAGCATGTACATTTTATACCAAATTTGTAGTTAAAGAGTTAAAACACACAGAAAGACACAACTCTTCACCTTCTCTGACATCATAAACTGAATGTTATGACTCACCTCGATGCTCTCACCTGCAGCAGTCTATCCGAGAGGATTGGATTTGATCTAATTCCTGGTTTAGCAGTGATTGTAAAGAACCTGAGGGGGAAGTGTAATTCCTGAGTTTAGGAGTTGTGTGTGCGTTTTGTGTGTTTTGTATGCTGCACCTTGTACTGCGGGGATCAGCCGGTCTGCTGGGTTCAGGCAGGATTCATCACTTATTAGGACGTGAACGGTTTGTGGCGCTGCAGAGAGCGCAGGGATTAGACTAATACCTGGTTTTAGGGGGGAAATGGAAAATACCTGAGCTAGAACAGGATCAGAGGATGGAGGGATGAGAGGTGAATACAGATGAAACTCCTTCACTTCTAAGAACAAGCTGACAAAAATGGAGTTTTGTTTCAGACAAAATGAATCAGGTTGTATCAGGTAACTCAGACACATTTTCTGCTGCGGAAACACGTAAAACACCAAGTCATTGTTTCTATTACTGAGCGCTAAACTCAGAGGTTCAACTTCAGTTTCAACTTGTTTCTGAAACAGAGTTTGTAAACTCAGTCATGTGACACAGTGATGCAGTCATGTTATGTAGTGATGCAGTCATGTTATGTAGTGATGCAGTCGTGAAGCAGTGACGCAGTAATGTGAAGCAGTGATGCAGTCATGTGAAGCAGTGACGCAGTAATGTGAAGTAGTGATGCAGTCATGTGAAGCAGTGATGCAGTCGTGATGCAGTAACGTGAAGCAGTGATGCAGTCATGTGAAGCAGTGACGCAGTAATGTGAAGCAGTGATGCAGTCATGTGAAGCAGTGATGCAGTCGTGATGCAGTGATGCAGTCGTGAAGCAGTGACGCAGTAATGTGAAGTAGTGATGCAGTCATGTGAAGCAGTGATGCAGTCGTGATGCAGTCATGCTCGCAGGTTTTGTTTTATGCAACAGCTGCAGAGAGTTCCTGCTGCAAATGTTACTTCATACGCAGTAGAAACATTATTATTCATCATGAGAGTCCAGAAAACCTCGTTCATGTGGTCTGTAGAGGATCTCAGCTTCCACCTGAACTTCTGCTGCCAGTCGTTTGAGATCAGATGTCATTTTATTTCCCTGAAGCTGAAACTTTTTCTGTGAATCCACAGGAGAACGTCCAACAACCTGGTCTGCAGTGTGTACAGTGTGGAGTCGAGTAGTCAAAGTATCGCAGGTTTAAAGGAGGATTCTGCTCTGGCTCTGTTCTTGTTCTACTTAAGCTCTACTGTGTTATTGCGGTTCTACTTTAACTCTTATCTGGTTCTATTGGGCCTCTATTTAAAAACTTTTTACTGTGGTTCTGGTTCTACTTGAACTTCTACTGCTGTTCTATTCTGGTTCTATTTAAACTTTGCAGTTTATTTAAACTTTATTCCAGTTCTGCTTAAGCTCAGTCATTCTATTATGGTTCTACTTTAACTCCTCTGTGGTTTTATTCTTGTTCTATTATACTGTACTGTGGCTCTATTGTTGTTCTACTTAAGCTCAGTCACACTTCTACTTTAACTCTACTGCTGTTCTACTTAGACTCCTGTGGTTCTATTGTGGTTCTACTTTCTCCACTGTAGCTCTATTTAAACTGCTCTGGTTCTAGTTGATGTCTGTCGGAGGTGTTAGGCCTCTTCAGACGGAGCCGCTCTGATGAAGTGCATGCTGGGAAGGAATCAGTCCGTCAGAGGGGGTCGTGTGTGTGGGCTGGTATTACTCATGTAAACCTGGTTACACAGTCACATTGTGGGGACTCGCCTTCCTTATGGGGACAAAACGCAAGTCCCCCTAATGTAAATCATTAAAATTTTAGGGTGAAGACTCGGTGTAAGGTCAGTGTAAGTCTCCTGGGAATGAATGTAAGTCAATGTAATGTCCCCGAAAGTGATGAAAACACGACTGTGTGTGTGTTTTGGGGTTTGATGACATCAGCAGGAAACATTAGCAGAGTCATCGGAGGACGGAGAGACAAAAAAAAAATCCAGATTCTAAAAATAGAAAAGAGAGCAAAAGTAGGACAACCAGATCATCCACTCCTCCTCCTCCTCCTCCTCCTCCTCCTCCTCTTCATCTTTCTCTACTCTTCTTCACCTCGTTGTCTTTTCCTTCCATCTTCTTCTCCTCATTCATCTTTTCTTTTGGTCTCCTTTTCTCTTCTCGTCACCTCCTCTTCTCCGCACTTTCCTTTTCCGTTTCCTCTCCTCCAATCCACCTTGCCTTCATTGTTCTCCTCTCCTTCCTGGTTTCTCAGCTGTTTCATCTTTAATGAACAAACTTCTCCTCTTCTGATTACAAACCCTCCGGTGTTTCAGGTCACGTTTAACCAGCACGTCCTGGGTTAACGTCCAGGTCAAACTGCGTCCATGTTCTGGAGACGGAGCTGTGGAAAGGTCGACGCTGAAGCGTGTTCTGATCGACTAACATTTTATATGCAGATTTTAAGTGATGATTTGCTTATGAAACGCCAGGTGACGTACAGCGTGCGCCTGGCGGATGATTCAACAGTGTTAACGAGCTGTAAGCATCGCCCAGGATAAAAAAAAACGCACAGGATGTGGAACACTTGGCTTGCGATAAAAGAGAGCCCTGGCATCGGATCGGACTCTGTCAGTAGGTACTCTGAGTTTGGGTTTCTCAGTTGGTAAAATCTGGATGTTCTGCATCTTCAGGCCGAGTTTGTGCCGGTGACGTCATCAGACCACGGTCGGGCTTGTGATTTCTAACAATTATTTGATAAAGATGATTGAGTGACTAATAATAATAATAATAATAAAACTTTATTTATAGAGCGCTTATCAAAACAAAGTACAAAGTGCTTCACAACAAGAAAAATAAAATAACACAGTGAACGACGAAATATAAAGAAATAAAACACATGAAATACAGAAAAGCAATAAAATAAACAGTTCAGGTAAAATCAGGATCTGCTTTCAGATAAAAATGTGTTTTGAGACGAGACTTAAACGAAGACTCTGACTCAGACAGCCTGATGTCTTCGGGCAGGTTGATCCAGAGCCTCGGGGCCCTGATGGCAAAGCTCTGTCCCCTTAGTTTCCATCCTGGACTCAGGAACAGACAGGAGACCCCTGCCGAAGATCTCAGACTACGTGAAGGTTCATAAGGGATTACAAGGTCTAAAATATAATCTGGAGCCATAAAGAGCCTTAAAAGCAATCAACAAGATCTTAAAATCGATCCTGAAACCAACAGGGAGCCGATTTAAAGAGGCAAGAACCAGGTGTGATGTGGTCGCACCTCTGGGTCCTGGTTTACAGCCGAGCAGCTGAGTCCTGTACAGTCTGCAGTCTGTCAGAGTTTTTAGATTAAGACGAGTGAACGGGCTGTTACAGTAATCGAGGCGTGAGGAGATAAAAGCACGCACAACAGTTTCTGCATCACTAAGATTTAAAATAGATCGTATTTTTGCGATGTTTCTGAGGTGATAGAAACATGATTGGACAAGCTCAGTGACATGTTGCTCAAAACATAAATTGCTATCAAACAGGAGAATAATTAGTGATTACTCTGCTGTAGGCTCAGAGCTGCAGGTTACAGATCACCTGGAGTGGACGATCAGCTGATTTACGGCTTCCAGTGAGGAAATTGGAGTTCAGTGTTTAAATTAGAGATATTTAAGCAGTAAGTGTTTGGTGTCGGTGTTCGTACGGTGTACAGATGCACCCACACGTCAGAATACTGAATCTCACAGATGCAGGCAGGTCAGGCAAAATAGAGGCGAAGTGTTAAAATACAAAATGAGTGGTACAACGTGCAGGATGCCTCGCAGCTGCTGAAACAGAAACTCACAAACAGCGCATCATACCTGCAGGCCTGCAGCTGAATCCAGATCAGGGTTAGTGGTCCAGTCTGCAGCCGTCTGCTATACGCCGCCAAATCTCCTGTCAATTAAAAATTAATTTCCTGCTGACCTTTTTCCTTTGCTGCTCATTTATAATTTCACAACTTTAATTAGCTGAACTGGTTCAGACAGACTGTTCACCAGAGTTTGGCCTCAAATCTGACCTGATATTCCAGGTGGTTTTAGTCTGAGACTTCCCGAAAGTTCACACATCACCTGCACATGAGCAACAATGACAGAAGAAGATTTGCAAACATTTTATTCTAAGGATACACATATACACTGTCTCTACATATATTTATATACACCCATAGATATAAACACACAGTACCAGTCAAAAACAAAACTCTTAGTTATATTTGTATAAATTACAGCAAGTTGACTCAGATGTTGTTTCGCACAAAATTTCACACGTTTCCACAAAGAAAAAGTTCACAGATTCTGAAACTTATAATATAAAATCACTATTTTCAGAGCATACGGGTACATTAATATTATTATTTATAAAAATCTGTTGGTCTCGTATGAACAAACTGGTTCAAAGACGCTGTCGACCTGTAAAACAAACCAGCGCCCTCATGTTTAAACCTCCAGGGGACATAGAGACATTTTTACTGCACTTTATTGAACTTTACTTCCTGTTTTTATTCCTCCATCATGTTCACTTCTCAGGACCAAACTTTGAGTCAGTGAAATGTCAGGAACGCTGTAAAAAAAAAAAAAAAAAGAAGCTGTTAACACCTAGAGGACGCTGTTCTTTACTGCGGCTTTCAGGGACTCAAACGCCACGCCGCCTCCTCGCAGTGTGGTTCCCATGACGACAGGTAGAGAAGATTCCTGCAGGCGGTAGCGTCTGTTTGAGGCTAACAGCTCCCTAACAGCTGGTTCATACACTCGCAGTAAACCACAAACCCAGCTGCTCCTCGAGTTCACTCAGACAATAAAACACAGGAGCTGTTTTTATTTTGATATCAGACGTTTTCAGTCTGCTGCAGTTAAAGACGCTGAATTTCAGAAATCACTCGTGTGTCGCGGCAGCGGCGGCGAGGCGTGTGGGGGAGGATCAGAGCTGCTCCTGCAGGTTTAAAGTTTATTGTACAAAGATGAGAACGTGCAAGGAAAGTTGCAGAGTTTACACACTGAAGAGAGAAACTGATTTGATGAAACAAGGAGAAAAAATGTCTTTTAAATCTTTTAAACTGTGTTGTAGGCAGATGAAGAAGTTCATGATAAATGTTACAGAAATAATGTAATATCTGGAGGTGTGTTATCGTAAATTCTCATATGAAAGGATTCAAATAATAGCCACGATAAACAAATAAAACATATGTGAGGGGGGGTGAAATTACCTGCAGCCTACAGCAACAACTCACATGAGTCATGTCACACTCACCACTCCGCTCAAAACAGCCGGAGGGCTTTTACTGCGAAACAGCTAAACTTTTACTGCGAAACATTTTCTATTTTTAACAGAAATGTTTTCATACTCTCATTAATTCCTGTCGTTTCTTCTTGGCCACACTCCTGATCCATGTTAAGCTACTATCAACAAAACTCAACACTTCCTCCTGTTTTTTCACATTAAAAGCCTACATATGAAAGGAAGACTTAATATAAAAAGGCAAAGTGAAGGTCCAACATGACTGATGTTGCTGTGGAAATGGACATCATAGTGAATTTATCAAGCCAACGGGTAAACACGGAGGAAGTATTGAGTTTGCATTAACTGGGGAAATTAGAAATAAAGGCCTCTAATATCGGCCTGTTTCAATTAAAGGCCTGGTTTTGCTGCTAAAGTAAATAAGACACTAGTGCAGCACACACCAGCTCGTGCAGTATCCCATCACACAGATAGTACTGAGCTGAGTTTAGCTTTCCTGTGTTAGCAGCTGCTGCACCGTGTATAAAAAAAAAAAACTCTGGCTAACTGTAACTGCTCATAGCAGCATTAGCATTAGCAAACCTGATAAATGGCGGTGGGAAAACGTACTGATAAACTGCAGGGCTACGGCTACGTACTGATAAACAGAATGGCTACGGCTACGTACTGATAAACAGCAGGGCTACGGCTACGTACTGATAAACTGCAGGGCTACGGCTACGTACTGATAGACAGCATGGCTACGGCTACGTACTGACACAGAGAGAGAGAAGGGGGGGGGTGGATGAGAGGGAAGCACGATGCAAATTCCATCCATCCATCCATCCATTTTCTACCGCTTGGTCCCCGTTAGGGGGTCGCGGGTGACTGGAGCCTATCCCAGTGACTTTGGGCCTTAGGCAGGGCACACCCTGGACAGTGGCCAACTCGTCGCAGGGCGAACACAGACACAGACAGACACAGACAAGGACAGACAACCATTCACTCACACATTCATTCAATACGGGCAATTTAGAGTTATCAATTAACCTACACATGCATGTCTTTGGACGGTGGGAGGAAGCCGGAGAACCCGGAGAGAACCCACGGTAACACGGGGAGGACATGCAGACTCCACCCAGAGAGATTGTGTGATGTTGGTCTGGTCCGGGAATCGAACCCACGATCTCCTTATTGGGAGGCAGGAGCTCTAGAAGCACGATGCAAATTCCAACTAGAATTTTAAAATAATAATAATGTAGTGGTAATATTAATATTAATAAAGTAACAATAATAGGAATGATAGTGATAGGAATAATAATGACAATAGTAATAAGACTAATAACAACAACTGTAGCAGCAGTTGTCGAGCAGGAACACGGGGGCAGCAGGTGGCCCACAACCACAGATCCAGACTCTGCAGGGACACGGGGGCAGCAGGTGGCCCACAACCACAGATCCAGACTCTGCAGCTCTGGAGGCAGAAATACCTGCAGAAAGCACACAAACAGCTTGATAACAGCTCACTGACACAAACCTAACCTCCCCCTTGTGTGTAATTTTCATATGTGCTAAAGAATCACATAACAAACATGTTGAATGTGTTGTTTCTGTGTTGTTGTGGTCCACAGCGCCCCCTACAGTGCGTATCGTGCACTCAGGTCAGGCCTGTAACGTGGAGGAGGAGCGCTACAGTGAGAGAGTTTACACCATCAGAGAGGGAGAGACTTTGGAGCTGCAGTGTCTGGTGACAGGACACCCCCGACCACAGGTATGCTGGGTGTACTGGGAACACACTGGGTATACTGGGAACACACTGGGTGTACTGGGAACACACTGGGTGTACTGGGAACACACCGGGTGTACTGGGAACACACTGGGTGTACTGGGAACACACCGGGTGTACTGGGAACACACCGGGTATACTGGGAACACACTGGGTGTACTGGGAACACACCGGGTGTACTGGGAACACACCGGGTATACTGGGAACACACCGGGTGTACTGGGAACACACTGGGTGTACTGGGAACACACCGAGTGTACTGGGAACACACTGGGTGTACTGGGAACACACTGGGTGTACTGGGAACACACCGAGTGTACTGGGAACACACCGGGTGTACTGGGAACACACCGGGTGTACTGGGAACACACCGGGTGTACTGGGAACACAGTGGGTATACTGGGAACACACCGGGTGTACTGGGAACACACCGGGTATACTGGGAACACACCGGGTGTACTGGGAACACAGTGGGTATACTGGGAACACAGTGGGTGTACTGGGAACACAGTGGGTGTACTGGGAACGCACTGAGTGTACTGGGAACGCACCGGGTGTACTGGGAACGCACCGGGTGTACTGGGAACACACTGGGTGTACTGGGAGGAGGAGGAGGTTGGGCTGGTGGAGGAGCTGCTGCAGTAAACTGAGTTAGCATTAGCAGAGTAAAAGGTTATAATAGCCGAGCTGTACACCTGTATTTATATGATTGGATGTTATTTAGGGCTGGGACAGATCAATTGATATCTGTGATTATCACGGTAAACGTCATCATTATTTATTTTAAGCTTAAAGGCTGATTTTTGCTCCTGAGTAAATGTTGAACCAGACGTTTCATTGTGATTTTAAACTATTCTTTATCGTCAGAACACGACAAGCACTTTTGGTGGGTAGTCGCACTTACTGGCCCGGTGCTTGTCGACGGTCCACTGACGGCACTCGTTTGGGACTCCTAACTTCTTACTTTCCGCGTGTTCTAACCGGTGATATTGTTTAATGTGATGAAACGGGTTTGTGGTGTTAGCTGGCACGTGTCTTCGGCACAGCTTGCAGTGCACGCTGCTCTGCTTTTTGTGAGACTGTAAACAGCCAAAACATCTCCAAACCACTGAAGTTGACCTTTCTTGTCGACGATGGCTTCGTCCTGCTTCGAGCTCGTCATGGACGCTGCGTTTTCTTCGGTGTCGCTCGCTCACTCCGCTTACCGGTGTTTTGCTTATTCCGCTCCAACTACAAGCCTGTCAGCCACTGCGTCTGTACGCATACCTCTATTCCTGCGACATGATTGGCTGTTCGTCTTCTTCTTCTTCTTCTGTTTAATGGCGGGTGGCAACTAGTGTTTAAGGTGCATTAGCGCCTCGAGATTATTATCGTTAGCGTTTTATCGCCCAGCCCTAATGTTATTAGTCAGCTGGTGGCCAAACAGCTGTGAATGAGCCGCTGATTGAAGCATGAATGAAGCAGCCAATCAGCCAATACAACTAACTAACGCTATGATCCATTATGTTTAAACTGCTGGTGACACTGGTTAGACTGGTTTTTATGTACAGTATACTGCTTATATTGGTAACAGTAGTTATACTTTTTTGTATTCATAACACGTTGACATTGGCTATAGTGGTTTGTATTTATACTGCTTATACTGGTAATACAGATTAGACTGGTTTACACTGGTTATACTGGTCTAAATGTAAACAACAGCGAAGTGGAAGCAACTGGAAATAATCAGTGAGTTAAAACAGTAAAAACCAGTATCAATGGTAACCAGAGAAAGTGAATTCATAAGGGACCACCCTTTATTGAATACTGCCTTTTATTTGAGAATTTACTTTATCAAAGCCCCCAAAACAGAAACACATAGATCAGGGCTGTTCAGTTACAGATTCAGCTGGGCCAGATTTTAAAACCAGGAAATGTAGATGGGCCACACATCTTCAGCAGCCTATTTAAAACCTTTTTTTGTTTAGTTTTTTGGTAATGACACATTTCAAACAAATACAAATGGATGTAGTAAAAAAAATAGCAGGCGTTTGGAGCTGGCGGTAAAATAAACAAATACTTGCCGGTCCAGGCGGCGTTAAACTGACGTTTCAGGGTTGACGGAGACACATTTTCAGCAGAGCACTTCCTGCTTGTGACTGTCGGCAGCCAGATGTGTTGAGAAGCCGCTCAGCTGGTCGGAGCTCACACGAGGAAACGCTGATCGGCGGCGTCGCTACATCCGTAAACATCCCGCCCGATCGGTACTGAGCACGTGCAGCTCTCAGCAGCGATGAGGAGGAAGCGAGACGGCTCCCTCGTTAGCTGCTTCCATACGCCGTATATGTAGTTTACTTATTTTGTCATGTATTAGATTCATGTACGCCGGGCCACTCGGAGGCTGCTGCCGGGCCGGACGTGGCCCGCGGGCCGCCAGTTGGATAGGCCGGATGTATGATGTCATCAGTACAGACCAGAGTTTATGCAGCGTCTTTGTAACAGATTAAAAGATGAGTCAACAACCAGAGAAATATGCTGAAAACTGAAAAAAGCTGATACAGTACATTTAAACACACACATTTCATCCCTATTGACTCTGCGGAGCACATACAGTAATAAAAAAAAAACTCCCATCATCCCCGGCGGCGTGCTGTAAGTGCCAGAGCTCCCGCCGAGCTGAGCTGCTCCGACGCCTTTGTGCTTCATAAATGAGAGCAATCACACAGAGGAGAAGAAGAAGAAGAAGACGAAGAAAACCTGGAGGACGAGAAGAGAGAGAGAGAGAGAGAGAGCGACATTTATTGAGTGAAGAAGAGGAGAGCGAGAGAGGGCTCGGAAGGAGGCAGACAGATGAAGACGGTTAAAGAGAAATTAGTAAAAGAAGACGACACGGAGAGAGCCGACGTATGCACGAGAGAGGAAGATGTTGTGGCTATAGCTCCTCTTTTAACATTTATTAAGATTTAATAGAAACAACTCGACATCCTCAGAAACAAGCTCTGAGCGGGAAAGCTGAGAGACACATCAGGAAACCGGGTTTCTCCGTGTAGATTTCTCCTGGAGGACGCAGATCTCTCTGACCTGTGACCAGCTTTCTGATCTGCTTTTCCAAAAACACGTGAGCTTCACAAAAGACTGCAGTCAGGCAAAGGAGCGGCTGAGAGGCTGGAGGCAAGCAGAGCGATGCGTCCTTGCGTTTAAAGAGCTACTTCACACTAAATCCACTTTTGTGAGTTAGTAAATTACACGTACAGTCACTTTATTACACCACTTCCATTTTAAAGTGTTTATCACAACAGAAGTCGGGAGAAAACTAACACAAAGTATCCTCTAAAAATAATCTTATCTAAATAAACTATTCAGGACCAACGCAGCGTCTTCTGTCTTTACTACAGTTAAAATAAGAGAGCCGTGGATGGATTCACAGTAATCTGGTCACTGTGCCTGTAAACACTTTATCTGAAGTTAATATGAAGCCTCTGCAAAAGAATCTAAAGGTCTTTTTACCGCAGGAGGATTCCTTCTTTGTGCTTTTGTGCTGAGCTGCAATAAAGAGACAGAAACACAAAGAGGAACTTTTGCTCTAAAAAGTCTTTACCTTTGGAAGATCAGAATCAGAAATACTCTATATCTCTGGCGGTGGTGTCAGAGAGGAGGACGCTGGGTAAACCACACGCCATCTTGGACAGCGTCTCCCACCCGCTCCATGACGTGCCGGTCAAACAAAAGGAGCGCCTTCAGCGGAAGACTCATCCCCCCACAATGCACCACAGAGCGCCACAGGAAGTCACTCCTGCCTGTGGCCATCAGACTCTTTAACTCCTCCCTCTAAGTGTCAGTCTGTCTGACCCGAAGTCACTAAACTGGACTTGATCATTAACATCTCCTCATAATTAATAATTGTGCAATATTCTGTGTTAATACTCCCGTGCAATATTAGTTTCCCATGTTAGTTTTTCTTATTTATTGTTACTGATACTATATACCTCAATTACTCCTCGACAGTACATGCACCTCCGCTTATTACTTATTTGGTTACATTGTATTATTATACTGTATTATCATCATCATCCGGTAAACCCACTTGGTACTTAATTTATTTTCTGACCTGTTTTATAGTTTTATAGTGTATCATATTGTTTGCTAGTACTTCCTCCTGTGTGCACTGACGTAAAGGCGAGCTGCTGTAACAAAGAGTTTCCCTTCAGGGATCAATAAAGTGTTTCTGATTCTGATATTGATCCCCGAGGGGAAACTCTTTAAGATGCCTAATAGATTAGTCTAACTCAGACTGCAGAAGTGTCGTAGTTCACGATCTAAGGACCCAAATGCAGAACTGGATCATAGTAGTAACGCTCTTTATTATAATACGGCAGGTAGATAAGCGCTCTTCCAGAGCGGGCGAGTCCGGTGTAGTCCGCTGGAGCCAGTAGTGACGACTGTCGCCACAGTCCGTGGAGGACCGGCGGGGCTCAGAGGACGGAGGCGGCGAGTGTAGGTTCTGGGTTCGGCTCGTGGAGCGTGGCAGGCGGAGCAGGAAGGCAGCTTGCAGAGATGAAAGAGGACGCGGTGGCTGCGATCACCGGCGGGGAATAACTCCGCGAGGTTACACGAGATATCACGACAGCGAGTAACAACTTAACCCGGTCGAGGTTGGCGCCGTAGCGAAGGTACCGTGCTGGTGTACGGAGACGATCCAGCGCTGGTTGTAAGGTAGAGCCGGGTAGATATACCGTGGAGACTGATCGGATGATGAACGTCAGGTGTGCCGGTGAACCAGGGAGCCCCGCCCAGACCTACACCAGAGCACGCAAGGATAGGAGGAGAGACGGGTAAAGTAACGGCAGGTGAAGTTGGGTTATTCGGACGTCTTCACAGCCAGTACAGACAGGAGGACGGATCACACACACCTACACGCGGACATGAGACAGACTCACAGAGACCTGAACCTGCGAAAAACACACCTGATCTAGTTTCCCTGGTTTCCCCTGCGGGGTCCTGGGCCTCAGGTTGAGAACCGCCGATTTAGTCCATCTGTCGTGGACTAAGCTCCATTCAGCTTAAACCCTCCCAAGAAACTCCAGGACACAGATGATTCATTTCCACAAAGTTTACTGGGCACACTGTGAAACTGTAACGCAATACAAACGTAATGTGTATTAATATTAAATCCAAATACAAAGTGACAGAAAAAACAGCACGGATCATCGACACAGCGGTGACCTATAAACGCAGTCGAGCCAGTAAACGGTCAGCAGTGATAAACTTAGCCGTCTCAATAACCTCACAAGAGATGAAAATGGGCGCTATCCTAATATCACATGATGAGAAATACAAAAGAGACGAGGAGAAAGCGATCGCCTGAGAACGGACGACCGGCAGAGCTCGCGCACCGCCGCGCGGCGACCTACTTCCTGAGTCGAGACGTGCGCCGGTATTACGTTACTGTAGTTACAGAAATAAACAGATCGCGCTGCACTGCTGAGACAAAATTAAAAAATACTCGAGCGGCATGACACTCCCCGCTCGGGGTCTTTAACGAGCCCACGTTAATTACCAGAATCGGTCTTTTTGGAGAAAAAAGCGAAACCGCTTCTGTGACGGGCCGAGAAAAGGTCTTTCTGGACTTGGACTTTCCGAACCAATCCGTCTTCTCCTGGAAAGGGTTTTTGTGATAATGCCTTTAAGGGCATTGATTTCTCTTAGCTTGACTGTCGTTCAAGAGAACCATGTTAAACAATCATTACCCATTAACCGTTCACTCATTCTGAAGCTTTCGGATCTGAAACCGATAGCTTGTCGGTGTGTATTGTTTCCTGTTACAGCTTCAAACGGCCTTCTGCGTTAGTATCCAGAAACTGGAGCAGCTTCAGTGAATCGCGTTTACTTCACTGTGTCGGAGGAAAAGTGGGACAAAGCGAAACAACCGCAAAGTTGTTTTTTTTTTTTTTTTTTTTTTTATATTTATTTCAAAAACCATACAGGCTTATTAAACATTCAATTAAACATTCAATATTTCAAGTAGAGCAGGTCGAACAATTGAACAAAAATGAAATCAAGAACAAAGAAAGCCGTAATTACAAAGTTACAGGGTTCAAAGAAAGAGCCAAAGTGCATTCTTAGATTTACAGACATTCAAAGACTCTTTTAAAGACGACACATCATGAATAAAAACATTAAATAAAGGCTTAATATTGCCAAATTTACATTTGTGAATGAAAAAAATTGCCATAACAATCGTGCTATTAATTGTTAAATCTTTTGATTTGTCCTCCAGTACAACGCCAAATTTAACATCATTGTAATTGAAAGAACGGACACCTAAGTTGTTTTGATAAACCCAAATACAAAAACTATCCCAAAATATCTTTGAATAAACACACGAGAAAAAGAGATGCTCATCTGTTTCAATGTTGGCTAAACAAAAGGTACAAACATTGTCTTCAATATTAAATTTTGAATGTACAACCGCAAAGTTAAAATTTAAAAAGTTTGCTTTTTTTTAAAAGATTCAGCGGAAAACAGAAATCGTGTAAAACATCGTCGGGGGAGTTCGGTTCAGCTTATTGTTGATGGTGTTTATTTTTGCGCTGCGGCTCGTTAAAGCCTCTGCTGCAGGCTGGAAGCTGCGTCTTAATTAACTGTCGATTAAGCGAACGCTCCAGTCTCGCGAGTGCGGCTTTAACCGATCCCGAACACGCTTTGTTTTCCAGTTGTAATAATTCCTTTAAACTGACGGATTTGTCTCGGCGTTTTGGCGAATAAACGTAAAAGTGAGAGAAAAGGAAAAAACGGAAGTTCTGCAAAAGTCAAGAATCATAAATGGAAAAATTTACAATAAAAAACTTTCAGTTTTAACATGCGAAGAGTTTAAAACGAAGAGGAGGGAAAGTGCAAATGTATGAAGAATATGTGCATTAATGTAACATGTAGTGTGCATGGGGGGGGGCACTCAGTTAGATCATCTTCTTCTGCTTCTTTTCATCCCATCCCTCCTCTTCCTCCTCTTCCTCCTCTTCCTCCTTCCCTTATTTCTCTTTCTTTAGTCTCTCTGCTGTCAGTCTGTTGAGGCTATAAATAGAGCAGCTGCTGGCACACAGCCTGAATCTACACACTGTAACACACACTGTAACACACACACACACACACACACACACTGTAACACACACACACACACACACACTGTAACACACACACACACACTGTAACACACACTGTAACACACACACACACTGTAACACACACTGTAACACACACACACACACACTGGTTTTTTCTGTCTCTGCGTCACTGCAGAGCTCAGCTTCCTCTGCATTTTATTTCATCCCTTCTTCCTCTTTAACACCTCCTCCCCCTCTCTCTCTCTCCTCTCTCTCTCTCTCTCTCTCTCTCTCTCCTCTCTCTCTCTCCCCTCTCTCTCTCTCTCTCTCTCTCTCCCCTCTCTCTCCCCCTCTCTCTCTCTCTCTCTCTCTCCTCTCTCTCTCCTCTCTCTCTCTCTCTCTCTCCCCCTCTCCCTCTCTCTCTCTCTCTCTCTCTCTCCCTCCTCTCTCTCTCTCTCCTCTCTCTCTCTCCTCTCTCCTCTCTCTCTCTCTCTCTCCTCTCTCCTCTCTCCCTCTCTCTCTCTCTCTCCTCTCTCTCTCTCTCTCTCCTCTCTCTCTCTCCCCCTCTCTCTCTCTCTCTCTCTCTCCCTCTCTCTCTCTCTCTCTCCCCCTCTCTCTCTCTCTCTCTCTCCCCCTCTCTCTCTCTCTCTCTCTCCCTCCCTCTCTCCTCTCTCTCTCTCTCCCTCCCTCTCTCTCTCTCCTCTCTCTCTCTCTCTCTCTCTCCTCTCTCTCTCCCTCTCTCTCTCTCCCTCTCTCTCTCTCTCTCTCCCCCCTCTCTCTCTCCCTCTCTCTCCCTCTCCCTCCCTTTGATTTGAGTGCAATTTTAAAAAGACAAGAGCCTTGATGTTTTTTATGTTAACATTAGCAGTAAAGCCTTAAAGGAGCAGTGTGGAGGATTTAGTGGCATCTAACCGTGAAATTGCAGTTTGCAACCATCTGAATCCTTCTCGCCCTCGTGGATAATAAGTTCCACTTGTGTGTCTGTGGTGCATAAAGGGAGCCGGATGCAGCTCCGGTCACTGAAGCACGAAGCCGAAACAGTTCCACTTCCCGGTATAAAATGACCCGGCTCTTCCACATCGCTCCAGAGACTCCGCCGCCGAGCCGGCTAACTTCCGGTTTAGCCCTGCGCTAACCGGAATGGGGATAAAATGATTTCGTCGCGCGGCTCTTCTAGACTTCCCAAACGTTATCGGGACCGAATGGATCTAATTCTGACGGCGAAGCGAGCCGTTTCGCGGGGGGGTAGTGACGCTCAAAGAAACGTGTCCACCGTTTTACAGCCGCTTCTTTCACAGCGTAAGTCCGAGGAGGAAAGTCTTCATCACGTGACGACCCAGACGTTGTAATTACACAGTCTGGCCGCTATGTCAAACTGGCTTCAAAGCCCGGCGCACTTCCTGGGGGGCTTGCTCGCCCTCCCCTTCCGAGCGTGGAGGACGAACTACGGTGAAACTCGCACGCTGAAGGCCCTATCTAGAGCCGGTGTTTGGGCTACTGTAGAAACATGGCGGTGCAACATGGCGGCCTCCGTGGAAGGGGACCCGCTCCGCGGTTCTTATTTTCAGGTGATTCTGCACTAATGAAAACACACTTATGGATATTATCGCCATATTCTGCAAATAGAGGCCCCTAAACAGCTGGCTTTATTTATAGAATTTACTTAGAATTAGAATTGTAATACCTTTAAAATTAAGGAGAAGTATCGATATGATTATTGATTCCAATAACCAGTACCGGTATGGATCTTCTTATCTCTGTCTGATTGTTCTGCTGCATTTACACGTCTTAATATTCAGATACAGATCACATGATGATACCAGTCACATCATACCAGTCACATGTTGATACCAGTCACATGATACCAGTCACATGTTGATACCAGTCACATGTTGATACCAGTCACATGTTGATACCAGTCACATGATACCAGTCACATGATGATACCAGTCACATGATACCAGTCACATGATGATACCAGTCACATGATGATACCAGTCACATGATGATACCAGTCACATGTTGATACCAGTCACATGTTGATACCAGTCACATGTTGATACCAGTCACATGATACCAGTCACATGATGATACCAGTCACATGTTGATACCAGTCACATGATAATACCAGTCACATGATGATACCAGTCACATGATGATACCAGTCACATGTTGATACCAGTCACATGATAATACCAGTCACATGATACCAGTCACATCATACCAGTCACATGTTGATACCAGTCACATGATGATACCAGTAACATGATACCAGTCACATGTTGATACCAGTCACATGATACCAGTCACATGATACCAGTCACATGATGATACCAGTAACATGATACCAGTCACATGTTGATACCAGTCACATGATACCAGTCACATGATACCAGTCACATGATGATACCAGTCACATGATACCAGTCACATGATGATACCAGTCACATGATGATACCAGTCACATGTTGATACCAGTCACATGATACCAGTCACATCATACCAGTCACATGTTGATACCAGTCACATGATGATACCAGTCACATGATACCAGTCACATGATGATACCAGTCACATGATGATACCAGTCACATGATGATACCAGTCACATGTTGATACCAGTCACATGATACCAGTCACATGATGATACCAGTCACATGATGATACCAGTCACATGATGATACCAGTCACATGTTGATACCAGTCACATGATAATACCAGTCACATGATGATACCAGTCACATGATGATACCAGTAACATGATACCAGTCACATGTTGATACCAGTCACATGTTGATACCAGTCACATGATTGATACCAGTCACATGATACCAGTCACATGTTGATACCGGTCACATGATACCAGTCATGATGATACCAGTCACGATGATACCAGTCACATGATACCAGTCATGATACCAGTCACTCAGGTGATTCTGCACTAATGAAAACACACTTATGGATATTATCGCCATATTCTGCAAATAGAGGCCCCTAAACAGCTGGCTTTATTTATAGAATTTACTTAGAATTAGAATTGTAATACCTTTAAAATTAAGGAGAAGTATCGATATGATTATTGATTCCAATAACCAGTACCGGTATGGATCTTCTGATCTCTGTCTGATTGTTCTGCTGCATTTACACGTCTTAATATTCAGATACAGATCACATGATGATACCAGTCACATGATACCAGTCACATGATACCAGTCACATGATGATACCAGTCACATGTTGATACCAGTCACATGTTGATACCAGTCACATGATGATACCAGTCACATGATGATACCAGTCACATGATACCAGTCACATGATACCAGTCACATGATGATACCAGTCACATGTTGATACCAGTCACATGATGATACCAGTCACATGATGATACCAGTCACATGTTGATACCAGTCACATGATACCAGTCACATGATACCAGTCACATGATGATACCAGTCACATGTTGATACCAGTCACATGATGATACCAGTCACATGATACCAGTCACATGATACCAGTCACATGTTGATACCAGTCACATGTTGATACCAGTCACATGTTGATACCAGTCACATGATACCAGTCACATGATACCAGTCACATGATACCAGTCACATGTTGATACCAGTCACATGATGATACCAGTCACATGATGATACCAGTCACATGTTGATACCAGTCACATGATACCAGTCACATGATACCAGTCACATGATACCAGTCACATGATACCAGTCACATGTTGATACCAGTCACATGTTGATACCAGTCACATGATGATACCAGTCACATGATACCAGTCACATGATGATACCAGTCACATGATGATACCAGTCACATGTTGATACCAGTCACATGTTGATACCAGTCACATGATGATACCAGTCACATGATGATACCAGTCACATGTTGATACCAGTCACATGATACCAGTCACATGTTGATACCAGTCACATGATACCAGTCACATGATGATACCAGTCACATGATACCAGTCACATGTTGATACCAGTCACATGATACCAGTCACATGTTGATACCAGTCACATGTTGATACCAGTCACATGATGATACCAGTCACATGTTGATACCAGTCACATGATGATACCAGTCACATGATGATACCAGTCACATGTTGATACCAGTCACATGTTGATACCAGTCACATGTTGATACCAGTCACATGTTGATACCAGTCACATGATACCAGTCACATGATACCAGTCACATGTTACCAATCACATGTTGATACCAGTCACATGATGATACCAGTCACATGATGATACCAGTCACATGTTGATACCAGTCACATGATGATACCAGTCACATGATACCAGTCACATGATACCAGTCACATGTTGATACCAGTCACATGATACCAGTCACATGTTGATACCAGTCACATGATGATACCAGTCACATGATACCAGTCACATGATACCAGTCACATGTTGATACCAGTCACATGTTGATACCAGTCACATGTTGATACCAGTCACATGTTGATACCAGTCACATGTTGATACCAGTCACATGATAAATTTTTTTTTTTTTATTTTTTTTTTTTTTATTAATATTTATTTCAAAAGCATACAGGCTTATTAAACATTCAATTAAACATTCAGTCACATGATAAATACATATTTTGCTAGTACTTCCTCCTGTGTGCGCTGACGTAAAGGCGAGCTGCTGTAACAAAGAGTTTCCTTTCGGGGATCAATAAAGCATTTCTGATTCTGATTCATGCTGTACGGCGCTGCAGTCAGGACGTGGTTAGCTTAGCTTAGCATAAAAACTGCAAGCAGGGGGAAACAGCTAGCCTGACATACCGACATGGATCAAGTAATTCTTTTTGCTAATTTGTTATCTTTAATCTTCAGAGCATCTTATAAAATCATCGTTATAACGGCCTGACACTGTTTGTATCATGTTTGTTTGTTTGTTTGTTTATTAGCTACAGAAACAACAACAGTAGCTTTTCTTCCTGGGGTCCACATAATGTATTTACAATACCACCACTGCAGCAACATCACTACGCACAGCACAGTGCATCATCCTTCACACTGTTGGTACTAGTGTTGATGTTAACGTTGTAACTACAGTGACGTTGTGTTAATTAGACACCGTGCAGAGCGTGTGTTGTCACACAGATCCGGGATCTGTGGACTGAGTATTTTTAGCTCATTAATCGTCAGTTCGCCGGTTCGAGGCTGTTAACCGTCTGCCTGCGCCGCAGACGGATAAGAAGCCCGCTTCCACTCCAGCTGGCAGCGCGGCGACCGACATGTGGGAGGACTGTACCATGGGAGGGGGGGGGGGGGGAGCAGGTGGGACAGAAAGAGAAAGAATCAGGGCAGAAAATATGCTGATGGAGGCGAGAGTGTAGGTTTGGTTTCAGAAGTGGAAGAACACAAGCAAAGTTTTAAGGCTCCGAACTCAACCAGAAAAGAAACGTGATGAAATAGATTATTGCTCTTCCCATAAGTCTTTTATCTGATCTGTCTGTCCGTCTGAATGTCACGTGGTTTCATGGACTGAGGCTGCATTTTCATCTTTACCCACAAAAATGAATAAAATATAATAAAGTGAAATACAGCACGAAAAGATTTCAAGAGTTTTTTTTGTCACTTATTGTCTCGAGGAGACTTTCCTTTGCTGCCTTCTCTGTGTTTGATATTCAGCTGTAGGACAATACTGATTCTTCATCCCTGAGTGCTGCTTAGCTTCTTTTAGGGCTTTTGTGCGGCCCAATAACCTCCACCAATCAGAGAGTTAGGGCAGCCTGTATGTAGTTCCCAAAGTAACAACAGGTCTACAAACATCTGGACATACAGAGTGGTTTAGGGTTCAGTCAGATCCGGTTCACAGCAGTTACAGTAGATCCACACGGAGACTCAGAATACTTTATTGATCCCCGAGGGGGAAACTCTTTCGTTACAGCTAATATTTACATTTTTCTGCTCTGTGGGAGTTTTATCTGAACTTCCCTCAACATCTGTAACTATCGATCACATCTGTACCAGTCAATAACAATCGATAAGCGTCTAAACATCTGAGACCGTCTCTAACTTATAATATATAACTCCTATATATATATTTAAATTCCTACAGTTCGTAGTAAGTCTTCCTCGATATAGTGCTCCTTTTATTTTGAAGTCAATATTGATAATTTATTGTTTTAATTTTCATAGTTTTTTTTATTTGTACTGCCTTTTCCATTGTTTACCGTCAGTTTCTCTGCAGATTATTGTAATGATTAATCAGTAACAGAAAGAGGGAGAGAGACAGATGGAGAGAGAGGAGGAGGAGGAGGAGATGAAGGGACAGCGCAGGTGGGAGGGAGGGACGGAAAACTGACCAACAGATGCTGAACGAGGACAAATCTGGACCACACACACACACACACACACACACACACACACACACACAGTAGAGTTAATCTGCAGCAAGCTAATACAGTCTGGCATCGATTCAGTTTCCATATAAACTAAAGACTCCTGTTAGCTACAAAAAAAATAAAATCCTGAAAATCTAACTAGTCTGGTCAGTCTAAACCGATATATAAACCAGTCTATGCCAGTCTGCTGTGTATACTAACCCCCCCCCCCCCCTCCACGCAGATTCGTTGGACTAAGACGGCGGGCGGAGCCTCGGACCGTCAGGGCGACTCATCGCTGCACAACGAAACTCTGAAGATCGATAATATCAGCCGCCACCAGGGGGGGCGCTACTACTGCAAGGCTGAGAACGGACTGGGATCCCCCGCCATCCGGTCCATACGGGTCGACGTCTACTGTGAGAACACACACACACACACACACACACACACACACACAGTTACACACAAAACCTGAATAACGTTTGTGACTGAACGTTTGCAGGTGAGAAACACCTCCTGCAGAGATGAAGGTGTTCAGATTGATTCCACTCTCGTGTCTGTACGGTAAATATGAAGCTACAGCCAGCAGCTGGTTAGCTTAGCTTAGCATAAAGACTGGAAACACGGGGAACACTCCTTTTCCTTTTCCTGCTGAAAGCGAGCGTTCATCAGTAACTCTGAGACGGGACTGGTTTTACTCCCAGTTCAGTTTCACGAAGGGATCTGAGCTGCCAGATAAATGGAGTTCCAGGACTGTGTGGATTAAAAAGCAGCCAGTAACTTCCTGCTGTTGTTTTCAGTCACCTGATGGTATTAAAACCTCCTCCTGACCTACATGTCTCCTCGTCACACGTGACAAACACTTTGTGTCGCTGTTTGCGGCTGATTGTTGTTGACCTACATGTGTGGAAACGAAGCAGCGAGCTGTTTTCCTGCAGCGGTGATTCTCCCCCGGAGCTCTGCTGGCTGAAGATCTGTCACAGCAGACATGAGACGGGATGTTTCTCTCTGTGGAGACGTCGGCTTCTGCTCACCTTGCTGGTTCACCGCCGTGTTTATTGTCGCAACTGGGATGCAGAAAATCCCAGTAATCCCAGTAAAGAAACACCCCCGGGCGTGTTTTTATACAACTGTGTCCCTCGTGTATGTCGCCTGAAAAGTTTCCTCCAAAGTAACGAAAACAGGAGGAAGCAATACATGCAAACTGTGAGCGTTGTTGTATAACAGCCATAATATCCTGGAGGATGTTTCTTACTGGGATTACAGGGATTTAAGTGGTACCTGAACGCATCGCGGTTGA
Source organism: Siniperca scherzeri (assembly GCA_027580175.1). Taxonomy (NCBI): domain Eukaryota; kingdom Metazoa; phylum Chordata; class Actinopteri; order Centrarchiformes; family Sinipercidae; genus Siniperca; species Siniperca scherzeri. Next base: position 29,172,978 of record CM050850.1, read on the forward strand.
GTGCTTCCTTCAGGGCACGGAGGCTTTTACACAACGTTTCCTCCATCAAACTGCAGGAGGAAACGGAATAAATCATTAACTCACCACCACACCCTGACCTGCAGCCCGTACAGCAGGACTCGCAGTGCATTGTGGGAGTCACCAGCAGGCGGGAGCAGATTGTTTTGGCTTCTGTTTACTGTTACTGGCTGTTTTTCGGGCCCTGATGCGTTCAGCGTGCAGGTCGGAGTTTGTCGTCGCTCTGTGCGAAGTGGATTAGCGACCATTAGCCTCTCTGCCGGTGGCGGCTTCATAACCGGACTCGTTACCGCGGCGGAGCCTGACTGGTTGGCTGCCGCCAACTGATCAGGGAGCCCACCGTGTTTCCAGCCAATTAAAACGCCTCTGGCCCTGCAGTAATTACCCCCACCACAGGAAAACTGACCCCGCTGTTTGGAAAATATGAAAAACTGCTGCAGCTGTCCTCATTGTGTTTCTGAGAGGAACCGTAGTTTATCTCTCTGGTTGTGTTGGTAGTAAATGACTTTACAGTGAATTCAGGCTCTGATGATTCTGTAGATCCTTTTTACTGCAGTTTATACAGAAACTTGCTCATCCTTCCCTCCTCTCCATCGCTTCCTTCGCCCCTCTTTCCCCCTTATTTTCCTGCCACCTTTCTTTCCTCTTTATACTTATTTCCCAACTCCTCCTCCTCCTTGGTGTCCATCTTCTCCTCCTCCTCAGACCTGGATGACCCGGTGATAACGGTACATCAGAGTGTCGGTGAGGCGAAGGAGCATTTCTACTTCGAGAGGACGGTGTTTCTTCGCTGCGTCGCCAACTCCAACCCACCTGTTCACTACACCTGGAGGAGAGGCAGGGAGGCGCTGACACAAGGCTCCGACTCCGGGGTGGAGATCTACGAACCGTTTTTTACACAGGTGAAGAAACACACCTTATATTTGTATTCTTATTATTAACTCAGGGCCTGTCTTTGTCTATATAAGTGTCTCAGAGTGGAAAGTCATTCCTACCTGGACAGAAATTCTCACGACTTTTAGGAGTACATTTGACTTGCTGATATTTAGGAGCTCCAGAGGTGAACTCACCTGTTGGGAGCTGCAGGAGATGGAGACGCATGAGCTAATTAAAAAGATTCAAAATCACAGAAAACACCTTACGCTTTCTGGCGACGGGGAAATTTACCTTTGCAACAGTGGTGATTTTGAGTGCGGCACAATTTTTCAGCAATAATAAGTCAAACTTTTAATTGCTCTGGTGCCGTGTTCGGGCTACACGATATCAGCCGGTTGATGGTTTTATCCCGTGTAGCGACTCGTAGTGGACGACAACCGACGGCACGTCTCACGACGTCCCGACAGAAAGACAAGCGCATGAGAGTTCGACAAATTCCACGACGTGTCGGTGACGTTGACCAACAGCAGCACAGAGCGCTCTTCGGCTGTGAACACGCTGAAGTGAAAGAGGAAGGATGTTGCTGGCGCTGCCAGGAGGAACTGCGAACCAGAGAGACGGTCACAGTCGTTTCTTCCTGCTGTTTTTTTTGGCTTTTCCGAACACCAAACAGTCAGTTTCATACGCACCGCTTCGGACGCCACGTTTGTTTACATTCTTATTCCCTGAAGTCCGTCCCAAGCACCTCCTTCCCGATGACATCACGCAGGTCGTGATTGGTCGGGGACCAACGTGACTCGTAACAGACAGAAAGGTCGTGGAGTCTGAACTCGGCATTAGAGTCATTTCCCCGCCTCTCGTGGGAAAAACAGCTTCCACTGAGGCAAATGCCTGATTTCTTCAGAGTTTTCGGCTTCAGAGGTGGCACACGTAAAGATCATCACATTATATTAATTTAGCAGACACTTAGCATTAAAACTCCGCAGGAACAAGAGCTCGATGCCGTCAGATCATCACTAACGGGAAACCTTTGGTAATCGCACACATCAACCGCAGAATCAACACTGAAGTGGTTATGGGTCATGATCCTAGATGTTTATTTAATTACAGTATAACTTCTAAACTGTCTCCCCAAAATAACATTTCTGTTCTACTGATTTGCAACAGCGAATACTGTTGTGAAAGAAAAATAATGCCTCTCGGACTGCGATTATTTTAAACATTAAGAGGAAACGTTTCTAATGAACAAATCTGCAGAATGCTCACCGCCAACATGATTCCATACAATACAATACAACGCGTCGACTCGCAGAACATTTAACCGAAACAAGCGTCCTTCCCGAAGTGTTTTAGCATCTAAACCAGCAACAGGTGGGACTCAGGATCTGAACATCCGCCCCGACCTCTCACCTGCGACTTCAGTGCGGGAGACGAGCACGAAGACTTTTCCCAACCGGAAAAATACGAAACTTGATTGAGGCAGAAATTGTGTTCCTTCCGAAACATAAGTGGTAGAAACTGGATGGGTGGATGCTCTAGCTGTACACAAACATCATTTCAGGAGACAGGGTTCGTGTTATGCAATCAAGAAAAGACTTTTTATTCTCTCCAGTTAGTTTCTTCTTTTCAAAGCGATTTCTAAAACTGTCATCACCGTGCTCATGAGATTTGAGCTTTTCATTTTGGCATCATATTTTTTCAGATACAGTTTGGGGAACTTTGCTGACTTTTATATTTACCCATACACATAGAGTGGTGCTTTTTTCATATTTTTTAAAATAATCTAACTGTCCAAACCACAACTGTCAGAGAGACAGAAACACTTGTGTGACGTCTCCCTCTCTCCCAGGACTCGTCGCTCTCCCGCTGAAGTGTTGAAGCGCCAGCAATGAAAGTCTTTTTAGTCCCAGTTTAACTCAGTGTGATTCCTCCTGAGGTGCTTGATTAATACGGGCGGTGGTCCATCGGCTGTGGCCAAAAATAGTTAAAAAGTTTGAATTTTGTCCAATTTTTTTGCTTCACACGGACGTCTAAATCTCGACGGGTTTATACCACCGCGGGTTTACTTCCAGTTTGTGTTTATTCGTGCTAAAAATATCATTAAATCCTCAGGTGTTTTATATAATCTTTATAATTTCTTGAAATAAATCCACATCTTTTTAGTGACATTTAAGGCCTCATGAACCGGGAGGACAACGGAGAGAAGGATGGATGAATTAGAAGGGTTTTTTTTGGGCACTTTTTATGCGTAACAATTTAAATATATGTTTTTTATAACATTTTATTTGATCTAGATCCAGACATGACAGCTTCCTCGTTGTTTGCAGTGAAGCTGATCCATTTTTCCCATTTTCTGAGGTCTTTTTTCCTTATTCATCGGGGAAAATGTCAGTTTTTCCATCACATATATACAGTAATCCTCACTGAGTCCATCTGTTGTTTAAGACTGGGAGATACAATGTCACTCACTCACTGTCCTCAATTTCATCCTGTGAGATACCTGATGTCTCCAAGGGTTAAAGATATATTCTCCCAAAATATGATAAACTTTTCACAGGAAGCTGTTTATTTTTTACGTGACGTTGTAATGAAACATTTCCTGGAATGTGGTTCTATATCAAAACTTGTTTTTTTAGAATAAAGATGGAGATTTTTGCAAAATTGCTGAAAGTGGACTGAATGAGTTTTGGAGAAACTTCTGCTCGCGAATGGAAGTTTACGTTTGTGTGGGCTTTATTCTTTCCCCTCTTCTCTCTTACGGTGCACAGAAACCCGAGCTCCTTCTTCCTTTCTTGTGCTTTTCTGTAAATATAAATATTCGCTGTCGATCCCCCGTCAGTGACTTCAACAGCCGTTCAAAAGCCGAGCCGTCCTGTAGTTTAAGCCCTCCTCATCTTCCTCCTGTGGATTAAAATCCTCCGCAGATGGAGATTCCAGATTCTTTTTCTTTTGGCCGTGCTCTAGATTTAATTTGGAGCAAAGGGAAGCCAGCCAATCAGGCGGCCAGTTAGCGGGCCGTGTGATACAGCAACAGAGATAACATTCACGCCAGATTTGAACGCTGTCAACTGTAATGCCTTCAGCGCAGAGATTGTGAACTTGTTAACCCCTCCCCCCTCGCTCCTTGTAGGCCCTAATGAGGAACTTATCTCCTCCTCCTCCTCCTCCTCATCATCATCATCATCATCCGCCAAGAAATTGGCCGCCATCTTTGCACAAACATCCCATTTAAATGTCATCTAATCTCATCTCATCTGTCCGTGAGGCGGGAGGCAGCGCCGAGGCTGCCAGAGGAGATAAGAGATATGGCAGCGAGGTGGAGACACGAAGAGGAGGAAGACGGGGGAGATGGAGAAATGAGGGAGAATAGGAGGAGGAGGAGGAGGAGCTTAGCCTGGGACAGAGCTTTGATTAATCTGCTGAATACGGAAGACTGATTCCTCTCAATTCATCAAAAACCGAGTGAAGTTTTGAATTGTCTGACTTTGATTCCCGGAGACTCTTCTTTCGCGGTTTGTCTTTTGGCCCCCGAGGTGCAAATCGCAACCACTTTACACAAAATGCGTCACAAAATGAGAATTAAAGAAATATAAAATCAGAAATAAAATTGTTAATAATCAATCGTCAAACTAGAAGCGATTGGTTTGTTCGTTTGTGCTGGCTATTGTTCGAGTCACTTCTACTACAATTTCTCCCTGGAAATTTGCCAACATATTGACTGATACCAGTGTGTCTGCGCTAAAACAATATCAGCTGATAATACCGGTGACTGTTGTTAGCTTGTAAAGAGTGAAAAACAGAAAATCTCCTCAGAAACTTCTGTGAAGAGTTTAAACTCTTTTGTTTTTAACCAACTAGACATTTGTCCAGCTGTAAAAGATATATATATATATATATATACAGTGAAAGTGTGTAAACGATGCAGATTTTCAGTTTTAAACCATTGTAGTGAGGACATTTCTGCACCGTGAGGACACTTTGGCCGGTCCTCACTCCTTCAAAGGAGCGTTTGAAGTTTAAGGTTCTGGTTTTAAGATTCAGGTTTCTAACCTGAATCAGGTTTAGGGTTCGCTGCGATGGTTAAGGTAAGGGCTAAAGAATGCAGTATGTCACCGAGGGTCCTCACAAGTATAAAAAGACATGTGTGTGTTTGTTACAGGGTGAGACGAAGATCTTGAAGCTGAAGAATCTTCGTCCTCAGGATTACGCCGACTACACCTGCATCTCCTCCGTCAGGAATGTCTGCGGCATCGGAGACAAGAGCGCCCACTTCGGTCTGAACAACAGGACAGGTAACACGCACACACACACACGCACACACACACTGAACCACAGCCAGAGTCTTAACCTGAAAGTGACTTGGTGAGTCCCCACTACATGACGAACACACACAAACACACAAACAAACAGCAAAGCTTCATTAAAATGGGAAAGCATTATATTATAGTAAGTAATTTACATTGAATAACAGTCACATTTAAAGCGTCAGTTCACACAAATTCTTTAAAAAAAACAAAACATGCTTTCTCTCTCCTCTTAGTTTAAAGGATATTTAAAAATTCAACAGCAACATCGAGACACTGTGTCCCTGTTACTGTGGATAATCCACACAATACACTGGAGGAATTAGTCTGTAGGAAACCTGTTGACAGTGTTCATTTAATTAAACACATTACTTTAATAATAATAATAATAATAATACGTCCTAAGTTATTCGCTCAGTCGGTAATAAAGACTGTAAGCTGAGCAAAACATTAGTGGATAATGTGTGAAAACTAAAAATAAAGAAAACTCGTCAACACTAGGCTCATTTGATTCAATATTTCAAGTCAAATACAAATTTAAAAATATCGTTTTCAAATGGACTATACTATTATTTTGCAATCTCCACTTAATAATTATCATTAATTTTGTCTTCTTTACCGTCGGTACTGTCCTGTTATGTTTATTTTATTTTTTTTTTTTTCCTGTGAAACGCTTTTTATATTAAGTTTTATATTTAAGTCTGTGAAGGAATAAACAAGTCAGAATTAACTTATCGCACACGTAGCGAGTCCAAACTTCCTTTTCATCTGTTTTTCCCTTTTCCTGAATAAATGGGAATCCATACTTATATAATCTGCCACATATATTACATTTTTCTTTCTCAGTATTTTTTTTTTTTTTATCCGTCTCTGAACCTTTGCGTGCGCAGTTTGATGATCGCAAATCATAAATAAATCATTTTCTTCTCTGAGCTCGGACTGCAGCTCTGTGACCTGTACAGTAGATCCCGCCACCCCGCCCCAGGGGCTGATGGGATTTACATGATGTCAGCTTAACAGAGGTCGACTCAGCTATTTTTATCTCCCTCATTATTATTTCTGCATTTAGCTGTTTTTGTGCAGCTCGTCGTGCGCAGCCGGTGGAGGCGGCGAGTTGCTCTGCAGCTTTTATTTCACTCTGATGTGAATCTGAGGACAGGAAGCTTTTATACTCGGATTCTGCAGCAGGAAGCAGATCACTATGGATTATTTACACATGACGAGACATTTAAAACCTTTTAAAATGTAAAAAATGTATATATAGTATATATAGTCTCTAGTAAATCCCATGATCCACCTGCATATGAACTGAGAAACTTCTAGGAACTGTGTGAAGGTTTTAATCTTTTTTTTTTTTTACAGAAATATCAGTTAAATAAGAATCATAATTATCAACACTTTACTTTTAATCATTAGTCGCAGCCCTAGTCCTGTTGCCAAAGTTGTAAAATGTATTATTGATTATGATGATTTGTGCCAGAAGTTATGTTTACCTGGTAAGTTTCATGTAACTTGAGGAGTGACCAAAAAAGATGGCAGAATTAAGTTTAATTAAGCCCTGAGGGCGGGGCTTAAAGTAACACAGAGTAGCTTAAATTTCTGAGTTCTCAGACCATTCACAATCGAGAAACGTCTTGATTCTGAAACCTTTTCTACGATGGACGAATGAGGGACTACACCGTCTTATAATTAAGTTTTATTCACATCAGTTACTCCAGCTCTCAGCCAACCGTTCAAATTATTATTCAGCCCAAAAATTAATATCTGCAATAAAAGAAAAACCCAGGGACTTAATGCAGATGTGGAGTTCATTCTAGGACTGGACAAGTTGTGCGTCAGCAGTAATTTGTTCAATTTGTTGGTTTTCTTTATTTTTCATTTTTGTTTTCGCTTTTGGTTTTTAATCTTTTTTTTTTTTATTCTTTTCTTCCTGATTGTGACGCGATGGATACAAAACAGTAAATAATTGATAAAAAAAAAAAAAAGACATCATATAAAAATAAAAAAGCATGAATAAATAAAATAAACAGGAAAACTATATATAGTTCAGCAGGACAGAATAAAAGTGAAGTTGAGTTGAAAACATTTGACATTTTTTCCTCCTCATCTCCACTTTCATCTTCCTTCCCTTTCACAATTCTTCCTCACCTATTTCCTCCTCTTCCTCCCTTCAGCTCCTCCCTCCATTAAGCTCCTCCTGGACGACCCCCTGGTGGTGAACCCGGGGGAGACGATCACTCTGGTGTGCGTGGCGTCGGGCGGAGACCCTCCTCCCACCCTGAGGTGGGTGAGGCTGGGAGGACAGGAGCTCCCGAAGAGGAGCATTGTCAACAGCGGCACGCTGACCATCCCCGTAGTCAACGTGGACGACGGCGGTGCCTACAGCTGCGTGGCGTCCAACAACGTGGGCAACCCTGCCAAGAAATCCACCACCATACTGGTCAGAGGTACGACATTCACACTTAAAACTAAACCTACATTTTAAAGGTTTAAAAGGTCCCCACATGGGAGATGAGTCCCCATATAGCTGGTGTGTTAACAGGTTCTCGTCCCCACAATGTAACAAATACAGACACATTTTTGGCTTACATTCAAGTGCCGGATTCATCAAATCTTTCCGAAATGAACAAACTTCCCAGAGCCCAAAGTTACGTCCTTAAATTGCTACAGAGTGCTGCAGGGATGACTTAGTTTTGTAGGCCAGCCCGGAAGTTAGCATCGCCGTGGTTCCCTCAACAAAAAGCCAATGGGATTTTTCCACTGGATTCTGGATGATTGCAAGAACATACAAAAGTTTATGATACAAAAACGTTTTTAAGCGTAAACGCGATCGCCATAAGTAAAGAGCTAATGTTAGGCTATAAACAAACTACACCTCGGTCACATGACTTCATTGTCACCACCGCTAAGCTTCCAACGTCTGATTTCGCCACATGTTAGAAACCGCCTTTTTTAAGACACACGTAAAAGCTTCAGAATTCACGAGTGGGGTATTTACTGACATAGCTGGTGTTAACCACAGACCCAATCAGAAAACCCATTGACTTCGAGACGAGGGAAGTGCAAAAGGGCTAACTCGTTTCCGGGATTTAGGACTCGTTCCAGCAGCACTCACACACTGTTTCTTTATTGGAATATCAGTCCAACACCTAAAAAAATATTTCATTTACTATCATATGTGATATTGCTACTGAAACTATATACCTCAATTACTCTTCGACAGTACATGCACCTCCGCTTATTAATATTATTTATTACATAAGGAGTTACATTGTATTTAGACTGTACTTTCATCACCAACCAGTAAACCCACTTGGTACTTGACACTTAGTTTATCTTATACTTATACCGACATGATACTTAATTTATTTCTGACCTGTTTTATAGTGTTTATTTTTTCTAGTACTTTCTCTGTGTGCGCTGACGTAAAGACGAGATACTGTAACAAAGAGTTTCCCTTCGGGGATCAATAAAGCATTTCTGATTCTGATTCTGATTCTGAAAAACAAAGAGCAATCCTCGCTATCTGAGAGGATGAAACCAGTGAATCGTTGGAATGAAATTGTTTCTTGGAAAATGACAAGAAACGATTATCAAAAGAATCCGTCGATTCGCTAATCAATTTAATCGACTAATCGTTGCAGCTCTAGTGCAGTTCATCGCGCCCCCCCCCTCCCTCTCTCTATGACAGCAGGCTTATCGCCCCCCTTGTGAGGACATTCAGCACAGGTAGAAACACTCTGACTACCCTGCAGCGTACAGCACGAGTCAGAGCACCAGCAGCCATTAATACACAGCCATTTTCTTTTGTCTGCGTGACGCTCAAATGAAGTGAAACTCTGCAACGCAGCAGACGCATGTCGTGCTTTATTTCTGGCACAGTCGCAGTTTTGTTCTTCTGGGATTTAGTTGCAGCTCAGACGGTCGTCTACCTGTTGAAAGGTGTTTTCTCTGCTGTCTTTTCTCTGTCTGTAGGGTTCTAACAGTGTTCAGGTGAGTCCTCCTTTAGTCGCTGCAGGTGCAAAAGCACATTCAGGTCTTTACTTGTTGTTTTGAATGCACAAGCTGCTGCAGAACAGACAATAATAGATCCGACACATCCACAACAAACAGAGCGGTTTATCTGCGTTGGTGCAGAGACGTTAAGCTCTCAGATTATTTCAGTCTTTATAAATCAAATCCTCCTCCTCTCTGCTGCGTGTCGCCGTTTCCCGCAGCATCACGATGAAGCGTCCCGAACATCACGTTTTGATGACGAGAACAAAATCGGCAGAGCGCACTGAGCGAAAACGGACGTTTGGTTTCAGCTCTGGTTCATTATAAAACCGGCCAACCAGAATTTTAAACAGCAGAATTTATAAAAAAAAATATAGAAGACGTTCGTTAGCAGGATTTTTGACCACAGAAAGTAGTAAAATGCTTTAATAAAGTGTTAAGATTGTATTTATTTATGTAAGAAATGGAGTATAAACATAGTCCCGGTTTTGCTAAAGATGTGATTTTGATGTAGAGAGCTATCTAATACTGATTTATTTGTAATTAGAGGATGTTTGTTGCTTATTGATGACTTTAGATCTGTAAGACCTGATAAAATGATGTAGAGCTATTGTACTGGATGGGTTTTAAATTACTGTGTTGTTTTGTCTTCAGTGTTTGACGTTAGCATCGCTGAGTCTCGTATGGTATTTTTGTTTTTCATCAACGTATTGTAAATACATTATGTGGACCCCAGGAAGAAAAGCTACTGTTGTTGTTTCTGTAGCTAATAAACAAACAAACAAACAAACATGATACAAACAGTGTCAGGCCGTTATAACGATGATTTTATAAGATGCTCTGAAGATTAAAGATAACAAATTAGCAAAAAGAATTACTTGATCCATGTCGGTATGTCAGGCTAGCTGTTTCCCCCTGCTTGCAGTCTTTATGCTAAGCTAAGCTAACCACGTCCTGACTGCAGCTCCGTACAGCATGAATCAGAATCAGAAACGCTTTATTGATCCCCGAAGGGAAACTCTTTGTTACAGCAGCTCGCCTTTACGTCAGCGCACACAGGAGGAAGTACTAAGCAAACAAAAAAATATATAATACAATACACTGTAAAAATGAGACTGACATCCGTCTGAACATCTGACTCCCAGGAAGAATAAGAATAAAAGCATTTCCCAAAATGTTGAACTATCCCTTTAATAATAGTATGTCATGTCTTTTCTTGTGTGTGTGTGTTTCTTTCTTCTGTCCACTGTGTTTTATTCAACAGCATGACTCACCTCTGTGTGTGTGTGTGTGTGTGTGTGTGTGTGTGTGTGTGTGTGTGTGTGTGTGTTAGCTGCTGACCCTGCAGCTTGTCAGCTCGACTCCCTCCTCCTTACTTATTTAACTCCCATCATGCACCTCTCTCTCTCTCTCTGTCATGTTAGCTAGTAGTCTCTCCACCAGGCAGCCAGTCCTCCCAGTCTGACACACACTGCTGCTAATGGACCCAGTGTGTGTGTGTGTGTGTGTGTGTGTGTGTGTGTGTGTGTGTGTGTGTGTGTTATATGAAGAGGCTACATGTTATTCTAATGGACAGGGGAGGTGTACATGTCCGGGGGGGTTGAAGAAGAGGAGATAGAGGGGAGGACGGTTGAAGAAATGGAAATGTAGCAGGAGGAGGAGGTGATGCTGAAGAGTGAGGAGGAGGAGGAGGAGGAGGAGGAGGAGGAGGAAAGCAGGAATAAAGTAAGACAGGAGGAGGAAGAGGAGGTGAGAAATGGTCAGGAGGTGAAGACAGACGAGGGTGAGGAGGTGATGAAGAGTGAGAAGGTGGAGAGGAGGAGTGATGAAGGGTAGGGTGATCATCAGGAGTGTATGAAGGAGGAGGTGGAGGAGTGGAGAGTGATAAAAGGAGGAGGAGGTGATGATGGGTGATAATGTCAGGGGGGGAGGAGCAGTAGGAGCGATGCAAGAGAAGGTGATGAAGAGTGATGAAGAGTGAGGAGGATGGACGTTCTGATAAATGACCGTGACAGACAGGAAGCTGAGTGTGTTTGTCTTCTGCTCTTTAAATGTATTTCTTTATCATTTAGTTTGAGTTTAGGCAATTTAAGATTAGACTAAAATTTTTATAAAATTAAGTTGAATTAAGTTTAGATTTTCTGCCTCTGTCCAAACTAAAACTGTGTAAATGTGTGAGTGTGTAAATCTTCAGGAAAAACTTCCCTCACAACTGATGGAAACGATGTGGTAACGTCCTCTGTAGTTTGCAGCTCTTTGCGTGCGCGCGACTGGAGCTATGCTTCGTTGAATATACAGTCATGCAGAGCAGGGTGTTATGGGTAACACAGGCCACGGGAGCTCACTCAGTAGCTTTTTCTGGAGCTTTCAACCACATACGAAGACCGTTCTTTTGTTCAAGTGCTACTGTGTACTGACAGTCCTGGAGCCATGCCAGTGTGTGTGAGAGTGTGTGTGCAGTGACTTTCATGTGTGAGCAACTGCATCCACCTCTAGTTATGCAACAGACCTTTTACTGACGCAGTGAAACACACACACACACACACACACACACACACACACACACACACACACACACAGGTTTTGTTCCGAGGCGTTCTTGCTTTAATCTTAATGAACAAGGACAATCAGCTGCTCGCCTCACGAACTGAAGCTATTTATATACACGTACCCCCATCACACACACACACACACACACACACACTCAGAGATCGGGGGTTTGAACTAAAACCTTCTGGTCTGTTTGCGGTCGTCCGCTGACGCTCGTACAGAGCAGAGACAGAAGGACTTGTTTTTGGCCGTCACGTGGCTCGGCATGTTTGACTGTTTGTGTTTCCACGTTCACGGCTACGGTTGAACGCTCAGCTCTTCTTGCTCTTGTTGTTACTTCCTGGGAAGCTTCCAAACGACAGATCGCCATCGAAGGCTCTTCCTCTCCTGATTTCTCACCTGTGTTCGCCAGACTGACAGCATTCAACATATGAGCTAACCTGCATCCCGCTAGCATGGTTTAAGCTAACCGACAACAACTGTCCCACTGCCAAAGCTTTCCTGATGGATGGATGTTCCGCATGTGCAAAGATCTAGACCTGATTAGAGTGTCATTACAACCCTTCTTTACATCCAATCACATTGCATCTGACATTGTTTTGGATGGCAATGTCTGTCCTCCACGTCGGTCCAGACTGAAGCGTCTCAGCAGCTGCTGGACTGTGATGAGACGTGCTTCATCGTTCACGCTCCCCTCAGGATGAACTGTAATCACTCTGCTGATCCTCTGACTTTCCATCTAGCGCCACCATCAGGTCGACACGTTAACGCGTCCGACGCTTTGGTTTCTGACCTGCAGAGCTGCTGACGCTCCCATCAGCCTCAGCTGCGCGCTGTGTTTACTGCTAACCAGCTAATGTTAGCATGCTAACACGCTAAGCTAAGATGTGTTAGCATTTAGCTCCCAGCACCACTGTGCCTAAGTACAGCCTTAACAGAGCCGCTAGCATGGCTGTAGACGTTTAGTGGTGTTGCATTCAGTCTGAACACGCCTTTAGAGTCTTTTTATTTATTTATTTAAAGAAAGGGGGGAACAATGCATATTAATGAACATTTACACAAATGTAAATGTGCCAGATTATAGCCTAAGGCTAATTTCCATCTGCAGACCCCCTGGCAGGTTAACAGAAAGATAAGAACATACAGTACACTTCAGTTGGACAGAGACAGGAAAACAAGGTTTCATCGTGTTAGTACAACTACAAACATTCAACAGAAAACAAGTCGAAGGGTCACAGACAACAGTTAAGACACATATCTGTATTGCACACACCCTTACATTGCACTGATCCCTATTGCAGTCTTGGTAGAAGTGAAGCTAAAAACGTAATTTTTTTGTTTTCTGATGCTGCAGCAACAGGAAACCTGTGATCATCATTAGTTTTCATTATCTGGGGAGCAGGAACATCATGAAAATCTGAACAGTAGATACGTTAAGATATGTTGCTATGGACTAACATAACTGACACACAAATGATTCAGCTATCGGTTTCAACAAAGTTAAAACAGTCATAGTGAATGTTTTCTAATCCAGTGACGTCAGCTGCTACTACAGCCTGATTGGCAGTGAGGAGGCGTTACCGGTGCGAACACAGGTAATGAATCATATCAGACGAGCTCCCACCGAGCTGGAAACCAGGAGGTTAAATGAAAGGTGGAGGAAGAAAAGCAGCAGCACGTCGCCGTGGACAGTCACGGGATTAAACTGAACAAATGGCTTCAGTAATAATTAAGCCCCATTTGGACGGATTAGTTTCTCCACAGCAGGAAGGGTAATTGTAATGATTTAAAATTTGAGAGACACAACGCAGTCAGTCTCACTGCTCTGATAGAAGCTGACCAGGTTCTGCTGCAGGATTCAAACCAGCGACGCAAGACCACAGGTTCAGGGAAAATAACAACCTGCGGAAGTGTCACCGAGCAAGGCACTGAACAGTCCGACAACCTCTGACCCCGGAGCAATTTATCACGTGTAAAACTGTCATTTTCAACCCTTTCCACGTTTCATTTTATATGCCAGACTGAAGAGTATATGAGATGTTTCCAGTGGATTGAACAGTGCTACCAGTGTAGACGAGGAAGTTAATTCCTGATTAAAGGCCTTCACACATAAATCTGTCAGTCTGACCTTTCTGAATCATTATCTGGAGTAATTTAGGAAGCTGAATTTCACAAAGCAGCAGTCGTTTCTTTTAAATATCAAACTTGTTTGATATTATTTGCTGGGTTTGAGCTCGTAGTCATTAGATTTATTCACTTTCAGTTTCGGTTCCTCGCCCTGAGCTTGTTGTAGGTCGAGTTAAAGGCTTCATATAATTTGGAGTTGGAAATGTCACACGTGCAGTTTCATTACGGAAAAACATTTATAATTTAGTACAATATTATTTACCCCGCTACAGGTGGAGCCTTATCATGGTGATGTCAGTGTGTCCAACACTTTACATCAGCTAGCTGCTACATAGCAACTACCCGTTACCGACCTGGTAACCAAAAGGATCACCATGGGAAGCATGTGGTCACTAACTTACTACAAATTCACCTCCTTTCAGCTCTGAGAACTTCAACTGACACCTCCACTGCTTACATTTCATCCGACAAACAACTCCTTTTACTGATTACTAATTAATTACATTTCATCTCCAGCTAATACACTAAAATCCCTTCAGTACGCTTCAGTTCATTTCAGTGCTTTACTCCTAAACTGCAACGTCTTTCACTGACTTTTCGGATTATTGTTCTTTAGCTTAAGTGTCGGACGTTTGTATGCTTTTTGTGTTTCCTGATCTTTCATTGTCTTCTTTGATTTTTCAGGCCTTCGTAAAGGTCGGTTCTGGATCACGCCCGACCCGTACCACAACGACGACAACATCCAGATCGGTCGGGAGGTGAAGATCAGCTGCCAGGTGGAGGCCACGCCGCCCGAGGAGCTGCAGTTCAGCTGGCTGAAGAACGGCCGGCCGCTGAGGAGCTCCGAGCGGATGGTGATCACCCACACCGACACCGACGTCTCGCCGGGAACCACCAACCTCGACATCATCGACCTCAAGTTCACCGACTTCGGCACTTACACCTGCGTGGCGTCGCTGAGGAACGGAGGAACCCCCGAGATCAGCATCGACGTCAACATCTCATCCACCACAGGTGAGTCCGGCTGGGGGCGGGGCTTATACACAACTCAACTGAAGACAGACCCAGGCCTTTATTAAAGACAGGCAGCGGCGGAAGAAGTACACAGATATTTGACTTGAGCAGTTATACAGTGTAAAAGTACTCTGTTAGTAAAAGTCTGACTTACTTAAGTACAAAAGTATTAGCATCAAAATTTACCAAAAGTGAAAGTACTCATTATGCAGAATGGCCCATTTCAGAATAATATATATTACTGGATTATGATTATTGATGCATTAATGCATCTGCAAAGTTACTGTTAACTAATGTTGTCAAATAAATGTAGTGAAGTAAAAAGTACAGTGTTTCCCTCTGACATGTGGTGGAGTAGAAACACACAAACTGGAAATACTCAAGTAAAGTACAAGTACCTCACATTTTGACTTAAGTGCAGTACAGAGTGAAATGTCACTTTAGCATGTTCATAATATGTCATGTCCAGGCAAACTGTGCACTGTTCGTCTGTAAGATTTGAGCCGTCTGTATCGTCCTTTGTCATGAATTCAGATGTGGATTAAACCTTCTGTTAGCACCAACCAGCTCAAAGAGATTCACTCAGCCAGGAGGCAACGGGAAGAGCTCACACTTTCCTAAAACTTCCCCAAACTGCTGG
Organism: Siniperca scherzeri; assembly: GCA_027580175.1. Classification (NCBI taxonomy): domain Eukaryota; kingdom Metazoa; phylum Chordata; class Actinopteri; order Centrarchiformes; family Sinipercidae; genus Siniperca; species Siniperca scherzeri. Next base: position 29,188,503 of record CM050850.1, read on the forward strand.
ATATCCGTTTCTCAGAGAGAAAGTCTATATTTTTCCTGTAAGCTTCATCAGCCTCTGGGCATCAGTGAAAAAAACCATCAGAAAAAAGCTTTACACTGTGATGTGGACGTCTCCTTCCCCTCCTCTGTTAACTGCTGTCGGCTAAAACAACACGAAGCTGCAGCAGTTTCTCTTCTTCTTTGCGGATTTCCTTGCATCTTAAGGAAACCCGGCAGCCCTTGAACTCTGTTACAAACCTGTGCGTTCAGTTTCTGCAGAGAGAAAAGAAGCAGAACTTCTCCTTCAGACGGACGTCATGCCGATGAGCGTCTGCCGGCGGCGGCGGATTTCCTGTTTGTTTGTGACCTTGGCGGACGGGAGGAAACATTCAGAGAGAGCCTGAGAGGGAGGGAGAGAGGAGAGGAAGGATGGAGGTTTTTAATCGAAGCGTCGCTGCAGTCGCAGTCTGAGCGCCGCTGACGGATGTTTCATGTTAAAACAGAAGGTCGTGCTCGGGTTGCTGCTGCATTCCCATAAGCCCCCCCCCCCCAAACAGCAGCTCTCTCGGTGTGTTTTTAAATGAAGGACAAACTCCGCATCAAACACGGAAGAAAAACTGTTTGTTGACCGTTGCTACTTTTCTTTCCTCCTTTTTATTTCTTTACTTTTCTTACCTCACGTCTCTGCCGTCCATCATTTCAGAGAATATTTAATATCACTGCTGTGACCTCTGACCTCTGACATCTTAAACACCTCACTGGAGACGTGCCATGTGCCAGCCTGCTTCAAATCCTCCGCTGTCATCCCCGTCCCCAAAAAACCAAGGACCACAGGACATAACGACTACAGACCCGTCGCCCTGGCCCCCCCTGCAGTTCGCCCACAGAGCCAACAGGTCCGTAGACGATGCAGTAAACATGGCCCTCCACCTCATCCTCCAGGACCTGGACTCTTCGGGAACCTACGCCAGGATCCTGTTTCCCCCATCACCCTGTGTGACTCCCCTGTCGACTCCGTGGAGTCCTTCCGCTTCCTGGGCACCATCATCACCCGGGACCCACCAAGAAAGCCCAGCGGAGGGCGTTTACTTCCTGCGGCAGCTGAAGAAATTCAACCTGCCAAAGTCAGTGATGGCGCACTTCTACACCGTCCATCCTCAGCTCCTCCATCACCGTCTGGTGCGCTGCTGCCACCGCCAAGGACGAGGGCGGACTGCAGCGCAGAGAAGGTGACTGGCTGCAATCTACCTTCCCTCCAGCACCCCGAGGCGAGCAGGAAGGATCGTGGCTGACTCCGCCCACCCTGGACACGCTCCCCTTTTCTTTTCGTCTGCAGCCGGCCTCGTCAACAAGGCCCGGGACCCCACTGACGCTGTAGTTACGATTCCTGACCTGCAGTACTTTATACTTCTTTATATTTCTACTGTTTATTGTCAGGCACCAAAATACCAGAGCAAATTCCTCGCATGTGTGAACTACTACTTTATTTTATACTTAAAGCTATAAACTTCTTTTTATTAAATCATCTGCACAGTGTCAGAGTGTTGTCAGATGTAAAGACGCACTCATGGTGGCTGCACTGCCTTTCTGACCGACAGTAAAGTTTGTTCAAGAGCAGAAAGTCTGGAAGGCAAAAATCATTAAAAGTTACCGATGATAAAAGTGCAGAAACTTTTACATCAAAAATATGAGAAAGCAAGTGAAGGTTCAGTCAAAATTAAGGCATAATTTAAGGGAAAATCGGTGTTGAAGAGGCTGAAATTCTTACAGTAATATATAATAAGTCATATATAGCTGGAATAAATATCTAAATATTTAAATTTAATCCTGTGTCTCCACCTGCAGTTCCTCCAGAGCTGACCGTCCCCAGGGGGCGCTCTCACCTCATTGCTCAGGAGGGCGACACTGTGGACCTGCAGTGTCTGGTGTCAGGGAAACCCAAACCCATCATCCTGTGGTCCCGGGTGGAGGAGAGCGGGGGGGCGGCGGCGGCGGCGGCGGCGGCTCTGATGCCGGACGGCTCGGCTCAGACGGAGAGCTACGACGGCGTCCTGAGGATCAGCAACGTGACGAGAGAGATGGGCGGGACGTACCGCTGCCAGACGAGCCAATACAACGGCTTCAACGTGAAACCCAGAGAGGCTCTGATCCAGCTGGTGGTGCAGTGTGAGGAACACACACACACGCACACACACACACACAGTACATGTACACACACACACAGTACATGTACACACAGTACATGTACACACACACACACACACACACACACACACAAAGTACATGTACACACACAAGGAGAGTGGGTTTAATCAGCTGATACATATTGCTAATTGACCTGTTGTTCATACATGCAACTCCAGGAAATGACATTAATAAGGTTGTGCGTTTGTGTGTGCGTGTGTGTGTGTGTGTGTGTGTGTGTGTGTGTGTGTGTGTGTGTGAAACATCCAGTCAAATTAATTGCATCGATGTGGCTCTAATTTGATTGTGAGAGGCTGAAAGCTTCAGGTGGTTTTGGAGGATTTCTTTCTTTCACCAGGTCGAGCTGGAAAATGAGAATCACTTTGCTGATTCAAAACACTTCGCTCAGTTCGAAGCCGAGGTCCGAAGTCCTGGACGTGATCTCAGTCAGACCCGTGGAAAACGTACTCATTTGATTTGACGTGCGTCATTTTGATTTTCCAAAAAAAACTAAGCACAATTCAACGAGGACAGTCCAAAATAGACCCGAGGATAATCACGAGGGAGGTGTTTAATCTTGTGAGCTGCTGAAAATAATCTTCATCTTAACATTTGGAAAATTAAAGAGATGACGCCAGACTGCAGAGGAGCAGGAGGTGTGAAACTACCTCTGGAAACCGATAAGCTAAAAATCTGTCAGCACTGTAATCTCAGCCAACGCTAACGCCCTTTTACACCGTCTGAGACTAAAGCGAGCAATCGTGAGAGAAATCAGTCCAAACTGGCGTTCCTGATCAACTGTGAGACGATTTGGTGACTAAAAACCATCCTGCGTTAAAATAAAGAAATGTCAGAAATGTAGGACCAAATTCTCACAACGCGACTGTTGCTACGACGCACGATTACAAACCAACCAATCAGAATACAGCATGAAATGACACAGAATACTCTGACCGGCCCGACATTTCGTAAGCGCCGGTTTTTTAATAAAGTTCAGGGGAAACAACACGCAGACGAAGGTGAAGAAGTCGCGTTAGCACTTGTGGCCAAAGCTTGTTTAGCAGCGGAGCGGTGCAGACGGATGAGGCGAGCCGATGTGGCGTTCGCAGTCCGACGGCCTCAGACTGACATCATACAGTGTGACACGGGCCGAGACCAGAAATGTGTTAGACCAACAGTGTTAAAGCACCTCTAGTGTTATTTTAAGGTTTTTCAACGTTCACAAAATCTTTAAAGTCGACTCATCAGAGATTTTATTAAAAAAAAAAAACGGGCGTTTGAAGAGTAGATGGGGTTCAGTTTTAGACATCAGCTGTTGAAAGTGTGCCGACTGTCTTCATCAGCGTTCGGTTTGGTATCCAGACCGTTGCTGCAAGAAAACACTTAAGACTGCAGACTGAAGTGTCCTGCTGCTTTACTCAAATACTGTACTTAAGCACAATTTTGAGTCTTTCAATTTTATGCTACTTTATTCTTCTTCGCTGCATTTATCTCACAGCTGCAGTTACTTTACAGATTAAGATTTTACAAACAAAACGGGATTATTTTATAAAACATGATACCGTGCTACAGATTAAACCATCCGACAGTATATAAAGTAGTTCAAATGAGCTCCACCTCCACCAGCTGTAACATTAAAATGGCTGCTTACGTGTTAAAGCATCAGTAATAATATTACAATAGTATGATTTTTATATAATATAACCCTCTTAAAGAGATCATTCTGCTCAACGCGTACGTTTACTTTAACACTTAAAGTATATTTAGCTGTTAATACTTTTGTAATTTTACTTAAGTAAGATTTTGAATGTATTTCTACGCTGTGGCACTGCTCACTAAGGCAAGTTCCCAACAACTTTTGCGGTAATGGACATGAAGATAAACTCAGCTCATAGAACTACAAGAACCAGACAGGTTGTAAAAAGATTCTTCATTAATACATTTATATTTTGAATGTTATTCGTGATGTTTGATGACGTCACGTCCTCGGTTTGTCTCCTTACTGGACATTTTTTTCTGTCAAAAAATCTCTTTCAAGCTGAAACCAAATGTAACATCTGCTGCAGATGTAAACAAACACCAGCAGGCAACAACTGTGCTGCTTTAGCCTCCAAAACACCCAGAATGCATTGTGACGTCGGTTCCTGGGCCCCGCAGAGGAAATGTCACATCGTCCAATCAAACTGCATCACATCCATCAGAGCAGACAGCCGCAGATCTGTGTGATAAAAACACCATTTCAGTGGAAACAGACACCAGCAGCTCCGTTACAGCAGGTAGAGTGCTCAACGCCTCTGCTCGAGGGCACGCGGGCAGCTGCTGACGGACACATGCTGTCTGTCCGTCCGTCCGTCTGCGGACGGGGATCGAATCCACGACCTTCCAGTCACGCTCCGTCTAACCTGCAGGGTACCGCGTCGCACGAAATACCATCAGAGGATGTGACAGGAAGCTGCACGCACACACACACTCGCACACACACACGCACACACAGCTCCCGGCTTCCTGATGCACTAAAAGGCTGTCAGAGCGAATCTCCTCTGCAGCTCGACTCGTTCTGATTCTCCGGAGAATCGATGCAGAAACTCAGAGGAAGTCGTCAGCCGAGCAGTTTCAGGACTCAGAGTGATGAGACAAAAACTGAAAACGCAAACAAACAACTAACCAAAGTGGTTATAAAATTAGAAGATAATCTTAATTGAAACAGCTCAGTTTGTCCTTTACATAACAAAAGAAGGTTAACCTGACATGGCAGTAAAATGTTAAAACAGCACAGAAGGTGGGACGCAATGTTTTTAATTAAAAATGTGTTTTAAAACACAATAATTTGCAGTCGTAACTCTTATAAATACATATAAAACTTGTTAGTAACGATGATCAATTAACGCACTTCGTATTTTAATTTAACAAAGTAAATAAATAATTATTTAATTATCAAATTAACTAACTTGTTCTAAATATAACAAGAATTTTTAAATACTCTAATACTTTAGTCCATTTTCCACCACAGGACCTTAACGGCATGTAACCCGGAGTTTCCTGTCCAAGACACATTTCTGAGACAAAAACCCTCAAATCAAGTGCCGTTCAGTTTTGGGAAGTGTGGCTAACAATGACTTTCTTTCACGTTTACATGCGACGACTTTCAGTTTCAGTATGAAACTACGTACTGCTGCTTACACACTCTCCTTGCAGTGCTTTCCTAAACACGTGCCCCCCGCTTCGCTGATGCTGTGTTTCCTTTATATTTATTTATTTGGGCGGATGCTTTTGTCCAAAGAGATTTTACAAATGAGGTACAATCCAAGCCACAGTAGACCAGAAGAAGCCTTTGAGAATAACACTCATTTCCTGCATGAAACAACACATAAGTGCATCGCAAATGAAATGTTTTTTTGAGAGAGCAAGAGAGAAAGAGCACATTAGGTAGTCGGTACTCTTGGAGCACAGAAAGGGATTCTGTTGAACGAATCGGTATCTCGTTCTTCTGCAAACCAGCTGTTGCATTGGTAACACAAATAGTAACCACAGCCTCTTTACCCATTAGGTTTTCTTAACAGTGTAAGTGGAGGCAAAGGTTATGTCACATCTGCTTGAACCAATCACGTTTGACAGCAATGCTAGCACTCCCCGAAGGTACCCGCAACTGGGATTTAGTCTCACCTTCTGAGCAGAAACCCAAATTTAGGTTCAGGAACTCGTCCTGAAAGGAAACAAAAGCTGAACCAACAACAATGGACGCAAGTTAAGTTAATAACATGTATCCAGTAATCTATATTATACCTCTTGTAGAGGTATAATATGGTTCGTCTCTGTCGGTGCTTTTATTGTTTGTTCTTGGGTGCAGCACATTGTACTGCTATTACTTTAGTAAAAAAGTGAATATTTTAAATGCAAGGTTTTTGCCGCAGGGTTTTTTTTTTTCACTTCTGTAAAAACGAACATTTCTTCTTTAAATTCTCTCTTCTCTAAACTTCCTGCAGTGTGTTTGCTGTTTTCACTGTGCAACAACACTAAGAAGATTAAAGTGAGGGCAGATTACAGGTGGATTACTTTGAAAAAAGTGAAACAACATTCGAGTCACACATGACACAGATTTAACTTCCGACTGTATTCAAGCAAAGAAACCTTGCTAATCCCAAAGAAGCTGCTGACTGAAAAACTGCACAGCAAAAAAAAGAAAGTAGAAATGAGCAGAAAACAAGTTTAATGATAATCTAAAACTGACACAGGAGCATGTTAGAGCTGTAAAAACAAACTATATGAACACAAAATGCATTTATTTCTCCACAGTTTGTGTGTTATTGCCCACTAATTGTGTCCTGCTCAGTTTTTAATGACTTTTCATGAATATGCTAATCAAGTCCACATGAAGCTCCAAGATAAAAGCTTATGAGCAACATTTCAAATTAGCTGTTAGTAGTATTTTTTAGGGTTTTAGTTTGACAATAATCCCTCACAGTCTGTTGGTTTTTTTTACTGGATTACAGCGACGACAGCGATGTGCAAAGGTGACGTCCTCACAATCCCTCTGATGAACATCCTCCTCTGGGGTTTCAAACAAGTTACCAACATGCACCGACTGAAAATGATTCCTTCAAAGTAGTGAAGAGACAGAAGAATGAAATGGAAACATACGACTGTAGCTGTTGTATAAAATCCTTCCAAGGTCATTTTTAACGTGGATTATGGGGACGTCAGTGATGTGTTGAGGTGCAAGAGTTACAGTCCCCACAAAACACAATCATAGCATTCACATAGAAATTACCAAACTGTCTACTGACTTTTCTTTAAAGTAGTAACGGACAGAAGAAAGAAAAGGGAGGCTGATGATGTAGCTGTTGAATAAAATCCCGTTTTACATGGACATCAGTGATGTTGCAGTCCTCACAATGCCAGAAAAATGTTTATCACTGACGGCAAGGGCTTTTATACAGAAGTTCCCGGACTGTCTACTGACTGAAAATGTTTCTTCAAAGTAGAGAACAGACATTAGCATAAAAAGAAAAGGAACGTACTGTAGCTGTTGTGTAAAATCCCTCCGAGGTAGTTTTTCTACAGACATTACAGGGACGTCATGATGTTGCAGTCCTCACAATGCCAGAAAAATGTTTAGCAGTGACTGTAAATGTTTCTCCAAACCGGGGAACAGACAGAAGACTAAAAATGAAAACACTAACAGTAGCTGTAACATAAAATCCTGCCGAGGTTGTTTATTAATATGGATTAGAGGGACGTCGGTGATGTGTTGAGGTGCGAGTTTTACGACCCCAAAGGAAATGTTCAGCTAAATGCTATGGCATTCGTACAGACGTTACCAGACTGTCTAGACTGTCCGTACTGTAGCTGTTGTATAAAATCCCTCCGAGGTTGTTTTTCTACAGACATTACAGGGACGTCATGATGTTGTGGCCCTCACAATCCCTGAAAAAAGCTTTTTGTTTTCTTCAAAGTACTGAACAGAAAGAGGTAATTTTGTAAGATTGATATTGGGGACATCAGCGATGTGTTACAGTCCCCACGATCCCGGTAAAAGTGCTCAGCAGGGGCTTTTATACAGAAGTTCCCGGACTGTCTACTGACTGAAAATGTTTCTTCAAAGTAGAGAACAGACATTAGCATAAAAAGAAAAGGAACGTACGGTAGCTGTTGTGTAAAATCCCTCCGAGGTAGTTTTTCTACAGACATTACAGGGACGTCATGATGTTGCAGTCCTCACAATGCCAGAAAAATGTTTAGCAGTGACTGAAAAGATTTCTCCAAAATAGAGAACAGACAGAAGACTAAAAATGAAAACACTAACAGTAGCTGTAACATAAAATCCTGCCGAGGTTGTTTATTAATATGGATTAGAGGGACGTCGGTGATGTGTTGAGGTGCGAGTTTTACGACCCCAAAGGAAATGTTCAGCTAAATGCTATGACATTCGTACAGACGTTACCAGACTGTCTAGACTGTCCGTACTGTAGCTGTTGTATAAAATCCCTCCGAGGTAGTTTTTCTACAGACATTACAGGGACGTCATGATGTTGTGGCCCTCACAATCCCTGAAAAAAGCTTTTTGTTTTCTTCAAAGTACTGAACAGAAAGAGGTAATTTTGTAAGATTGATAATGGGGACATCAGCGATGTGTTACAGTCCCCACGATCCCGGTAAAAGTGCTCAGCAGGGGCTTTTATACAGAAGTTCCCGGACTGTCTACTGACTGAAAATGTTTCTTCAAAGTAGAGAACAGACATTAGCATTAAAAAGAAAAGGAACGTACGGTAGCTGTTGTGTAAAATCCCTCCGAGGTAGTTTTTCTACAGACATTACAGGGACGTCATGATGTTGCAGTCCTCACAATGCCAGAAAAATGTTTAGCAGTGACTGTAAATGTTTCTCCAAACCGGGGAACAGACAGAAGACTAAAAATGAAAACACTAACAGTAGCTGTAACATAAAATCCTTCCGAGGTTGTTTATTAATATGGATTAGAGGGACGTCAGTGATGTGTTGAGGTGCGAGTTTTACGACCCCAAAGGAAATGTTCAGCTAAATGCTATGGCATTCGTACAGACGTTACCAGACTGTCTAGACTGTCCGTACTGTAGCTGTTGTATAAAATCCCTCCGAGGTTGTTTTTCTACAGACATTACAGGGACGTCATGATGTTGTGGCCCTCACAATCCCTGAAAAAAGCTTTTTGTTTTCTTCAAAGTACTGAACAGAAAGAGGTAATTTTGTAAGATTGATATTGGGGACATCAGCGATGTGTTAACAGTCCCCACGATCCCGGTAAAAGTGCTCAGCAAGGGCTTTTATACAGAAGTTCCCGGACTGTCTACTGACTGAAAATGTTTCTTCAAAGTAGAGAACAGACATTAGCATAAAAAGAAAAGGAACGTACGGTAGCTGTTGTGTAAAATCCCTCCGAGGTAGTTTTTCTACAGACATTACAGGGACGTCATGATGTTGCAGTTCTCACAATGCCAGAAAAATGTTTAGCAGTGACTGTAAATGTTTCTCCAAACCGGGGAACAGACAGAAGACTAAAAATGAAAACACTAACAGTAGCTGTAACATAAAATCCTGCCGAGGTTGTTTATTAATATGGATTAGAGGGACGTCAGTGATGTGTTGAGGTGCGAGTTTTACGACCCCAAAGGAAATGTTCAGCTAAATGCTATGGCATTCGTACAGACGTTACCAGACTGTCTAGACTGTCCGTACTGTAGCTGTTGTATAAAATCCCTCCGAGGTTGTTTTTCTACAGACATTACAGGGACGTCATGATGTTGCAGTCCTCACAATACCAGAAAAATGTTTAGCAGTGACTGAAAAGATTTCTCCAAAATAGAGGACAGACAGAACCCGGGCCGCTGTGGTAAGAACATGGGGCGCTCTCTACCAGGTAATCTACTGGGGGCGCCCCCCCAAAAAAATTGTTAAAGGGCCGTTTACTGAGTGAAAAGCAGAGAACAGACAGAGAATATAAATTAAAAAGCAATGACTGTAGCTGATTTAAAAAGTCTTTCCACTGTTGTTTTTCCACAGGGATTATGGGGACATCGGCGTGTGAAAAGTTTTCCTTTAAGTGGTGAACAGACAGAAAAATAAAAAGGCAAACTGATTATGGTAGCATGTCGTATAAAATCCCCCAGTCGTGGTTTTTCTACAGGGATTACGGGGACGTCGGTAATGTGTTAAGATGCGAGTGTTACGGTCCCCGCAATCCCAGAAGAGTCAAAGGAGAGTTAAAGAACTGTTTACTGACTGTAAAGTTTTCTTTGAAAAAAAAAAACGGGGGAATCTAAAAATTTGCAAAATATTATGTAATTCATGCGTAGAATAAGAATGCTATAATATTTAGCATTCAAAACTGATGGTATGATTTTGAAAAATGGTGTAACGAATGGGCTTAAACATCCAAAAGTCAACATCCAGCAGTATACTTCTTTAAGAGCCAAAGTCATACTTAGACCTACTCTCGTTGAACTCCAGGAAATTAGATAAAAAAGGAAATAAAACTATTGGTCATTTTTTTTCTGGGGACCTCTTGAAGTTCCCTCAGGTGCCCCTGGGGGTAATTTAATTTTCTGAATTAAATTATCATATAAATGAACTTATTCCTCATTTGGCCCTGAAGCGTCCTCATGGAGCTGCTGCTGCTCCACAGACTTCAGCCAGAGAGAAAAACTTTTAACGCTTTTACACAAAAGTTATCAGGATAAAAACTGGAGAAAAGAGCTCGTTAACGAGCTGGAACGCCAGCCTCAGCGGTGCATTATGGGGACATCAGCGATGTGTTAACAGTCCCCACGATCCCGGTAAAAGTGCTCAGCAAGGGCTTTTATACAGAAGTTCCCGGACTGTCTACTGACTGAAAATGTTTCTTCAAAGTAGAGAACAGACATTAGCATAAAAAGAAAAGGAACGACGGTAGCTGTTGTGTAAAATCCTCCGAGGTAGTTTTTCTACAGACATTACAGGGACGTCATGATGTTGCAGTCCTCACAATGCCAGAAAAATGTTTAGCAGTGACTGTAAATGTTTCTCCAAACCGGGAACAGACAGAGAATATAAATTAAAAAGCAATGACTGTAGCTGATTTAAAAGTCTTTCCACTGTTGTTTTTCCACAGGGATTATGGGGACATCGGCGTGTGAAAAGTTTTCCTTTAAGTGGTGAACAGACAGAGAATATAAATTAAAAAGCAATGACTGTAGCTGATTTAAAAGTCTTTCCACTGTTGTTTTTCCACAGGGATTATGGGGACATCGGCGTGTGAAAAGTTTTCCTTTAAGTGGTGAACAGACAGAAAAATAAAAGGCAAACTGATTATGGTAGCATGTCGATAAAATCCCCAGTCGTGGTTTTTCTACAGACATTACAGGGACGTCATGATGTTGCAGTTCTCACAATGCCAGAAAAATGTTTAGCAGTGACTGTAAATGTTTCTCCAAACCGGGAACAGACAGAGAATATAAATTAAAAAGCAATGACTGTAGCTGATTTAAAAGTCTTTCCACTGTTGTTTTTCCACAGGGATTATGGGGACATCGGCGTGTGAAAAGTTTTCCTTTAAGTGGTGAACAGACAGAGAATATAAATTAAAAAGCAATGACTGTAGCTGATTTAAAAGTCTTTCCACTGTTGTTTTTCCACAGGGATTATGGGGACATCAGCGATGTGTTAACAGTCCCCACGATCCCGGTAAAAGTGCTCAGCAAGGGCTTTTATACAGAAGTTCCCGGACTGTCTACTGACTGAAAATGTTTCTTCAAAGTAGAGAACAGACATTAGCATTAAAAAGAAAAGGAACGACGGTAGCTGTTGTATAAAATCCCCAGTCGTGGTTTTTCTACAGACATTACAGGGACGTCATGATGTTGCAGTTCTCACAATGCCAGAAAAATGTTTAGCAGTGACTGTAAATGTTTCTCCAAACCGGGAACAGACAGAGAATATAAATTAAAAAGCAATGACTGTAGCTGATTTAAAAGTCTTTCCACTGTTGTTTTTCCACAGGGATTATGGGGACATCGGCGTGTGAAAAGTTTTCCTTTAAGTGGTGAACAGACAGAAGACTAAAATGAAAACACTAACAGTAGCTGTAAAATCCTCCGAGGTAGTTTTTCTACAGACATTACAGGGACGTCATGATGTTGCAGTTCTCACAATGCCAGAAAAATGTTTAGCAGTGACTGTAAATGTTTCTCCAAACCGGGAACAGACAGAGAATATAAATTAAAAAGCAATGACTGTAGCTGATTTAAAAGTCTTTCCACTGTTGTTTTTCCACAGGGATTATGGGGACATCGGCGTGTGAAAAGTTTTCCTTTAAGTGGTGAACAGACAGAAAAATAAAAGGCAAACTGATTATGGTAGCATGTCGATAAAATCCCCAGTCGTGGTTTTTCTACAGACATTACAGGGACGTCATGATGTTGCAGTTCTCACAATGCCAGAAAAATGTTTAGCAGTGACTGTAAATGTTTCTCCAAACCGGGAACAGACAGAAAAATAAAAGGCAAACTGATTATGGTAGCATGTCGTATAAAATCCCCAGTCGTGGTTTTTCTACAGACATTACAGGGACGTCATGATGTTGTGGCCCTCACAATCCCTGAAAAAGCTTTTGTTTTCTTCAAAGTAGAGAACAGACAGAGAATATAAATTAAAAAGCAATGACTGTAGCTGATTTAAAAGTCTTTCCACTGTTGTTTTTCCACAGGGATTATGGGGACATCGGCGTGTGAAAAGTTTTCCTTTAAGTGGTGAACAGACAGAAGACTAAAATGAAAACACTAACAGTAGCTGTAAAATCCTCCGAGGTAGTTTTTCTACAGGGATTACGGGACGTCGGTGATGTGTTGAGGTGCGAGTTTTACGACCCCAAAGGAAATGTTCAGCTAAATGCTATGACATTCGTACAGACGTTACCAGACTGTCTAGACTGTCCGTACTGTAGCTGTTGTGTAAAATCCTCCGAGGTAGTTTTTCTACAGACATTACAGGGACGTCATGATGTTGCAGTCCTCACAATACCAGAAAAATGTTTAGCAGTGACTGTAAATGTTTCTCCAAACCGGGAACAGACAGAAAAATAAAAGGCAAACTGATTATGGTAGCATGTCGTATAAAATCCCTCCGAGGTTGTTTATTAATATGGATTAGAGGGACGTCGGTAATGTGTTAAGATGCGAGTGTTACGGTCCCGCAATCCCAGAAGAGTCAAAGGAGAGTTAAAGAACTGTTTACTGACTGTAAAGTTTTCTTTGGAAAAAAACGGGGAATCTAAAAATTTGCAAAATATTATGTAATTCATGCGTAGAATAAGAATGCTATAATATTTAGCATTCAAAACTGATGGTATGATTTTGAAAATGGTGTAACGAATGGGCTTAAACATCCAAAAGTCAACATCCAGCAGTATACTCCTTTAAGAGCCAAAGTCATACTTAGACCTACTCTCGTTGAACTCCAGGAAATTAGATTAAAAAAGGAAATAAAACTATTGGTCATTTTTTTCTGGGGACCTCTTGAAGTTCCCTCAGGTGCCCCTGGGGGTAATTTAATTTTCTGAATTAAATTATCATATAAATGAACTTATTCCTCATTTGGCCCTGAAGCGTCCTCATGGAGCTGCTGCTGCTGCTGCCTCGTCCCTGGAGCCAGGCAGCGTTCGTACTCTCTCCGTCAGCCAGGCTTCAGATGATTCCTCCCTCTCTGCTGCTGAGAGGTCAGAGGACGGCCGCCTGCAGCTGCTGGGTTTTTGTCTGTTGATCCGTGTTTGACAGCAGGACGTTAATCTGTGAAGTGACACCTGTAATGTGCCTGAAATCCTCTGAGGAAGTTCTGCTGGAGGGATTTAAAAAGAGAGATCAGACTCCGTCTTTGTGCCCTTTAGCAGAGCGCTGCGGCAACCAGGTTAACGCCCGTCTGACTTCAAATATTTTCAAATACTTAAGAGGTTTAAGGTTATTTTAGAGGCATTTTGGCTTCATTAAAGAGTGAAGAGAGAGCAGGAAGCGCAGCTGCCACGACAGTTAAATTTAGTCTCATTCAGTCTGGATTTATTAGTTTTATCAGTTTAATACAGTGAGTCAACTTTCAGGTCAGTTTAGGTTCAACAAATCAGACGAAAAGCGATGAAACTTAATGATTTGATTTTTTGAACATTAACTTTGGATTTTAAACTTTACAGAAAGAAGAGATTACCTAAATCATTTCTTTGGTTTGTATGAAGTTGCTGGTCAAGAGGTTAAGATCCAAAGATGCTCAAAGGGTTAAATAAATAAAATGGTTTGAGGTTTGGACGTTAGAGTTAGTGTAGAGGCTCGAGGTCACAGTAAACCTCTACGACAATGTCCTCATAAGTATACTGAGCAGCAAACGTGTGCCGTGTGTGTTGTAAAACCAGACGATAATTTCCCAGATGGCCTGAAAATCTCCAAACAGCCTCATTTTCACACCGAATACTGAGCCAAGATGTGCTGAGCTCAACTTCAAATCAGATTATTAGATTAGATCAGATCAGATTAGATTAAACTTCATTGATCCCTGTGGAGAAATCAGGTCTCTCCGGAATCAAACAATAACAGGATAAAAGCCTGAAGAAATAACAAAGATTTAAATTTTGAATTTAATTAATTAAAAAAGCAGCAGTAAAACCAAAAAAAATGTTTTTCGTTTGTTTGTGTCCTGAAAAGTGAAGTAATTTAATACATTATCATTTAAATATAACTTTATAATTTAGGAAATTTCTAACGTGTGTAGGGTATTTATTGATATTCTCAGCTTAGTTTGCATCACGTTATTAAAAATAGGCCTAATTTCCAAAAAGGTTCACCCTGATTTTCCTCACATTTTACCCCAAACTGTCTGACAGCAGACGCATGTTGTTGCAGCTCTTCGCCGACGCTCTGCCTGCACCAGACATATTCTAGATGCATATGGTTGACTTCTGATTCGCTTCAAGGCTAACCGTTTTTTCACTGAAATGTTTTATCTCTCCTCATTCTTTCTTATTAGCAAATGTAGAAAACGTTCAGGTGGTGACGACGCGCACACCGCAGGCGACAGATTATATCAGCTGCAGCCAATTAACCTAAATTATTCCGTCAGTAACTTGGCGAAAGGCCAGAATGAAACTTGTCTGGTTAATGAGCCAGAGTCTATACTCCAAACGTCGTTTTTTTAGAGACACAAACATTGCTCTATAATCGCAAGTGAGAGATACACATCAGTTTCAAGAGTCAGAGTTTGCCAGTTCAATTCTTATTCAAATCAGATCAATAATTGAATTAAATCAACGGCATACATGTGAAACAAGACCTCCGGTATTTGGATCAAGTAGCTGGTGAAAAATAAGGTGACTTGGTGTGAGACTTGCCCTAAAGAGACTTAAGACTTGACGCTGACTTGAGACTTGAGACTTGTCCTGAAAGACGTGTGAGTTCCCTGATCAATAACTTAATCTGATCAGCTTCATAGGTGTGAATCGGGACCTGAAGATGCTGGTCATTTTTTTTTAGATATTCTTCTTCGCTGTATTGTGTCATATCTGTGCCTGTCTTCTCTCCGACAGTCCCTCCCAATGTGGAGCCGGTGTACACGGAGATCCGTCAGGCTCTCGGCCGGGCGTTCAGCCTCACCTGCCGCCTGCTGCGAGCTCACCCGGCCCGCCTCCTGCGATACGAGTGGAAGCTGGGCTCCCGCCTCCTCACTGTCGGACAGTTCAGTGACCAGCGCGACGACACCTACTATCTGGTCAAAGCTCTGAACCGAGAGGGCTACGGCGAGTACACCTGTGACATCACCAACGAGGCCGGGGCAGGGCGCTGCACCTTCCTGGTCACAGGTGAGTCAGCTTGACTGAGGCATGATGGGACATTGTTTTTGACTTGAAGGTGTGAGCAGGTTGTGTTTCCTTGATCTGAGGAATGACTTAAATGACTTGAGACACGACCTGTCCGAGAAACTCGACTTGGATTTGTCTCAAATGACTTGATCTGGACTTTGTGACCCTCCGAACGACTCGGGACTTAACTCGTGCCTGTCTCGGACAGGACTCGACTTGAACTTGTCTCTAATTACTTGAGACACGATTCAAACTCGCTATCTTGTAAACCAGCTCTGCCTTTATTCCTCCACAGCTGGTTGACCCAGTACCAGTTTCCCAGTTACCCCCCCAGTCTGCTGGCCTGCTGCAGCTGTCGATGAGGTTTTGTTAAGAGGCCCGAGGTCTGACGGGATCTGAGGCTGCTTTCAAACTCTAAATGTTTACATCTTGAGGATGATAACGTGACGATTAATTAGAGTTTATCTCGTCTTTAAATCCCGTGTGCTGGCAGACAGAAGCAGAGAATCGCTGAGAGTTTCCTCGAGGGACTTTGAAGCGTCATAAATAATGTGCAGAGCGTCGGGAAACCTTCGCATCGTCTCACACATCTGAACTCACACCAACAACAAACGCTTTACTCTGCTGGAAGATTAGAAAACCTGCCTGTAATACCTTGGCTGCCTCCTTTCTGTTCACTTAACAGTTCTTTAAGGCTAAAAGATAACAGGCACCGGCGCGTTGGAACTTTTCACGACTGTGTGACAAAAGTCATCTTTTAAGTTTGAACTCCTGCTGCATATTGTTGATTTCTGCATTATCTAAAGAACCATACTGGTGTTTTATTCCATTAACCGTGAATTTTGTTCTTTCTCAAACATTTTTTTGAAATCTTCCACCAGTTTTTAGATTGATTTCATTTCCACCGCAGTCGACATTTAGTTTTTAACTGTTAAAGTTTAGTTTTTGTCACACGGTAATGCAGCAATGAGCAGCGATTGTTTTGACAACTGTCCCTTGTTTTTGCCTTCAAGGACACTCTGAGAGCCAGGAATAGAAAGCTCTGTGCGCTGCGTTTTTTTAGATATTCTGTTTTAAATTTTTAATAAGATTTCTTATTGCATTGTTGGCTTTCTTTGATAGTTCGACAGTATAGCGAGACAGAAGACACAAGGCGGAGGCGAGGGATGGAAGACATGCAACAAAAGGTTCCCAGCCGAAATCTAGCGCCACAAAGTTTCGGTGAAGTGTTGCCTCAGTACACGCGGGTTCGGACCTCTAAATATGTCAAACCTTCAAATTTTTCGGGTTTTCGAGTAACTTTTGGGCCACGAGAGTGCAGGGTACACCGACAGGATATGTCGGTATCGAGTGGAAGTAAATATGCTTCATTACCCTCCCAAAATATGGAGCTGTAGGCTACATTAAGCTGATAACTTGTGAATTCAAGAAGTATTTTACTTTTCTTATTGCGATAATTGTGTTGATAAGTGAATAAGAAATGACCTGAAAATGCAAAACAATTATTAACACTAACAAGCACTAAAAGTTGTCTATCAACCAAACTGCAGGGAGGGCAGCAGGAATAGCATCAACAGGCTAACAAGCTAACAGGCTAACAAGCTAACAAGCTCCTGATTCTTCAGCGTGTTCAGGCTGCAGTTCGGCATTTATGGGAAGAAAATGCAACGAGTCTGTGCGAGAGAATGGTTAACGGTAAATTACATCCAATTTACAACAAACGTTTAGCAGATATGCTTCCTGAACAGTGACATCATGCTATAAGACAGAATACAGGTGCGTCAGTGAGAGGGACCCAGGTGGGACGGTGAGGTCACAGGGAGCAGAGGTGAAGAAGGTGCAGGACTTTAAGTACTTAGGGTCAACGGTTCAGAGCGATGGAGACTGTGGGAAAGAGGTGAAGAGGCGAGTGCGAGCAGGTTGGAGCGGGTGGAGAAAAGCGTCAGGTGTGTTGTGTGATAAAAGAGTCTCAGCGAGAATGAAAGGAAAGGTGTTGGAGACGATGGTGAGACCAGCGATGTCGTACAGCTTAGAGACAGCGGCGCTGAAGGAAAGACCAGAGGCAGAGCTGAAGATGCTGAGGTTCTCTTTGGGAGGGACGAGGACGGACGGGATCAGGAACGAAGACATCAGAGGGACGGCTCGTGTTAGACGTTTCGGAGATAAAGTCAGAGAGGCCAGATCGAGGCGGTTTGGACGTGTTCAGAGGAGAGACTGTGAATATATTGGTAGAAGGATGCTGAGGCTGGAGCTGCCAGGCAGGAGGTCTAGAGGAAGACCAG
Organism: Siniperca scherzeri; assembly: GCA_027580175.1. Taxonomy (NCBI): domain Eukaryota; kingdom Metazoa; phylum Chordata; class Actinopteri; order Centrarchiformes; family Sinipercidae; genus Siniperca; species Siniperca scherzeri. Next base: position 29,206,292 of record CM050850.1, read on the forward strand.
AGAGGAGGTTTATGGATGCAGTGAGAGAGGACATGAAGCTAACTGGTGCGAGTGAAGAGGACGCAGAGGACGGGGTTAGATGGAGGCGCGTGATTCGCTGTGGCGACCCCTGAAAGGGAGCAGCCGAGAGGAGAAGAAGAAGAAGCTGTTGACATCATGCTAAAATCCTGTGGTTGGTCTGTTTGCTTTCATACCACAAGCGAACCACAGCCTGAGTTTGATTATCAGAATCGTATCGGGGAGGAAAAAGTCAGATCGGTGCATTTCCACTCTGTCGATATAAAAGCCTCGTTTTAATCTCTCTAATGTGAATGTGCAGTCGTCGCTGAATCTTCAGACTGCTCTGTGAACGCCAGGCGTCACGCGGGAAGTGCCGGCTGAGTCGACTCGTCTCTCCGTCCTCTCCCCTGCAGAGACGCCCTGTCGGCGCTGCGAGAGACTTCCTGTAAAACCGACGATCGCGTTAAGCCTCTTATCGCGGCCGGCCGGCCGGCGAGCAGCAGCGCGTTCTGCAGGCGGCAGCAGAAAGCGGTTAAAGAGGGGAAGTTGTAAGCTGGGGATGGAGAGCTGATGGGAAATGACGGCGATTTATGTCGGGCTTGTCGTCGCTGAGGTGAAGTTTGTGTGTTGTTAATCAGGTGTGAACACGGCGGTGGCGTTTTAAACCTCGCTCATCCTGCGGCAGCCAATGAGACGGCAGCAGAGCTTCAGAGTAAAACCGACACAACAGAAGTGAAACTCCCAACGTGTTAGACTTTTCCTCACACCTTCACAACAAGAAAAGTTCAGCGCTGGGAGTTTTTCTTTGTCTCTCAGAGCCGAAGCAGCAGAAAAGATTCGCCTTCACGTTTGCATTATTCATGTTTCCATCGGTCTGACTTTAAATCATAGCGGAGTCACACTGAATGGACATCTCCGTTATTCACTCTGACATTCCCTTCTCCTAATGTGCCTCCTCATCGCCAACATCCAGTTTTCTGTCTCGTTTCTTGGAGGAAACGAGACTTGAACTGAACCCCCCCCACAACATGTTGGGTTCAGTTCAAATGAACTCTGATGCATTTGTCTTGTCTTTTAATGAAGCTTTCAACCACATCTCCTAGTCTTCATCAGCAGGTGGAGTTTGCTCAGTTGTCTTCAGGTTGATCTGAGTCAAAATGTCCCCCCGTTTTAAACGACCACGTGACCAAAGTGTGGAACTGTGTGAGCAAGCGCTGTCCCGCAGACTGTCAGGAAAGCTAGTGAGTGGAGATAAGATTATTTTATCAAACTACTTAAATTAAGTTTCAGAAAAAAGTCACACTGCATCGCTGTGAGTCACACAGCTGAGGCGGCCAATCAGGACTCAGCTTTGTGTTATCAGGCCGTCCATGTTGGAGGCTCCGTCCAGTCGGGTGAGTTCTTCTTCTTTAGTGGTTTAATCCTCCAACCTGCACATCAGCAGGAACACACACAGAAACGCACTGACGCAGTGGTGTGTGTGTGTGTGTGTGTGTGTGTGTGTGTGTGTGTGTGTGTGTGTGTGCTGTTACACACATGTCCTGCACACACACACACACACACACACAGTTTACTGTCATATTAACTTGAGCTTGATAATCCTGCTGCCTGAGATTAACACTTCTTCTTCTGTCTTTGTGCTCTTCATCATTTCTTCCTCTTCTCTCTCGTCGGACCAAACGATCACGGAAACTGTGACATGTCTGAATCTTCACTTCGCCGCCATGATGCCTGAACGTTAGCTTCAGCTCGTTGTTAGCGGGGGCACATCACAGAATGTAAAGCTCTGTGATTGGCTGTATTGATGGTGAAATGCATCTTGGGAGTCGTGGTTGACTTCTCTCCTTCTGTTATTGTGTCCTCGGGCTTCTTGTACTTTTCACTTTTTATCAAAGAACCAGATGTTTTCTAACACAGTTGTTCAAACGGGACATTTTTTATTTTTGAAGTGTGTTTACTGATGCGATGAGGTTTATCTCACATTAATCGACATGATAACAAGATAACGCAGGCCTACCTCTGAAAACGGTTCAGAAAAACACTTTGAGATGGTCGTAGAAAAGGTTTCAGTCGTAGTCGTCTGGACGCTGTTTTCAGAATCAAGACGTTTCGGCTCCCATCCGGAAGTCATTCTCAATTGTGAAAATGGTCTGAGAACTCGGAAATTTAAGCTACTCTGTGTTGCTTAAGCCCCGCCCTCAGGGAGGAGTCTACCTGAGTATCTGTTGATTAGCTAGTTTCACCTGAAACTGACCTAATAGTTCCCATGATGGCCCAGTAATCAGTAATCAGGCCTGTTGTTTTCTGGCTGCACCTCCCTCATCACTGTTAAGTACCTGATTAGCATGTGATTGGCTTGACCACGGTGTTAACACACTGTGGTAAACGTTGGGCAGGTTGAATCTCAGACCACCATTTCTGTTCAAAGAGGGGTTTTCTTTTTTCACAAAAAATGGCTTCCTTGACTCCTCTTTCAAACCAGCTCTTCTCTCTACTTAGACTCTTCACCTCGCTGTCTTCAAACGTGCGGTTTGTAGTTTTAGATGCTTTTAGAGGGCGGGGCTTATGTAAAACAGAGTAGCTTAAATTTCTGAGTTCCCGTCCCATTTTTTCACAATTGAGAATGACTTCCGGATGGGAGCCGAAACGTCTTGATTCTGAAAACAGCGTCCAGACGACCACGACTGAAACCTTTTCTACGATGTAACGCTCCTGGACGAATGAGGGACGACACCGTCTTACTTTGAGATGGATTACAGGAATTTAGATTCATCACGTGGAAGTGAGTGAGGTCTGAAGTCTCGTCTAACAGCTCACGACCCGGGGCCCTCACAGACTTACGTACGTATTGAGTCCACAAGGGCTCGGTCCACAAGTCCGCAGGGTGGACATTTGGACTCAGCCTGTGAGAAAATGAATGCTTCCTCCCAGTCTACACATCTGGCAGTAAAACCCTGACTTGAGTGTCCTGACTGGAACATCCTTCACGTTTTGTCGCATGAAACCACAAAGGGAACAGCGTGTGACGTCTGTTTGTGTTGGTAACTGAACACGCTCCCTGCTCCACGTGACCTCTGACCCCTGTGTCTCCCCAGGGAAGGCCTACGCTCCAGAGTTTTACTACGACACCTACAGCGCTCTGTGGCAGAACAGACCTCGAGTCTACGGCTTCAAGCTGCAGTGGACACAGATGGAGCCCAACGCTGTGGACCGAATCCTGGCCTACAGACTCGGCATCAGACAGGTCAGTACGCACCAAGGTATTATCAACAGACCGGCAGTGAACGTCTCTGCTAACAGGTGTGTGTGTGTGCGTATCACAGCCTCCATCGTTGTCCAGAAACTATTAAAACACATCAGCGAGCCGCTCTGCTGCACTGGCTGACATGTTCCTTCATCACCACGAACACACACACTGTAGTTTATTCTGACTCCGTCCCACACACACCGTCCTGCTGCCCCAAACACTCACTACAGCACCACATGTGGATTCATCCGCCGCTGGAAATAGTCCCCAACAGATGCTCTGTTTCCTCCTGTTAGTCTGATAAAAAACTACAGCGAGCAGCTGTTTGAGGAAACTACTGAGCCTTTTTAAACAGGAAACTATATATTTAAAGATTTACGTCTTCAGCAGGAACCAACGGGCTCGCAGCTGAGCGCCGCAGACAGGAAGTCAGACGGCGCTGAGAGACGCACTGACATGTTGCTGCATGACTTGTTGACAAGAAGAAAGACATAGACTAATGGGCCCCAGCAGCTCACCTGAGTGGTTACCGCAGCGGCCCGCTGCTGTATTTTAATATCGACACTTCAAGGCAGAAAGAAAGTTTACTGATAAACATAGAAGACACACTTTTAATACGTTTTTATGAGTCTGAATAAGTTATATTTTTATGTTTATGTTTTGTTATGAACAGTTTGGTGTCTGAAGTCAGAAATGAGACTGAAGTAATTGTTTTGTTTTGATGTTGAACCTGATGAGGCAGTAAAACTGGTCCAGAGGGTTTATGAGCCGGTAAAAATATTCAGATTAAACCCATCAGAGGACTGTGTGTGTGTGTGTGTGTGTGTTTAATGAAATATGATCACAGATGATTGGCAGATAAACAGCCTGTTATTGCCTTTTTGGTTTTTTTTTTAATCTCAGAAGTTTATTTCCAGGCGACGTGGATGAGGACAGCTTTTACCGTGGTGTTTTATGAGTTCTAAAATATTTCCAAATCTCTTATTTACGTGGTTTTATAATGTATCTCACTGCTCTCCCTCTTATTATTGAATCGAATCTGTATATATATATATATATATATATATATATATATATATATATATATATATATATATATATATATATATATATATATATATATGCTGCAGGGACCCAGCAGAGATCTGCATGAGCTCTTTGTAAGTACTCCACATTAAAGAGGCACATTTTGGGTTCAGACCTCCTCAAGCTTGAGTAGCGCTCTTTTAGATGAACTTCTCCTGTTTATGAACCAACATGACCACCCAGACTATCCATGTGTGCGTGCCCCATTGGCTGATATGTGTGTGTGTGTATGTGATTGGTTGTCTTTTATATTTCTGAAACCTTTTTGCTTCATACCCCCCCCCCCCATTCAGCGAGGACCCTGACGACGCCCACAGGCCGAAACGCGTTGGTCTGACATTAAAGCTGTTCAGCCTCCAACATTTAAACTGGAAATCTGCTTCAGTCTGATTTGAATCCTGTTACACAATATGAAAACATGCTTCTACCTACAAACAGCTGCTTTAAGAGCCAAAATGTTATATCCAAAAGGAAAAAGGGACTGAGGCACACTGACTGATCTGCAGCCTTTAACTGTGCAAACAGAGCAACACTACTGTGTCTTCACCAGAGACAACATGGACAAAGACATCAGGCAAACAACATGTATAACCAACCTACAACAGCTGCACAACTGGCACTGGATCACCGGTTGAACAGAAATTCAAATCTATTGGATAATGAATCCAAGGGCGTCCAGGCGCCACAGCCAATCATCACATCAGAAACAAAAGATCACAGGTGTATCTTAAAGTTACAAAGTGCTGCATCCCTCAGGTGTAAGTTCAGAGAGTGAATTGATAATGTCTCCACCTCCAGGACGGGGTGACATGTTGTCACTTCCCCAGAACTTGGTTAGCCCGTGGCTAGCCTGTTAGCATAACGTCCAGCAGAATCGTGTGTGCTGCTGCAGGTTATGAATCATTTTATGGTGTATTGTTTATCAGCACGTGGACATGTGAAGTATTTGGTGTCTGATGAGCCACAGTGGGAAAACTCTGCAGGAGGTTTTCTAGTGTCAGAACGAATCTGTCTCTCAGATTGCGAGAGCATTTAAACGTGATCACGGATATTACTTAGAGATGGATCACTTCTGAAGTCATTTCACTGTTAAAGGACGATGTCATATCTTCTTTAGATTAACTTTATCTGAGAATATGGACAGAAAAAACCTCCAAAACATTTTCATAAAGTCTGACGAAAGAACTCTTCAGCTCTCAAATGACTGGGACAAATCTAATGTTACACACAGTGCAGGGCATGATGCCGAGTACCTGAGGCCCCTGCAGCATCGGCCTGGCTTCAGAGAATAGGGAGGAGGAGGAGGAAGAGGAGGAGGGCTTGTTGCCATGGCAGCCTGCCTGTCTTTTCATTCATACAGAGCAGTGTGCTGCAGTGAGAGAGAGAGCAGGGAGGAAGTGCTGATGGGACAGAAAAAGACGAGCAGAAGAAGAAGAGAGAAGGAGGCAGAGAAAGTAGAGAGACAATAGGTGCGTTTCCATCCGCCTGTTTTTATGCACTTTTTCAATATGCGCGTAAAAAAAACTCCCAAAAAAAACTCAAAATATCGCAAAACGTTTTACGTGGAAAAGTTGGTGTGTCAGTAAAAGCGAAATGCGACAAAGTGCAATGGGAACAGACTTAGTGAATAAATGATGACGTCCATGAAGCATGAAGAGCTGAAATCAGAAGTGTGTGGAGCGATGAGGAGGCTGTAACCTTCCTCACTGTAATACAGGAGACTAACATGTTTCCCACATATTTGCATGAATGAAAATTCACTTTTCTTTCAGTCTGAATGAAGGTTAAAGTCTCATTTTGGTAGTTTTGTGCATCATTTCTATCAGTAGTAGATGAAGGACAAGTTCACACATTTTCAAGTCTGTCTTAAAGCAACAGTCAGGTGCCCATGTGAGCACTGAAACAGGTTCTGCTCGCTGTAATTCTTCCTCCTGTTCATACTGGATCACGATCCCTTCCCGAAGAGTTTTTCAATTTAAGTGACGGTGGACAAAATCCGCAGCCCCTCTGCGTGAAAATACATTTGAACGTTTATCTAAAGCTAATGAAGGCTTCAGCGGAGGGATAATAACACAAAGAGGGAAATCTGTACAACCGTAGAAAAGCATTCTCAGTTGTGAAGAAATGGGACGGGAATTGGAAATTTAAGCTACTCTTTTTACATAAGCCCCGCCCTCTAAAAGCATCTAAAAGCTACAAACCGCACGTTTGAAGACAGCGAGGTGAAGATTCGAAGTAGAGAGAAGAGTTGGTTTGAAAGAGGAGTCAAGGAAGCCATTTTTGTGAAAAAAGAAAACCCCTCTTTGAACAGAAATGGTGGTCTGAGATTCAACCTGCCCAAAGTTTACCACAGTGTATTAACACCGTGGTCAAGCCGATCACATGCTAATCAGGTACTTAACAGTGATGAGGGAGGTGCAGCCAGAAAACAACAGGCCTGATTACTGATTACTGAGCCATCATGGAAACTATTAGGTCAGTTTCAGGTGAAACTAGCTAATCAACAGATACTCAGGTAGACTCCTCCCTGAGGGCGGGGCTTAAGCAACACAGAGTAGCTTAAATTTCTAGTTCCCGTCCCATTTCTTCACAATTGAGAATGACTTCCGGATGGGAGCCGAAACGTCTTGATTCTGAAAACAGCGTCCAGACGACCACGACTGAAACCTTTTCTACGATAGAGCGCTCCTGGACGAATGAGGGACGACACCGTCTTAAGTCTGTACAACAAATACTGTAACTGTAATGTAAGATATCCATTTCATTTGTCTAACTCGGACTTCTGAATCCTTCCAATAGCTTCAGATAAACATTGCTATTGTTTTAAGACAGACTTGAACCTACCCTTTAATATGTCAGATCTGTGAATGTGGCGATATGGTAATATGAGAGAACTGGGAGCGAACCAGACAGTAAATGTGACATCAAACCAAAGTAAAGGAGCTAAAAGAGGCTAAAAAGCTCTGTTGAATATCATTGAGTTGGTGACGGCTACGCTTCTGTTATGTCCTAACGTATATATATCTTAACCAGTGTGAATTTGTTTATATATTATTTAGGTAGTTACAATTTTTATTGTTATTTACATTTTACTGCCATTTGTTTGATTTTACATGTGCAAATAAACAAAATTCAAACGTTCACGTTACACACAACTTGTCATTTCAGACCTTCAGACCTTAGCTCACCTGAAGAAAAATAAAATTATATTCTGCTGGTTTGGGACAATCTGCGAATAGATACAAGTATTAAATGTAATGTAATTAACTTCTTCATGTCTTAGTAATTTATTTTCCTTTTTGGTTCGATTGTTTAAAATCAGATCTGGTTGCACACTGCATTATGGGGACGGGTCCCCACAAGGTAAACCAGTAGATTTAAGGGTCTAGACTTGGTTTAGACTCGAGGTTATGGTCGTGGTTAAGAGTCTTTAAGGAACGAGTGTGATTCAGTGCAGCGTCCTCATAAGTAACAAAAACAAGTATTTTGTGCCTGTATGCTTCAGATGGGTCAGTCTCGCTGGTGGGAGCAGGAGATTCCCATGGAGGGAACCATCCAGAAGGGGGAGCTGTTGACCTACAACCTGACTGAACTCATCAAACCTGAGTCTTACCTGGTCCGCCTCACCCCCATCACCCGCTACGGAGAGGGCGACGCCACTGAACGCATCATCACATACAGCGGTATGTTGTCTTATCTCATGGCGTCGTCATCATAAATTCAATAAAATAACATCTGGAAGTTAAATAATGACTGAACATTTAGGGCGGGGGGGTTATATTACCAGCACTTTAATGTCTCACGTGATGAATTCAGTATAACGTCCATCAGTACAACAACAGAGTCATGTCATACACGCTGAAAACATTTCGCACTAATACACTAATATCGCCGATTCTACTTTGCTGTTCTTTCGTTTGGCCCTGAGATCTACTCACACCAGATTCATCCACTCGTCCTCACGAAATCTGCGCGTTTAGATGTTTGGTGATGTCGCAATAGTCGCTACTGAAGCGCTGTAGCTGGTGAGCCAACCGGGAACGTGCTAGCACTAATCGCTTACAATTTGCTCCTCCGTTTTAGACTCCCCGGCTCCCGCAAAGGTCAGAACTGTCAAGATGGTTGTCCATTGGTCAACAGTAGTTTCCTTCCTCAGAAAACGTTTGCAAAGCCGATTTTTTTCAAGTTTGAAACCTGAATTGTTTACATCCATGTTTACTTGAGAACAGTCTTCTTCTTCCCCGCCTTTGTTGGCACATTGCTGCGTTTTTAGCGAGTGTAGTCGCGTCACTCCATAGTACTACTATGGTCAAAAACCCCACAGGGTAGCTTTAAGCTGCTGCCGATGAAACACAACACTTCCTGCACAGATGTTATTTATTTTGGCCTGCTGTTAGGCTCTTAATGCGAAACATTTTTGCAGGAAGTGTTTAGTTTAATTGACAGTAGCTTAACATTGATTTAAAAAATGCAAAGTAGAAGTTACTGGAGTTAATCAGTGAATGAGAACAGTGTTGTTAACCAGAGAAAGTGGTTTGAGCAGAGTGGTGAGTATCTGCTGTTGTACCGGTGGAAATAAACATTATCAGCAAGACAACAGGTAAACGTGGAGGAAGTGATGAGTTTGTATCAACAGCAAATTAAAACTGGAACAGATTGGAAAACATTAAGGACTCTTACTGAAGTATAAGAAATTAGGAATGAAGATGTGTCTCTGATAAAAGCCTGTTTCAAATAAAGGCCTGGTTCGCTCTGCAGGGAAGGTCAATATTTACAGTATGTTAACTAATTGTTTTTACCTGTGCTCATCCCAGAGTGAGTCAGACATAAATATGAGATTTTAGAGTTGTTTTATCATGTTTGTTTATTTATATTGTCATGTGGTTTCTGTTTGCACACAAGCTGCTTCTCTTTATTTATATGAAAAAAATAATCAAACAAAAAGCAAGGGGGACAAAAGAAATGCAAACTGTTGAGCTGTCACGCAGGACTCCTGACGGGAATCTAAGAAAATCACGACTGGAGAGAAACGTCAAAGTAAAGAAATACAAAAACAGAACAGAAGAGAAGTGAAGTCAAGACGACAAACAGAGAAATCAAACACAGAGGAAACTCACAGCGGCAGGTGACGACACTCAAACACGAAACACAAAAACCAGGAGAAGAGAAAGAGGAGACGATCTGAACGCGAACTCGTCTGCTCCGTGATGTTGAGTTTTGACAGACTGTCAGTGAACGCCTCGCCTCCTGATCGTCACATTAACTCCCCGCAGCAAACGCAGCGAGGGTTCAAACAGGAAGTTCAGACTTCTCATCAGCTGACGCTGTGAAGGTAATCACCTCCACCTGACAGTCACATGACCCTCTGCAGGTCACAACCTGACGTCTGTCAAACATTAGTTCAGCTTTTTGGCAAAACTTTTTATACAGAATAAAGCAGCTGTGGACAACAGATACTGTAAGAATGATTCATTTTAATTAATTGATTACATGCAGATTGATTTATAAACGTTCCTGCTTTAAACACATCGCCGATTTATAACGCATCTTCTGGCCGGAGAGTGATTAATTAAAAGTATTCAAGTATTCACACACACACAGTTACGGAGGGAACTTGTGTTGTAGTTAATTCAGCAGGTTAAAACATTTGACAGCTTTAGTTACAGGTTACATCACAAATTAAGATTTCATATACAAACGTATGAAGAGCTTATAAAATATGATGTTTTGTTATAAATGAAACTACCCAACATTATATACAAGCACAGTTGAAACAATTAGTTGATTAATTGATTAGTCGATCGACAGAAAATTAATGGCAACTATTTTGATAGTCATTAAGGTCATTTTTCTTACCTCCATTACTGCTGTGCAATATCTTAATAATCTCAATAAGCTGCACTGAACTCGACAGCACATGCACCTCTGCTTATTACTTATATTATTACATTGTATTATTATACCGTATTATCATCATCAACCGGTAAACCCACCTGGTACTTCATTTATTTTCTGACCTGTTTTTATAGTGTATTATATTGTTTTCTAGTCCTTCCTCCTGTGTGCGCTGACGTAAAGGCGAGCTGCTGTAACAAAGAGTTTCCCTTCGGGGATCAATAAAGCGTTTCTGATTCTGATTCTGAAAAACATTTTATAGCAGTAAAATCCTGCTTTTTATTTTTTGCATGAGTAATAATAATCTAATGATAGTACAAAAGTCACAGGGGACATTTTTCCGATTATACTTACACACTTTAACTTAAAGGCGGGGTTTAGCGATTCTAATCCAACAACACGTCTTTTTGTCAGATTCAGCGAATCTCTCCTCGCGGTCCGCTAGCTGTCCGGTGTTCGTACTTTACTCTCATTACACACGTACAAGTACAAGGCAACGAAATGCAGCCCCGGCTCTGTAAACGGGAAACCAACAAAGAGGCTCGGGCCGAGCCACACGACACTTTTCCAGCCATGATTTGTGTGTCGGGTACCGTTAACGGACTTGCCCGCGGACACTCAGCTTGCCCAGATGTGCTGCCGTTGTGATGTTTTTGCGTTAGTTACATTACTTGCTGTGTCGTTGTTGGCTTTATATCACGGCGTTGGATTTCTCCAGAATCGCACAGTAACATTTATTATTAGTATATTTACAGTGAGGTGTAAGTACTTTTCCTACAGTACAGGATCTGAATACTCTCTCCGCCTCTGCAGTTTTACCAGTGGTGAGACTTTGAAACAGACGTCTGCTCTCGGCACAAAGTCCGAGACTCGTTTTCTACCAAAACACCAACGGCTCTCTTCGAATGGACCTCTCACCTGTTTGTTTCTGTCCTCCCACCTGGTCACCAAACGACGGGCAAAGGGGATTTCAAGGGCCGACTGTTTTACTCCAAACACCTTTTAGAGATGTCATGTGACCAGTTGCTGTGTAGGATTGATGATGCTGGTAACAATAAACATAAAAAGACTTATTTTTAATGTTTCTTTCTGTTTCCACCTGCAACCATTTTCCACAGATCTAATTCATTTTAACCTGAATAAATGTATATATATTTGTATAAATCTGATATTTTTGTGTTCTGGCGCCTACTGTAGAGAGTGTGTGTGTGTGTGTGTGTGAGTGTGTGTGTGTGTGTGTGTGTGTGTGTGTGGCTTCCTGTCTTCACACTGTCCCAGATCTGTAGCGCTAACTCAAAACTAGCGCTGCTAACACGCTGTGACATCACACACCACACCTCCTCTGCTCTGGAGTGAGGCACACACACACACACACACACACAAACACACACACAGTAACACACACACACACACACATTTAAGGATCATTTTCCAAATCCTCCATCGGTTTTTAAATTGATTTCCTTCCTTCCAGGCAGCCATTCGTTTTCTATTAAAGTTAACCTGCAGAGAGAAAATCCATCACAGTCGGTGTTTAGTCAACGTTATGTTTTAGTTAAAGATATGTCACCGCTGTGTGTGTGTGTGTGTGTGTGTGTGTGTGTGTGTGTGTGTGTGTGTTAATGCTGCAGGCTGTTGTCTTCACACACAGCTGCAAAAGGTCATGTAGTCAGTAAATTAACATATTCTGAGGCTGTGAACTTGTTTTTCTTCCACACAGCGAATCAAATACGAGGTTAATGCTTCTGTCGTCGTACCGCTGGTGGTCATGTGCTTATGATCTGTCAGATTTAAATCACTTAGTAATACAAGACATTCTCAGATTTCGTTCTGTTAAAGGATAATCCTGGTTTATTGCAACTTGGGTCTTATTTTGTAGTAAACAGGAAGCAGACGTTTGGCGTGCAGACTAAAGGGGTGTGTCGTAAATAAAAAAGAGAAGATATGGAAACTGAAAACATCTGTAAAGTTTCAGCTGACATGACGCTTCATCAGGAGGCGTGTCAGAGTCACGTGACGCTTCATCAGGAGGCGTGTCAGAGCGACACGACGCTTCGTCAGGAGGCGTGTTAGAGTCACGTGACCCTTCGTCAGGAGGCGTGTCAGAGTCACATGACGCTTCATCAGGAGGCACGTCAGCGTCACATGACGCTTCATCAGGAGGCGTGTCAGAGCGACGTGACGCTTCATCAGTAGGCGTGTCAGAGTCACGTGACGCTTCATCAGGAGGCGTGTCAGAGTCACATGACGCTTCATCAGTAGGCGTGCCAGAGCGACACGACGCTTCGTCAGAAGGCGTGTCAGAGCGACGTGACGCTTCATCAGTAGGCGTGTCAGAGTCACGTGACGCTTCATCAGGAGGCGTGTCAGAGTCACATGACGCTTCATCAGTAGGCGTGCCAGAGCGACACGACGCTTCGTCAGAAGGCGTGTCAGCGTCACATGACGCTTCATCAGTAGGCGTGTCAGGCGGCGTGGCGGCCGTCAGGAGGCGTGTCAGCGCCACATGACGCTTCATCAGTAGGCGTGCCAGAGTCACATGACGCTTCGTCAGGAGGCGTGTCAGCGTCACATGACGCTTCATCAGTAGGCGTGCTTTAGCAGCTAGATGCTCCGCTACGTCCAGCAGCTGCTCTCTGACTGCGTCTGGCTGCTGTTTGCTGCCGAGCAGGAAGCGCTCAGAGGCTTTTTACAGCTTCTTCTTCTCTGGTCCTAAACCAGCGTCCTCACTTTCAAGATCTAAAAATTGGTCCTCACAGTGATAGAAGTACAAGTACACACACAGACTCAGACAGCGCCCAGAGCTCATCAATTAGTCCTGGTTGATAACGAAGCACAAGCTTGTTGCCAAATGACGCAGCAGCTGTTCACACAATCACAGTTTCCATCAGCTGCACTAAGTGTGTGTGTGTGTGTGTGTGTGTGTGTGTGTGTCAGACATGTGGTGTAATTACCTTTCGCTCTGAAAATCAGATTAAAGAACAGATGACTGTGTCAGACCTGCAGCTGGTTTTGTTTCACTTCTCTGTTTCCTGTTTTAAACTGAAAGAAAACTTCTGTTTCCTGTTTTAAATTGAAAGAAAACTTCTGCTTCCTGTTTTAAAATGAAAAAAAAACTTCTGCTTCCTGTTTTAAACTGAAAGAAAACTTCTGTTTCCTGTTTTAAACTGAAAAAAAACTTCTGCTTCCTGTTTTAAACTGGAAAAAAAACTTCTGCTTCCTGTTTTAAACTGAAAGAAAACTTCTGTTTCCTGTTTTAAATTGAAAGAAAACTTCTGCTTCCTGTTTTAAACTGAAAAAAACTTCTGCTTCCTGTTTTAAACTGAAAGAAAACTTCTGCTTCCTGTTTTAAATTGAAAGAAAACTTCTGCTTCCTGTTTTAAACTGGAAAAAAAACTTCTGCTTCCTGTTTTAAACTGAAAAAAAAACTTCTGTTTCCTGTTTTAAATTGAAAGAAAACTTCTGCTTCCTGTTTTAAACTGAAAAAAAAACTTATGCTTCCTGTTTTAAACTGAAAGAAAACTTCTGTTTCCTGTTTTAAATTGAAAGAAAACTTCTGCTTCCTGTTTTAAACTGAAAGAAAACTTCTGTTTCCTGTTTTAAATTGAAAGAAAACTTCTGCTTCCTGTTTTAAACTGAAAGAAAACTTCTGTTTCCTGTTTTAAATTGAAAGAAAACTTCTGCTTCCTGTTTTAAACTGAAAAAAAAACTTATGCTTCCTGTTTTAAACTGAAAGAAAACTTCTGCTTCCTGTTTATTATCTTGAATTTTCATTTGAATTTAAAAAACGCTTCGCTTTTCCTCAGGATGCTCAGCTGTGATGAGTCAACTAGCCAATCACAGCCAACCTGAAATGTAACCACTGTTTGTTATGGCCGATAAGGATGCAATAATATTAATAATTAATAAATTATTAATAAATGCAAAACTGTGAAGAGGACAGTAAAAGTTAGATTTTTAAATTCACCAGTTGTTTATAGACAGTCCCTAGAATAAAGAAAACATTTATTTATTGTAAATGTGTTTGTAATTTTTTTAATATGTACAGTAGTTAACTCCAGACCTCGTCTCCTTTTTGAGTAACTTTACCTTAAAAAAAGTTTAGGCTCATCGTTATCGGACTTAATTATCGGCTGTATTTCCACCATCGGAACAATAATAATTCATTTTTCTTATTTATCGGCCACCGGTATATGTCGTTCACTCCTACATTTATATCCATGTCACACTTCACTCTTCTCTGTTTTTCCAGCAGCTTGAAGGTTCTGCGAAGGATCCGACCTGAAGAACGTTTTTCTTCTGTTCTCTAACGGATTTTACTTGACGATCTAACAGAGTTCTTGTCTTTTGTCCCTTCACAGCTCCTGTTAACCCACATCTCAGTAAGTACCTGCCGACGCTGACTCTCTTCACTGCACCGGCTGTTCGTGAGTTCAAACTAGCTTGTAGTTCCTGAGAACTTACGAAGGACTTTACGCACAAACTTAGTGATGGATTTACGAACAGCTGGCGCAACCCAGTCCTGTACGAAATGCCGCCAAATTTGGTATGCACCCTCCAGCATTGTAATACCAAATCTGGAGACACCTGACAAAAAATAAAAGTTTTACATTTAATATATAACTTACTCTGCAGTCTCGTGCTGTCTTTCTAAACACGTAGACTCAGGAAGCGCACTCGGCGGCGGCAGGACACCGTGGAAATGTTCCGAAACGATGCAGCAAAAAAACTGCTTATTTATCTAATTTGCTGCCCAAATTTTTATTTACGTGACGAAGAAATGTTTTAATGAATGTACGTGCGAAGTGGCGTACAACAAGGGAAAATTTCCTGGACTAAAAAACCAAAAACGTTAACAATGAACATAAATTACGTTTGGCCCTGAACATAATGCAAAAGCATTCAGTAATATATTAATGTAGTTTGTTGCATTGGGTGCTTGGCCCTGCTTGCATGTCTAGTTGCTCTTTATATTTACAGTACACTACTTTATTTATTATTTATTTTTACTTTTTGACTATTTGCTGTAGCTGAAAGTTATGAGTAAACACTGATGAAAGACGCTCGTGAAGCTAACGATCACCACGTCATCAGCACTGTGTCAGGACGAGCAGTCAGGTGTCTGTCTGTACACCGACTAAAGCTTAGTTCAGTCGGGGCTTCAAACGGCAGATTTCCAATGGAAGTTCTGCATTGGGTTTCTGATTAAGAAAGTAATATTCATGATGTTCTACTTTATTCAAGATAATTCTCACAAATAAACACACTTTCCACCGCAGCTCAGCAGATAGCTCAAACTGTACAGCTTTAAATTTCACACTGAGGTATTATCAGCTGCGATTTACGTGTTCGCATTGAAAGGATTTATTCTGTTCATGTAATTTCTGCGTATTTGTGTGTGTGTGTGTGTGTGTGTGTGTGTGTGTTCAGGGGAGTTCCAGTGCGGTTTCGAGGACGAGGCGCTGTGTTTGTTCTCGCAGGACAAAACAGACGAGTTCGACTGGACGCGTCACAGCGCCGCCACGCGAGACACCAAATACACGCCGAACACCGGGCCGAGCTCCGACCACACCGGCTCCAAGCAGGGTACACACACACGCACACACACACACACACACACACACACAGTTACATCCAGTTCAAATGTTTTGTTCCTGACTGATGTTTTGAACGTTTCATTTGTAAAGCAAAGCTGCAAACTAGTTCAGCAGCTCAGTTTTGCTGCTGCAGTAATCTCATTTCCTCCCCGGGTTTAACCGTTTCATCTTGTGCCAGATTATAAACTCCTATACATTGTCCAAAAGGTAACAAAACCCACCAACCAGCGCCTCTAAAGTGTAAGAGGTGTTTTATGTGACAGACTGTTTTCTTGGCCAGGACTAGTTGCCAAACAACCAGACTCAGAAGTCACTGCTCCCAGCCAGGAAATAGTCCGAGGTGCTGGGCTAGCTGTGTTTTTATGCTAAGCTAAGCTGTGTCTGTCTTCAAAAAGACCTCAAGGCATCAGTTACCACTAAAATATGTTAGGGACTTCTAAAGGAATCCATTTAAGTTGTATTGTTATTTCCACGTGCCTTATGTCAGTGTTTAGACTGATGAAATAAACGCTTTGGGACCGTTTAGTCGTTTTTTTTAGGTTTAGGTTGTTTCGTTTTTTTAAGTTCCTTAGGGTCTTCGGTTAGTCTCAGATGTTTTGTAGGTTGTAAATGTTACTGTATAATATAAGCACTCTTTCAAATCTAGACAACGTGTTGGTGAATGTATGTGTTAAATACTATCTGCGTAGTGTCTGGGCCCCTGTTCTCAGAGAGCTTATCAGCGTGTCCCATTTCACATTTCTCCATTATGCCTCATATGATTGTACTGTTATTTTAACTGTTTGTGAATAAACTGAAACTAAAGTGAACCGGCTGCTAGCTGCAGCCTTATGTTTAACGGTCAGAGAGTGGCATCAATCTGAACATCCAGCTCTCAGCGAGAAGCAGGAGGAGGGTATTTCCTAAAATGTCAGTCTGAGCCACAAGGAGACAAACAAACAAACAAAAAAAAACTCCCATTTCCATTTGTACAACCACGAGTGTTTAACGGGAAACAAGCGAGCAGACCGGAGACACATTAACAGCCGAAAAACACACGCAGATCTGTCTTCACCAGCCAACCCGTTCAGACTCCTCCGTTTCCTTCATCGCTGCGTGAGGTTTTTATTCGTTGCTGTCGCCAGCAGCTCTGACAGTGGGAGGAGAGCCGAGGATTACTGCCTCTGAATGTTAACCGTCGCGCCGGACTGATGAGACGAACGCTGAACCGTTGCCTGGTTCGGGCCGGGCGACGCCCACTCCCGAACGCGATGAGAGGCTGAAAATAAAAAGCGGCCCGAGGAGTCGAGTCCTCGCTGACTGAATGAGAGCAGTTTGACGGACACGCTGCGGAGTTTTGTTCTGCTGTGGATTAAATAGTTTGTTTCTACTGGAAAAGGTTCAGGGAGGAACCTCGTCTGCAGGATACAAGTGTTCAGAGCTGGAATATGTCATCAAAAACAGGCCGAGAAAACTCCTTTTAGAGTTGAGTTGAAAAGATTTTTCTTTGTTTTTTGGGGGGGATTATTATTTCAGTAATTATAAGTCCTGAGCTGGAATTTAGGTCTTGATAATAAGAGTAATAATAATAGCATTATTATGTTTGATAACAAAAAAAAAAACCCATAAAACAGTAACGATTAAAAGCAAAAATTAAAGCGTATGATTAACCCGACTTAAAACCCAGATTTAAAACGTTAAAAGGTCGTAATTATATAAAGTGAGTACATGTGACCAACGTGCGATCGACTTAAAATGTCCAATAAGTAATATTCAGGTGGTGTAGAACCGTGCCGGTTTGGAGAGATCTGGACTAATATCAAATGATAAGACGAGTGGCGCGTTGTTCATGTTTTATACTTATTAATATATATATATATATATATTGATTAGGTAACAACGAGTGGGACAGAACATGGTCTGTGTAAGCACTGAAAACAAAAGTATACAACAAGTACAATATTAGAATTATTATTTTTTATTGTGATGAAAACCGGGACGTTTTTGTGGTTTACAGATATTTGTCAGGACTCGGGACACCCAGCTTGAAACAAACCGGGACGTCTGGTCATAATCTTAGTAAAAGGCATCTGGCGAGTTAAATTAGCTTCCTGGCCCCCAACTGAAGAAGGTCAGGGAATATGAATTAAAGTAGTTACAGTTTAAATAGTGGTTTTCTGCAGTGCTAGAGCTAATTTGTGACTTTAGCTCCGGCAAAATGTCACAGTCTGAACATAATAACACAGGTAGAGACGGAGACAACAATGCTAACGGGGACCACAGTGGAAATAAGCTTTTATCTTTGTAATTTTAATTGTATGTCAAAACCGTCCGTCTGCAGTCTTGCATTTACCTTTCTGCCGTAAGTACGTAAAGGCATTGTTTCATCAGCTAGCTAGCTAGTTAGAATTTTCTAAACGCAAAATCAATCACATGGATCAGAGATCAACTAACAACGAAAGAGGCAGCGTGGCTGCCAGAGGGAACATGAACACTCTGCTAAATTGCCACATTTTCCAGTGGAGTTTGGCATTTCTCCCTCCCCATACAGACAGAGGGACGTTATCAGGAGAAAGCAGGATGTCACAAATACAAACTGACTATCAACTGACTGTCAGGCCGACTTTCACAGCCTGATTGCAGAGAGGAAAGTGTCTGAGCGAATTATCTTTGTACTGTCAACACTGACACTGGATCTGTAAGTAGGCGTAGGAAGCTGTCAAACTGTCCAACATGCCTTTACTTAGATAAAGATAACTTTAGCATCTGTCCCAGAGCAAAAATAGTTTGCAGAGAAGAATGACAGTTCAGAGTTGAGAGTTTTGTTTGTAAATTTACTTCTTACTTTTAAACGCTCGGTCAGCTGTCACGTCCGGATATTTCCGGAAGCTTAAGTGCTTCAGTTTGACAGCCGCAGTAGTTTCAGCTATCGAAGACGTAGAAACTAAATGTCAGATTTTGGTGACAGAAGCGAAGAGCGAGAGCTTCTTTCTAGAGCCGCCATTTTGAAACAGACGCAACGATAGAGGAAGAAATCCGTCCGAGGAAAAGAAACATCGAGACTGGTTCCTGCAGACAATAATGACGTGCAGACTCAGGATGAAGTCCGTCACGCTTCCCATCATATGGAGGCCATTTTATTTTTTACTGACCCCTTAATAACGCAGAGTCGTACTGAATGTTTCATGTGTTGATGAAACATCCTGAATTTACACCTTAAAGTACCTTAAGCAGCAGTCCGAAGGGCGGGAGTTGCTATGGAGATATGACGTGGCGTGGCTTAGTGTGGCGTGGCGTGGCGTGGCCTGGCGTGGCGTGGCGTAGTGTGGCGTGGCGTAGCTTGGCGTGGCGTGGCGTAGCTTGGCGTGGCGTGGCCTGGCGTGGCGTATCGAGGCGTGGCGTGGTGTGGCGTGGCGTCACGCGTGGCGTGGCGTGGCGTAGCTTGGCGTGGCGTGGCGTATCGAGGCGTGGCGTGGTGTGGCGTGGCGTATCGAGGCATGGCGTAGCTTGGCGTGGCGTGGCGTATCGAGGCGTGGTGTGGCGTAGCTTGGCGTAGCGTATAGAGGCGTGGCGTAGCTTGGCGTGGCGTATCGAGGCGTGGCGTAGCTTGGCATGGCGTGGCGTGGCGTGGCGTGGTTTTACTTTTAATACTTTAAGAACATTTTCCTGATTCTACTTACAGACTTTTACTTGAACATACGTTCGGTTAACAGCAGCTGTTTGGCGTGGCGTGGCGTGGCGTAGCTTGGCGTGGCGTGGCGTGGCGTGGCGTAGCTTGGCGTGGCGTGGCGTATCGAGGCGTGGCGTATCGAGGCGTGGTGTGGCGTAGCTTGGCGTAGCGTATCGAGGCGTGGCGTAGCTTGGCGTGGCGTATCGAGGCGTGGCGTAGCTTGGCGTGGCGTGGCGTGGCGTGGCGTGGCGTGGCGTGGCGTGGCGTGGCGTGGCGTATCGAGGCGT
The DNA here is from genome assembly GCA_027580175.1 of Siniperca scherzeri. NCBI lineage: Eukaryota > Metazoa > Chordata > Actinopteri > Centrarchiformes > Sinipercidae > Siniperca > Siniperca scherzeri. The sequence continues at coordinate 29,226,053 of CM050850.1, forward strand.
GGCGTGGCTTGGCTTGGCGTGGCGTGGCGTGGCGTGGCGTGGCGTGGCGTGGTGTGGCGTAGCTTGGCGTGGCGTATCGAGGCGTGGTGTGGCGTATCGAGGCGTGGCGTAGCTTGGCTTGGCGTGGCGTGGCGTGGTTTTACTTTTAATACTTTAAGAACATTTTCCTGATTCTACTTACAGACTTTCACTTGTACCGCAGTATTTGTACGCTGTGGTGTCAGTACTTTAACTGAAGTAAAGGATCTGAAAACGTCCTCCACCTCTGCTCTGAAATGTTAAAATATGAGGGTTAAAACAAGTGTTTCTGGCAGTATGATCAGGATTAACTGGACTGGAGTTAAAAAATTAAAATAACTCCACATACGTTCGGTTAACAGCAGCTGCCTCTTCGTTTCCTCCTGCAAAATCACCCCGTTCTTCTTCTTCTGCAGCTCGTTTCCTCCGCGAGGTTTCACTCCGCGGTAGAGTCTCGTTAAAGTGAGCCTCGGGGCGAGCGGTTTTTAAATCCGCTGCCAAACAGGAAACGTGCGTGACTGTGAGTTTCTGGCGTGGCGTGGCGTGGCGTATCGAGGCGTGGCGTAGCGAGGCGTGGCGTATCGAGGCGTGGCGTAGCTTGGCGTAGCGTATCGAGGCGAGGCGTGGCGTGGTGTGGTGTGGCGTGGCGTATCGAGGCGTGGCGTAGCTTGGCGTGGCGTGGCGTGTCGAGGCGTGGCGTAGCTTGGCGTGGCGTGGCGTGGCGTATCGAGGCGTGGCGTAGCGAGGCGTGGCGTATCGAGGCGTGGTGTGGCGTAGCTTGGCGTAGCGTATCGAGGCGTGGCGTGGCATAGCTTGGCGTAGCGTATCGAGGCGTGGCGTGGCATAGCTTGGCGTAGCGTATCGAGGCGTGGTGTGGCGTAGCTTGGCGTGGCGTGGCGTAGTGTGGCGTAGCTTGGCGTGGCTTGGCGTGGCATAGCGTGGCGTGGCGTAGCGTGGCGTAGTGTGGTGTAGCTTGGTGTGGCGTGGCGTAGCTTGGCGTGGCGTGGCGTGGCGTGGCGTGGCGTAGCTTGGCGTGGCGTAGCTTGGCGTGGCATGGCCTGGCGTGGCGTAGCGTGGCGTGGCGTAGCTTGGCGTGGCGTGGCGTGGCGTGGCGTGGCGTGGCGTGGCGGCGGCAGCTGTGTGGAAAATAGCCACACAGCAATATGCGTTTGTGTCACGACCTGTCGTCTCAGAGGCCGCCTGCTCCTCCAGGCAGGAAGAGGCTAAATAATCAAATGTGATTGGCTGTCAACACCTGGCCGTCAGACCCCGCCCCGAGGTAGTCCAGAAACAGGAAACCCCGAGCCCACCGGTTCCTGCTGAAGACGTAAATCTTTAAAAACACCTCACAAATATAAAGTTTCATTTTAAAAAAAGGGGACATTTTTCTGCACCGAGTATTTGTACGCTGTGGTGTCAGTACTTTAACTGAAGTAAAGGATCTGAAAACGTCCTCCACCTCTGCTCTGAAATGTTAAAATATGAGGGTTAAAACAAGTGTTTCTGGCAGTATGATCAGGATTAACTGGACTGGAGTTAAAAAATTAAAATAACTCCACATACGTTCGGTTAACAGCAGCTGTTTGTCGTCTGGCTCCTCCTCTTCGTTTCCTCCTGCAAAATCACCCCGTTCTTCTTCTTCTGCAGCTCGTTTCCTCCGCGAGGTTTCACTCCGCGGTAGAGTCTCGTTAAAGTGAGCCTCGGGGCGAGCGGTTTTTAAATCCGCTGCCAAACAGGAAACGTGCGTGACTGTGAGTTTCTGGCGTGGCGTGGCGTATCGAGGCGTGGCGTGGTGTAGCTTGGCGTGGCGTGGCGTGGCGTAGCTTGGCGTGGCGTGGCGTGGCGTAGCTTGGCGTGGCGTGGCGTGGCGTGGCGTGCGTGACTGTGAGTTTCGTGTACAATTTATTTAGTGAGGATCGTTTTTCTGCCGGATGAGCCGGAAGGTGGATTTGTCGGCTCTCTGCGCCACTGTTACATTAGGTTTTACTGGTTTCCGCCTCGTGGGTTAATCTGTGCAGGTCAGTGGGAGGAGAGCGAGGCAGGGTCACAGGTTCAATTCCCCGTTCAAACTAAATAAAAAGGAAAATACCAGTTTTAATTTGAGCTTTTTTGTGATTTGTTTTGCATTTTCTGCCCCTTCTGATTCTGTTTTTAGGTGGTACTCTATGGAGGCTCAAAGTGTACAATATTAAATGAATGAATAAGAAAATAATAATGATGGATTGACATAACGTTTTGTACCAGCATTCACGTTCCCCAGAGGATGAACTGTAATAACTCTGCTGATCCTCTGACTTTCCATCCGGCGCCACCATCAGGTCGACACGTTAACGCGTCCGACGCTTTATTTTAAAGTACTGGACACATTAAAAGCCTGACAGGTGTCATGGAGACACGATTTAATAATTCATGCTCTCGATTTGACTCTTCTTGCCATTAGCCGTGTGTTGCGTGTTCCTTCACACTCGCTTGGATTTAATATGTTTATTTCAAAATGCCAAAGTGTGTTTTTATTTCATGCCACTGATCTCCGGCCCCCCTCAGTCCCAATCCAGTCACAACCAGCTAGCTAGCTCCTGTTAGCTACAGCGACCGCAGAGAAAGTCTTTGTGTTTGTGTTCTTCATAGAGATGAACGTGTCTATGTGAGGATCATCTTTACAGTCACAACACTGCAGTGGTTTATTAACCAGCTAGCTGCTGCCGCTAACAGGGACGTTTCACTTTGATGCCGAGTGCTAGGCCTAATCCAAGCTCACAAGCCAACCTAGCTAGTAGCTAGTTAGCCGTTAGCTTGGTAGCTAAAAAGAGGAGATCAGTTATTGTGTTTGGTGTTTGTTTCGGCTAGCAGCTAGTTACGTTATTCAGAATCCTTCGGCTTTGTTGTTTTTCTAGCTAACGGTAGCTAGCTGGCTAATTGTCGTAGCAGTTGCTGAGCTTGTTAAGAGGCATGTGATTGGCTTACGTTACGAAATAAAAGACAGAAACAGAAAACAGACTTCTGAAAAAAGGCGTCTTAAAATAAAATGATGAAACAAAACTAACTCCAATAAAAAATTATGAAAAAATGTTTCGGAATAGGTTGTGTTTTAATAATTTATTAGTTTATTGACCCCTGAGCCGACCTTTGACCCCGGCCTGTGTCGTGGTGGCCTCACAGGTTTCTACATGTACATCGAGACGTCGAGGCCGAGGCTGGATGGAGACAAGGCCCGGCTGCTGTCTCCCACCTTCAATATGAACTCCAAGAGCTCCTCCTCCTCCTCCGTCACCAACAACCCCACCTACTGCTTCGCCTTCTACTACCACATGTACGGGAAACACATAGGTAAGACTGCAGCAGTCCGTCTCAGGTACGGGATATAATAGATAATAATAATAATAAGACGGTGTCGTCCCTCATTCGTCCAGGACTGTTCTATTGTAGAAAAGGTTTCAGTCGTAGTCGTCTGGACGCTGTTTTCAGAATCAAGACGTTTCGGTTCCCATCCGGAAGTAATTCTCAGTTGGGAAAAAATGGACCGGGAACTCAGAAATTTAAGCTACTCTGTGTTGCTTAAGCCCCGCCCTCAGGGAGGAGTCTACCTGAGTATCTGTTGATTAGCTAGTTCCACCTGAAACTGACCTAATAGTTTCCATGATGGCCCAGTAATCAGTAATCAGGCCTGTTGTTAAAGTTATTGTTATTTGAAGACAGCGAGGTGAAGAGTCTAAGTAGAGAGAAGAGTTGGTTTGAAAGAGGAGTCAAGGAAGCCATTTTTGTGAAAAAAGAAAACCCCTCTTTGAACAGAAATGGTGGTCTGAGATTCAACCTGCCCAAAGTTTACCACAGTGTATTAACACCGTGGTCAAGCCGATCACATGCTAATCAGGTGCTTAACAGTGATGAGGGAGGTGCAGCCAGAAAACAACAGGCCTGATTACTGATTACTGGGCCATCATGGAACTATTAGCTCAGTTTCAGGTGAAACTAGCTAATCAACAGACACTCAGGTAGACTCCTCCCTGAGGGCGGGGCTTAAGCAACACAGAGTAGCTTAAATTTCTAGTTCCTGTCCCATTTCTTCACAATTGAGAATGACTTCCGGATGGGAGCCGAAACGTCGTGATTCTGAAAACAGCGTCCAGACGACCACGACTGAAACCTTTTCTACGATAATAATAATAAATACCTGACCCCGTTGGCTTCTGTCTGCAGGAGCGCTGAACGTGTTTCTGCGTCAGAAAGGTCAGACGGTGACGGACACCTCGGTCTGGAGTCTGACCGGTAACCAAGGAGACCGCTGGCGGCAAGCCAAGGTCAACATCCACCCAACCGCAGCCTTCCAGGTGCAAACCACACCCACTTTGTCAGAGGCCACACCCGTTAACTGCAGGCCACACCCACTTTGCTAGATACCACGCCCACTACGTGCAGGCCACACCCCCTTTACTACAGGCCACACCCATTAACTGCATGCCACACCCCCTTTACTACAGGCCACACCATCTTTATTGTGATCAGCTGGATGAATCCAAATGTCTGGACGGTAAAACACTCTGTCTGTCTCTTCAATCAATCAATTAGTCGTTTGGTCTATAAAGGAGAAAGTGAAAATGTACTAAAGTCCAAGGTGACGTCATCAAAGTGCTTGATTTGTCCGACCAACAGTCTGAAAGCCAAAGATGTTCAGTTTACATTCACACAAGAGGAAAAGCTGTAACTGTAATTGTTAATCGAAATAGTTGCAGTTTTCTGTCGATCCATCGATTAACGGCCTAATGGTTTCAGCCCTTGTGCTGTTAAAGTTATAATTATGAGATTTTCCTAAAGTCAAACCCCGTTTTTGAAAGTCATTCAGCGTATTTATACTGAGCGACTATCTCTCTTTTATAGCAGCTTTGATTGGAAACAACGCAGCGTGTTAGCTGTCACTGCCGCTTCACGTTAAAACACCGGCTTTTATTGTGAAGCAGCCGCAGGAAGCACTGTGTGTTTATCGATTTGTCATTTTCACATTTCTGCAAAAACTAAAGTTTGCTGCCTGTCCAGATGTGTTCGTCGCTAAGTGATCAAGAACTGTACTTAAGTACAAACTTGAGGTACTTGTACTTTACTTGAGTCTCTTCTTCTTTTCATGCTACTGTATACTTCTACTCCACCACATCTCAAAAAACATGAAAAGTTTATAAAATATGATGTTTTGTTATAAATTAACAGTTTATACAAGAACAGAAACATTTCACGGGGCCATATAACCGCAACGTCACCGGTTTGACTCCAGTTGGCGACCTTTGTTGCACGACATGCCGCTTTCTCTCCCGCCATTTCCTGCCTGTCTCTTTACTCTCACTCTGTCCATTAAAGGTGGAAAATACCCAACAAATATCTTTAAAAACCACTTCCTGGTTCTCAGACGTGCAGATCTGCTGCTTTTCCTCTGAACGACTGTAATAACTGCGATGTTTGTTAATAACGTCGAGCTTCGGACTGTCGCTCGGACACGACGACGCGGCGAAGGCGTCGCTTTGGGCTCCGGGTCGTCGTGACGGCGTTTCTCACCGTTTTCACAAAGTTTTCCAAAGCGATCGACGGATCGACGGAGAAAAGACTCGGCAGATGGATCCAGAATGAAAAGCATCATCAGCTGCAGTCCGATACAAACCGGTTCAACATGAGCTCCGGCTCCACCAGCTGCAGCAGCAACATCCTGCTTTCCATTAATGCACGAGGAATAATAACCTGATGACAGAATATATAACAGCACAGCAGCCGCAGGGACGCTGCACTGCTTTAATGCTTTAAGGATCCTGATCACACTCTCACACTTTCACTGCAGCAGAGGGTTTCACAGAGTGTGTGTTAGTGCTTTTACTGCAGTAACGGACCTGAACGCTTCCTCCACCTCTGGTCAGTTTCCTGTCTTTCTCTCTGGTAGATGGTGATGGAGGGAGTCCGAGGTTCTGGTATCGAGGGAGATATCGCCATCGATGATGTCACCATCGAGGAGGGCGAATGTAAAGACCCGCCCCCCAACAGTGAGTTCACTTACACTGTGATGAAGACGTGGTACTCAATTAATCCTCCATTTACCCCTGAAACATCCCAAACAACTTAATCCTAATGGAGGTGTTGGTATGGTAGCCAGAGATCCCTCTAAAAGGCGAAAACTAAACTTCTTAAAACGCCTTAATGTTAGATTTTGAGATTCTTCCCCCTTTACTTAATTAATTTGAAACATTCGGCAAATCCATGCTTTGTCTTCTTTACATTTACAGTACATAAGATCAAACAGTACTGAACTAAAATGCGATGGTGACGATTTGGCTTTTGGGGTCTCAAACCTTCAGCCTGTTGAGGCGTTCGATCCCAACAGGCTGTGATGGTCTCGTGACCCCTTTGCCTCACGATGGGAACCGCAGCTTTCCAGAAAACCGTCAAAAGAAAATGTGAATTAACGCTCTGATTCTTTTAAAACTTCAGCAAGTATTTTCTCCTGACTCATTAAACATGTCCTCTCGCTCTCTCTTGTTTCCCACACAGATCTAAGGTCGCTCGCCCCGCCCTCATCACCCCATATATGGCAGCTGTGCGTCACTCTGAGTCTAGCTCTGATTGGCCGGCAGAGGTGACCCCCCCTCTTTACGGGACGCCACGACCTTTGACTCTACTGCCCGTCCTCACCTCCCCCATCCAATCCCATCTCTCTCCCCTCCCCTCCCCCAACTACCAAAGATACAGTCAGAACTACAGAGAGACTTCCTGCCAAGATGGCTGACAGAAAAGGTCAAGAGATCACGTGGAGAAGCGATGACTTAAAGGAGCAGTCCGACATTTTGTGAACTCGTCTTGTTCTCCGGCTTCTCCAGACTCCGATGTTTCAGGTGGATGTCAGAGATAGTTTAGCACAAAGACTGGAAGCAGTCGGGCTAGCTGTTTCCCCCTGCGTCCACTCTTTATGCTAAGCTAACTGACTCGCAACACTTAGCATATCCACCTGAACATCTCGCTCTCCTTTAACTGTAATGATTTGAAAGAAAATTATTGATTTCTGCCAAGAAAAGAAAAACATGGATAAAACGTTTGGATGATAGAAATTAAAATACTAAATACTAAATATTTGACTTACTAATTTTGGGTTAATTTCTCATCATTTTGACTTGGAATGTCCTAGTTTTATGCTAACTTTATGCTAAGCTAACCCCATCCTGACTCCGGGCACTTAACAATATCCATCACAACATCTCAGAAAGAAAGAGAATAAGGAAGTTTTCCCAAAAATGGTAAACAGTTCCTTTAAATGTAATAATCATTTGAAAAGGTCACTGTTCATGCAGGTGACGTGGTTTTCCTGTCACACAGAACCAGCACCTGTAATAATTTAACTCTACAGAAACCAGGTGTTCACACGATGGTCTCCGGTTACTTAAAAGCCTGTAACCATGACGACAGTTAAAATAGAGACAGCAAAGCTTGGCTTAAAGAAGAGGTTTGTGAAAGGTAGACAAGCTACTAATCATCCGTCAGCGTTTTTAATGTTTCCAGAGGATCTTCTGAAGCTTTTCTCCAGTGAAACTTGTCGACCTTTTGTTTTCACCGCGGCGCCGCAAAGCACAGAAAATCAGGCGCTTCAGTCAGCGAAAGGAGGAAATAACAGCTTGAATGTCATCTTTCCTGACCTCCCCTCCATCCCGCCATCCCCGCTCATAAACCCTCCCACCCCCTCCACAGATCAACAGTACTGTACCGCGAGCTGGACGGACAAACGGCAGTCTCTCTTTTTCGGGGGGGGGGAGGTAACTTTTTACAGCGTGCGGACCGGCAGTTTTAAAAAAAACAAAAACTTTTAGATCTTATTTTGACGTCTGTCTGCGTCGGACCGAGGAGGCGAGTTCACCCTCTGCCATGACATCAAGTGCCTTCAGACTCACAGAGGAGAAAGATCGGCGGGCTGAGGACCGCCGTCGTCACGGAAACAAAACAAAAAGACAAAGCGCCGGATCATTATGTCTTAATGGCCGAGGAGAAAATCGCCATGAACAGAAATATCTCCCCCGGTCTGATTATGCAGAGAATCAGTTTCTTACAGATTTTTCCCGTCTGTTTTTTTTTTTTTTTTTTTTTTATATATTTATTTTGAGGAGAAAACGTTTCTGATGACAAGAGGATTCTGGGAAAAAGGAAGCCATGTTGGATGGCGACGAAGAAGCCATGGACAGGAAGTAGACTCTGGATACGGACAGGAACCTCTTTGATTTATTTAACAGTTTAAAGAACAACATGCAATCTGTGACTTGATATTTCAAAATAAAAGACTTCCTGTTGGACGATTTTCAGCCCTAAGCCAATGGGATTTGAGCATTTGGTCTCTCCGAACTATTTTAGTATTTCGAAATAAGAGTTTTCAGAAGGAGGCGGAGACTTTGACGCTACCTGACATCATCAGTTACCTTAAACTATAAAAACAGCCGGAGCTTTTGGAAAAAGGAGGAAGAAACATGTATCTTGGATTGTTCCTATGATATTATAAAGATGGGGGATCTTTACACTTTTAATCTCTCCCCATCTCTCTTTTGTTTTGTTGGTTTTAACGAGGGTGGGACTTTCAGTTCAGGTTTCTTTATTTTGCTTTTTTATTTGTGGAAAAACTCCAGGGTTAATGTTTTTTTTTTGTTTTTGTTTTTTTAATTTTGGGAGTTGATGGTTTGAGTCAAGAGCAAATGGATTTGATACATGTCCCGCTGACAAAACATTTCTACTAAAATCCACGGCGAGGATTCATTTAAAAAAATAAAATTTAAAAAAAAAAGCACAAAAAGACAAAAAAATGTGTTTAATTAAACAGAGTCGACACATGAACAACACGCCAACACTGCATCATGTATCATGAGAAAGCTCATTTCTGCCAAGAAGAGAAAAGTTAGGATGATAGAAATTAATTGTAAGTAGTCATGAATGAAACTGTCACACACTTGACTTATATTTTGTCATATTTGTGACAGTTTTTTTCGTCATTCTTAACATTTCATCCATTTTGTTAAAAAAAAAAAATCTTTTTCTGGCAGAAACGGGCTTCCGTGCTTCTCGTACTCGTATCGTGCTGTCGCATGAAAAACCCCATCGACTGCCGTTCTGATTCACGTGGTTTCACAGCAAAAAATAACTTGAAAATACATTTAAAGACGGCTGACGGGTTCTGTAATATGACGAATTTGAGGGAAACAACACGTGGATGCGGCATCACTTTCAGGATTTGATTAAATTGAATTTAAATTGATCCGACTGACTGAAAGTGGATGCGACTCGGTGAGCAGGGAGTCTCCGGAGATAACAAAGTCGAGAGCGGTTTTATATGATTCACTGTGTCTTTAAAAATGCCTTGTGAAAAAACTTTTCTATTGGATTTTTCACTACACAACGCTGAGCCCCGATGTCCCTCTCAGCCACTGTTACACACTAAAACTTAAACTCTGATGAGAAGTCATTCGGCAGAGGATCCGTTAGATAACTCATACCCTCAGATAAATATCATTTCTTTTTAATGTTTTGTTGATTTTGTTTCCTCCCTGTGGCGACACTTTTCCTCTCAGTGTGTTTTTCCGCTGCAGCTGATAATCAGATTTTTATTAAAGCTCCTCTGGGTATCAGTTTATCCTCCGCTGCATCATTATCACATTAGCTCTGTTTGGTGGAATCACTGGGGACGATCGGTCGCCTCTGACGAATGCCGCTGGGTTTATTTATTCAGATGTTTTTAAAAGTGTCCAAACCCAAACTGTGCATTAGTGATTACAGTCCAGTCAAAGAAATAAGCCGCTGTTTTCAAATTCGTATGGAAGCCAATTACAGCCAGGAAAAGAAAGAAAATCAAAAGTCAAACTTCTGACTTACTAAATTGAAACTATAATACAAAATTAAAATGGTCACTTTTTTTTTTTTTTTACTTATCTCATAATTTTGATTTGCCATGAGTACTTTTGTTTTTGTAATTCCTAATATTTCATCTAATTGTTGTTTTTTTTTTTATCCTGGCATAAATGGGCTTCCATATGTGTGGGTCCAAACAAAGATGGCCGGAGCTGTAGTTTTTATGTTTTTGTTTTGTTTTTAATTTTGGGAGTTGATGGTTTGAGTCAAGAGCAAATGGATTTGATACATGTCCCGCTGACAAAACATTTCTACTAAAATCCACGGCGAGGATTCATTTAAAAATAAAATTTAAAAAAAGCACAAAAGACAAAAAATGTGTTTAATTAAACAGAGTCGACACATGAACAACACGCCAACACTGCATCATGTATCATGAGAAAGCTCATTTCTGCCAAGAAGAGAAAAGTTAGGATGATAGAAATTAATTGTAAGTAGTCATGAATGAAACTGTCACACACTTGACTTATATTTTGTCATATTTGTGACAGTTTTTTTCGTCATTCTTAACATTTCATCCATTTTGTTAAAAAAAAAAAATCTTTTTCTGGCAGAAACGGGCTTCCGTACTTCTCGTACTCGTATACGTGCTGTCGCATGAAAAAAAACCCCATCGACTGCCGTTCTGATTCACGTGGTTTCACAGCAAAAAAATAACTTGAAAATACATTTAAAGACGGCTGACGGGTTCTGTAATATGACGAATTTGAGGGAAACAACACGTGGATGCGGCATCACTTTCAGGATTTGATTAAATTGAATTTAAATTGATCCGACTGACTGAAAGTGGATGCGACTCGGTGAGCAGGGAGTCTCCGGAGATAACAAAGTCGAGAGCGGTTTTATATGATTCACTGTGTCTTTAAAAATGCCTTGTGAAAAAACTTTTCTATTGGATTTTTCACTACACAACGATGAGCCCCGATGTCCCTCTCAGCCACTGTTACACACTAAAACTTAAACTCTGATGAGAAGTCATTCGGCAGAGGATCCGTTAGATAACTCATACCCTCAGATAAATATCATTTCTTTTTAATGTTTTGTTGATTTTGTTTCCTCCCTGTGGCGACACTTTTCCTGTCAGTGTGTTTTTCCGCTGCAGCTGATAATCAGATTTTTATTAAAGCTCCTCTGGGTATCAGTTTATCCTCCGCTGCATCATTATCACATTAGCTCTGTTTGGTGGAATCACTGGGGACGATCGGTCGCCTCTGACGAATGCCGCTGGGTTTATTTATTCAGATGTTTTTAAAAGTGTCCAAACCCAAACTGTGCATTAGTGATTACAGTCCAGTCAAAGAAATAAGCCGCTGTTTTCAAATTCGTATGGAAGCCAATTACAGCCAGGAAAAGAAAGAAAATCAAAAGTCAAACTTCTGACTTACTAAATTGAAACTATAATACAAAATTAAAATGGTCACTTTTTTTTTTTTTTTACTTATCTCATAATTTTGATTTGCCATGAGTACTTTTGTTTTTGTAATTCCTAATATTTCATCTAATTGTTGTTTTTTTTTTTATCCTGGCATAAATGGGCTTCCATATGTGTGGGTCCAAACAAAGATGGCCGGGAGCTGTAGTTTTTATGTTTTTGTTTTGTTGTTCTTTGTTTGTAGCAGATACTAATTTATCTTAGAATATGAACAGTAAACATCAGGAATATGTTTCCCTGATGAAAAAACGACAGAGTTACAGAAGCTAGCCGGAGTTCGGACATGGCCGTCGATTGTCTCTTCAGATTTAGAGACCACATTTCCCAGAAGCCCCTTGGATGCATTTTTTTATTTATTAATTGTGGCTCTTATAAAGCAAACTTTTCCCCTCTGTGTTTGCAGTAAGACTGGTCACATGTTGATTTTATTTAACAGTTGAATCACTCAGGCTCCCACAGCGGAGTAAAACATCTTAATTCATCTACATTTCAAATGTTCCTTCGATGTGATAAAAGTCGTCTCCGCTGGTCAAAGCTTCGGTTGTCGACTCTCTGCAGTGGAAAACACGTCCTGATTTTTTCCCCAAGGGGGCTCCGATCTCTGTGTTGTTTATATTTGGATTTTTTGGGGGCAATAAATAAAAGTTTTAAAAGCCACCAACACAACTCTGTGGACGCGTGAAGAAAGATATTTTTATAACTGTGATTATTCTCTGCAATACATTCTCAGATCAGTTGGACTGACTGAAGGTTACACTGCATTCTGGTTATTATTATTATTATTATCATTATTATTATTATTATTATTATATTAATAAATACGCTCCAAATGTAACATTTAACGGTTTTCTGTCATGGCGTCTTCATGCTGCATTATGTGTGTGTTTGTATTCATCACCTTGTGGGGACTCGGCTCTCAGATGGTCCTCGCGAGGTTACAAATTAAACCCTCGGGTACAGACAAAGCAATGTCCTCACGAGTGACAAAAACAAAAAGTGTGTGTGTGTGTGTGTGTGTGTGTGTGTGTGCCTGTACTTGTATTCATGATGTTGTGGGGACAGGCACCTGTTTACACGTTGTGAGGACTCTGCTCCTAATCAGGTCCCGTCAACACTAAACGTCACAGTAAATTGAATATCTTCAGGTTTTAGACAAAACAAGTCGCCTCTGAGAAATTGTGAACGCCGTTTTTTCACTATTGTTTGAAATTTCATAGACTAAACCATCAATAATCAGCAGATTAATCAAAAATGAAAATAATTGTTAGTTACAGGGCTGTGACTATGATCTGGGGGGGGGAGCTGTGGGTCTGAAAGCACTTTTTTATTTGTGAAGCTAAAACTGGGCGCTCGGAAGCTCTTTAATATTCAGAGTCTAATAAAACATAAAAACTTGGCTGCAAACGTCGGAGATGAGAGAAGCTGCTGCTCCTGTTTGAATTCAGTCTGCCTCCGAAAAATGGAAAGAAAAGAACGTAATTTCTCTCGTTTAAATGGAATGATTGACAGCTCAAAATGAAACCTATTAATGAGAGTTTGTGGAGGACGAGAGGGAACCGAATGAGAAACTTTCACCATCTGGATGGAAATTACAGATTATAAAGAGCCGACTTCAAACAGACCTGCTGCGTTTCTGTTGAACGAAGCGATAAAATGACTGACAGCGCAGAATTAAACCTAATTTTAAGACACATTTCCCCAAAATTCAGTCTGACATGTTCGGTATCTTTGGAAATTAAAGTTCTGAGAGTGATGACCCTGAAGACAGTTAGGAGCTGGAGACATCTCCAGAAGAAGAAGGGGCGGGGGGGGTATGTTGATCAGTGGTGAAGGAAGTACTCAGATCCTGATAGTAGCAGTACTGCAATACAGAGTACTCCAAGCAGGCTGCTCGCAGTTCAATGCATCCGTGTGTGAGCGGCAGTTCAGAGCAGTTTAATCTACAACAGTGCATCGTATTTATATTTTGTGAGATATGTTAAATATTAATCTGTAAAGAAACTAGTGACTCCAGCTGCCAAATAAACGTAGTGACGTAAAATTACAATATTCCCCCTTTGAATTGTTGTGAAGTATAGAAAAGGACAAATTGGAAACACTCAAAGTACCTTTGTACTTAAGTAAATGTGCCTAGCGACATTCCTCAGTATATTGCATTACTTTCAAATTAAACACAAAGGTCCTGTAGTTAACGTTGGCCCTGGGGCGGGCGGGCGGGCGGGCGGGGGCAGTATACCCACCACACTGCTGGTCCTGCAGAGCCGCAGAGGTTTTAACAGACTGGATCGTCTTTGTTTTCAGCTCAAAGTTTAAAGTGACGTCTCTCTTCCACAGTGAATAAACGAGGAGTTTTTTTGGAGATGAACTCTTCCTGGTTCTGGTTCTGGTTCTGGTTCAGGACTCTCAGGTGTCCCTCGGCGTGCTGCTGCCGCTGTGGATGATTTGTGTTTCTCCGTTAAGTTAACACTGGAAATATAATTTATAGTCTTCGGGGGTCTACTCAGAGCTGGACCATTCATCAGCTGTGACACGTTGCTGCCGGCTAACGAACGTCTCCGACGCAGCGCTCGCCTCGTTTATCGCCGGCCGTTATTTACGGAATCCAGCCCGGCGCCACAGCAGCCGAATGGCCGCCATTCATCATCCCTCAATTGATTTTCAATTGCAGCGCTGCAGCGTGTTAAGCGGATCAGAGTCGGGCCGGTCTATTTTCTGGAGTGGATGTAAGTGGGTTTGTCAAAGCCCTGAGGAGAAGAAGAAGCCGTTATGTGGTGGGTTGGAGACTTTAATGTGTGTTTTTGACTTTTTTTCTACTGAATCCATCCTGCTCTGGCCTGGTTCGGCCAAGTTTTACTTCCTGTTGCATCTCTGCACACATGAATGGCTTTAAAATAATGTACTGAGATGCCTCTTTGAGACGTTCATTGGACCCAATGGATCAAATTTTGATAATACAAAGAGTCATCTCAGGGTTACGGCCCTGTTACGTGAGAAACAGCCATTTTGGGGGCAGATCCCAGAGCTGCTCCTGGGGGGGTCGGTCTCTTCCATCAGAGTCAACACAAACCAACATTTAAAATGATGAAACCTTGTGTCAAATTCAACTCATTCCAGCTGAATCGTGTCGTGTTTTGGGGGTTTTATGTGGTGGGTTGGAGACTTTAATGTGTGTTTTTGACTTTTTTTTCTACTGAATCCATCCTGCTCTGGCCTGGTTCGGCTCAGCGCGGCACGGTTTTCAAATATTTACCACGTACCTGCTGAAAAGTGTCACAAAATGAGCTCCATGTGTGATAAGCTGAATCTTTGGTTTGAGGCGGACGAAGCCCGGCAACACTTGTGTCGCGTTGTGATGGATCCTTAAGCTGCCTGAACATCAGAACTCCTGCCTGCAGCGGCTGAGGGTTAGATTACGATTTAAAACACGAGATTTTCAGGTGGTGGAGTTTTATTTTTCATGATGTCTAAATAAACGCGCTCCCTCCTGTCTCTCCTCCCGATGTTGCTCTTTAATTTCAAACTAGAATTAAATGAATTAACCTATTTTTAACTCACTTTGTCAGTTTGTTTTGTTTGTTAAACTAGACGGAATTCGGACCGGCAATCATTTGACTCGTCTGAACTCAGACTAGAGGCAGATAGTTGACCCCCGCCTCACCCCTTCGGTCCGCCAGACCAGTCTAAACTTGCTTGTCCCGCATCTGAAAACGTTGAGAACCCTGATTTAAAGCATGTCTGCCTACCTACCTGATGAACTCGAGCGCTGCTTCTCAGGATTCAACCCCATCGCCAGAATAAAATGTAGCCATTTTACGTTTCTGCAAACCACGGATACGTTGAATCTCTACGTTTCAACCGCTGTGGATAAGGTCTGGCTGTGTTTAGGCACAAAAACCACTCGGTTAGGCAGGAAAAGATCGTGATTTGGGTTAAAATACCGGTTTCGCCGCAACATGAACGGTTACAAATGTCCGGTTTTGTCAGTTGAAACAGGAAGCTGACAGCGGTCTCGAACACAGATCACGCCATCGACTCCTCCACCTCCACGTCACGGAAGTCTGCCATAGAGGATGCCATCTGAACTACGTCACTTTCCGTGCGAGAGGTATCGATATGATACGTATTAAAGCGTGAGCGTTCAACGTATCCGTGGTTTGCAGAAACGTAAAATGGCTACTTTTTATTCTGGCTGCAGGATTGAACGAATTCAACAAAGGTCTCGATGTATTAAGAGAACTGGACAACATGTTCCAAGATGGCGTCCCATTCCTTCCAGTGAAAGTTGCTCACGGTGCAAACGCCCCAAAAAAATTTCAGGCTTCTGCATTTTGGGCAAACCAAGTTTTACTTCCTGTTGCATCTCTGCACACATGAATGGCTTTAAAATAATGTACTGAGATGCCTCTTTGAGACGTTCATTGGACCCAATGGATCAAATTTTGATAATACAAAGAGTCATCTCAGGGTTACGGCCCTGTTACGTGAGAAACAGCCATTTTGGGGGCAGATCCCAGAGCTGCTCCTGGGGGGGTCGGTCTCTTCCATCAGAGTCAACACAAACCAACATTTAAAATGACGAAACCTTGTGTCAAATTCAACTCATTCCAGCTGAATCGTGTCGTGTTTTGGGGGTTTTATGTGGTGGGTTGGAGACTTTAATGTGTGTTTTTGACTTTTTTTTCTACTGAATCCATCCTGCTCTGGCCTGGTTCGGCTCAGCGCGGCACGGTTTTCAAATATTTACCACGTACCTGCTGAAAAGTGTCACAAAATGAGCTCCGTGTGTGATAAGCTGAATCTTTGGTTTGAGGCGGACGAAGCCCGGCAACACTTGTGTCGCGTTGTGATGGATCCTTAAGCTGCCTGAACATCAGAACTCCTGCCTGCGCGGCTGAGGGTTAGATTACGATTTAAAGCACGAGATTTTCAGGTGGTGGAGTTTTATTTTTCATGATGTCTAAATAAACGCGCTCCCTCCCTGTCTCTCCTCCCGATGTTGCTCTTTAATTTCAAACTAGAGTTAAATGAATTAACCTATTTTTAACTCACTTTGTCAGTTTGTTTTGTTTGTTAAACTAGACGGAATTCGGACCGGCAATCATTTGACTCGTCTGAACTCAGACTAGAGGCAGATAGTTGACCCCGCCTCACCCCTTCGGTCCGCCAGACCAGTCTAAACTTGCTTGTCCCGCATCTGAAAAGCGTTGAGAACCCTGATTTAAAGCATGTCTGCCTACCTACCTGATGAACTCGGCGCTGCTTCTCAGGATTCAACCCCATCGCCAGAATAAAATGTAGCCATTTTACGTTTCTGCAAACCACGGATACGTTGAATCTCTACGTTTCAACCGCTGTGGATAAGGTCTGGCTGTGTTTAGGCACAAAACCACTCGGTTAGGCAGGAAAAGATCGTGATTTGGGTTAAAATACCGGTTTCGTCGCAACATGAGCGGTTACAAATGTCCGGTTTTGTCAGTTGAAACAGGAAGCTGACAGCGGTCTCGAACACAGATCACGCCATCGACTCCCCTCCACCTCCACGTACGGAAGTCTGCCATAGAGGATGTCATCTGAACTACGTCACTTTCCGTACGAGAGGTATCGATATGATACGTATTAAAACGTAGACGTTCAACGTATCCGTGGTTTGCAGAAACGTCAAAATGGCTACTTTTTATTCTGGCTGCAGGATTGAACGAATTCAACAAAGGTCTCGATGTATTAAGAGAACTGGACAACATGTTCCAAGATGGCGTCCCATTCCTTCCAGTGAAAGTTGCTCACCGGGTGCAAACGCCCCAAAAAAAAAATTTCAGGCTTCTGCATTTTTGGGCAAACCAAGTTTTACTTCCTGTTGCATCTCTGCACACATGAATGGCTTTAAAATAATGTACTGAGATGCCTCTTTGAGACGTTCATTGGACCCAATGGATCAAATTTTGATAATACAAAGAGTCATCTCAGGGTTACGGCCCTGTTACGTGAGAAACAGCCATTTTGGGGGCAGATCCCAGAGCTGCTCCTGGGGGGGTCGGTCTCTTCCATCAGAGTCAACACAAACCAACATTTAAAATGACGAAACCTTGTGTCAAATTCAACTCATTCCAGCTGAATCATGTCGTGTTTTGGGGGTTTTATGTGGTGGGTTGGAGACTTTAATGTGTGTTTTTGACTTTTTTTTCTACTGAATCCATCCTGCTCTGGCCTGGTTCGGCTCAGCTGCACGGTTTTCAAATATTTACCACGTACCTGCTGAAAAGTGTCACAAAATGAGCTCCGTGTGTGATAAGCTGAATCTTTGGTTTGAGGCGGACGAAGCCCGGCAACACTTGTGTCGCGTTGTGATGGATCCTTAAGCTGCCTGAACATCAGAACTCCTGCCTGCCGCGGCTGAGGGTTAGATTACGATTTAAAGCACGAGATTTTCAGGTGGTGGAGTTTTATTTTTCATGATGTCTAAATAAACGCTCCCTCCCTGTCTCTCCTCCCGATGTTGCTCTTTAATTTCAAACTAGAGTTAAATGAATTAACCTATTTTTAACTCACTTTGTCAGTTTGTTTTGTTTGTTAAACTAGACGGAATTCGGACCGGCAATCATTTGACTCGTCTGAACTCAGACTAGAGGCAGATAGTTGACCCCGCCTCACCCCTTCGGTCCGCCAGACCAGTCTAAACTTGCTTGTCCCGCATCTGAAAACGTTGAGAACCCTGATTTAAAGCATGTCTGCCTACCTACCTGATGAACTCGGCGCTGCTTCTCAGGATTCAACCCCATCGCCAGAATAAAATGTAGCCATTTTACGTTTCTGCAAACCACGGATACGTTGAATCTCTACGTTTCAACCGCTGTGGATAAGGTCTGGCTGTGTTTAGGCACAAAAACCACTCGGTTAGGCAGGAAAAGATCGTGATTTGGGTTAAAATACCGGTTTCGTCGCAACATGAACGGTTACAAATGTCCGGTTTTGTCAGTTGAAACAGGAAGCTGACAGCGGTCTCGAACACAGATCACGCCATCGACTCCCCTCCACCTCCACGTACGGAAGTCTGCCATAGAGGATGTCATCTGAACTACGTCACTTTCCGTACGAGAGGTATCGATATGATACGTATTAAAACGTAGACGTTCAACGTATCCGTGGTTTGCAGAAAGCGTAAAATGGCTACTTTTTATTCTGGCGACTGGGCTGCAGGATTGAGCAATTCAACAAAGGTCTCGATGTATTAAGAGAACTGGACAACATGTTCCAAGATGGCGTCCCATTCCTTCCAGTGAAAGTTGCTCACCGGGTGCAAACGCCCCAAAAAAAAAATTTCAGGCTTCTGCATTTTTGGGCAAACCAAGTTTTACTTCCTGTTGCATCTCTGCACACATGAATGGCTTTAAAATAATGTACTGAGATGCCTCTTTGAGACGTTCATTGGACCCAATGGATCAAATTTTAATAATACAAAGAGTCATCTCAGGGTTACGGCCCTGTTACGTGAGAAACAGCCATTTTGGGGGCAGATCCCAGAGCTGCTCCTGGGGGGGTCGGTCTCTTCCATCAGAGTCAACACAAACCAACATTTAAAATGACGAAACCTTGTGTCAAATTCAACTCATTCCAGCTGAATCGTGTCGTGTTTTGGGGGTTTTATGTGGTGGGTTGGAGACTTTAATGTGTGTTTTTGACTTTTTTTTCTACTGAATCCATCCTGCTCTGGCCTGGTTTGGCTCAGCGCGGCACGGTTTTCAAATATTTACCACGTACCTGCTGAAAAGTGTCACAAAATGAGCTCCATGTGTGATAAGCTGAATCTTTGGTTTGAGGCGGACGAAGCCCAGCAACACTTGAACAGTGTCGCGTTGTGATGGATCCTTAAGCTGCCTGAACATCAGAACTCCTGCCTGCCGCGGCTGAGGGTTAGATTACGATTTAAAGCACGAGATTTTCAGGTGGTGGAGTTTTATTTTTCATGATGTCTAAATAAACGCGCTCCCTCCCTGTCTCTCCTCCCGATGTTGCTCTTTAATTTCAAACTAGAATTAAATGAATTAACCTATTTTTAACTCACTTTGTCAGTTTGTTTTGTTTGTTAAACTAGACGGAATTCGGACCGGCAATCATTTGACTCGTCTGAACTCAGACTAGAGGCAGATAGTTGACCCCCGCCTCACCCCTTCGGTCCGCCAGACCAGTCTAAACTTGCTTGTCCCCGCATCTGAAAACGTTGAGAACCCTGATTTAAAGCATGTCTGCCTACCTACCTGATGAACTCGAGCGCTGCTTCTCAGGATTCAACCCCATCGCCAGAATAAAATGTAGCCATTTTACGTTTCTGCAAACCACGGATACGTTGAATCTCTACGTTTCAAACGCTGTGGATAAGGTCTGGCTGTGTTTAGGCACAAAAACCACTCGGTTAGGCAGGAAAAGATCGTGATTTGGGTTAAAATACCGGTTTCGTCGCAACATGAACGGTTACAAATGTCCGGTTTTGTCAGTTGAAACAGGAAGCTGACAGCGGTCTCGAACACAGATCACGCCATCGACTCCCCTCCACCTCCACGTACGGAAGTCTGCCATAGAGGATGCCATCTGAACTACGTCACTTTCCGTACGAGAGGTATCGATATGATACGTATTAAAACGTAGACGTTCAACGTATCCGTGGTTTGCAGAAACGTAAAAATGGCTACTTTTTATTCTGGCGACTGGGCTGCAGGATTGAACGAATTCAAGAAAGGTCTCGATGTATTAAGAGAACTGGACAACATGTTCCAAGATGGCGTCCCATTCCTTCCAGTGAAAGTTGCTCACCGGGTGCAAATGCCCCAAAAAAAAAATTTCAGGCTTCTGCATTTTTGGGCAAACCAAGTTTTACTTCCTGTTGCATCTCTGCACACATGAATGGCTTTAAAATAATGTACTGAGATGCCTCTTTGAGACGTTCATTGGACCCAATGGATCAAATTTTAATAATACAAAGAGTCATCTCAGGGTTACGGCCCTGTTACGTGAGAAACAGCCATTTTGGGGGCAGATCCCAGAGCTGCTCCTGGGGGGGTCGGTCTCTTCCATCAGAGTCAACACAAACCAACATTTAAAATGACGAAACCTTGTGTCAAATTCAACTCATTCCAGCTGAATCGTGTCGTGTTTTGGGGTTTTATGTGGTGGGTTGGAGACTTTAATGTGTGTTTTTGACTTTTTTTTCTACTGAATCCATCCTGCTCTGGCCTGGTTTGGCTCAGCGCGGCACGGTTTTCAAATATTTACCACGTACCTGCTGAAAAGTGTCACAAAATGAGCTCCGTGTGTGATAAGCTGAATCTTTGGTTTGAGGCGGACGAAGCCCAGCAACACTTGTGTCGCGTTGTGATGGATCCTTAAGCTGCCTGAACATCAGAACTCCTGCCTGCCGCGGCTGAGGGTTAGATTACGATTTAAAGCACGAGATTTTCAGGTGGTGGAGTTTTATTTTTCATGATGTCTAAATAAACGCGCTCCCTCCCTGTCTCTCCTCCCGATGTTGCTCTTTAATTTCAAACTAGAATTAAATGAATTAACCTATTTTAACTCACTTTGTCAGTTTGTTTTGTTTGTTAAACTAGACGGAATTCGGACCGGCAATCATTTGACTCGTCTGAACTCAGACTAGAGGCAGATAGTTGACCCCGCCTCACCCCTTGATCCGCCAGACCAGTCTAAACTTGCTTGTCCCGCATCTGAAAACGTTGAGAACCCTGATTTAAAGCATGTCTGCCTACCTACCTGATGAACTCGGCGCTGCTTCTCAGGATTCAACCCCATCGCCAGAATAAAATGTAGCCATTTTACGTTTCTGCAAACCACGGATACGTTGAATCTCTACGTTTCAAACGCTGTGGATAAGGTCTGGCTGTGTTTAGGCACAAAACCACTCGGTTAGGCAGGAAAAGATCGTGATTTGGGTTAAAATACCGGTTTCGCAACATGAACGGTTACAAATGTCCGGTTTTGTCAGTTGAAACAGGAAGCTGACAGCGGTCTCGAACACAGATCACGCCATCGACTCCCCTCCACCTCCACGTACGGAAGTCTGCCCTAGAGGATGCCATCTGAACTACGTCACTTTCCGTACGAGAGGTATCGATATGATACGTATTAAAACGTAGACGTTCAACGTATCCGTGGTTTGCAGAAACGTCAAAATGGCTACTTTTTATTCTGGCTGCAGGATTGAACGAATTCAAGAAAGGTCTCGATGCATTAAGAGAACTGGACAACATGTTCCAAGATGGCGTCCCATTCCTTCCAGTGAAAGTTGCTCACCGGGTGCAAACGCCCCAAAAAAAAAATTTCAGGCTTCTGCATTTTTGGGCAAACCAAGTTTTACTTCCTGTTGCATCTCTGCACACATGAATGGCTTTAAAATAATGTACTGAGATGCCTCTTTGAGACGTTCATTGGACCCAATGGATCAAATTTTGATAATACAAAGAGTCATCTCAGGGTTACGGCCCTGTTACGTGAGAAACAGACATTTTGGGGCAGATCCCAGAGCTGCTCCTGGGGGTCGGTCTCTTCCATCAGAGTCAACACAAACCAACATTTAAAATGACGAAACCTTGTGTCAAATTCAACTCATTCCAGCTGAATCGTGTCGTGTTTTGGGGGTTTTATGTGGTGGGTTGGAGACTTTAATGTGTGTTTTTGACTTTTTTTTCTACTGAATCCATCCTGCTCTGGCCTGGTTCGGCTCAGCGCGGCACGGTTTTCAAATATTTACCACGTACCTGCTGAAAAGTGTCACAAAATGAGCTCCGTGTGTGATAAGCTGAATCTTTGGTTTGAGGCGGACGAAGCCCGGCAACACTTGTGTCGCGTTGTGATGGATCCTTGCTGCCTGAACATCAGAACTCCTGCCTGCCGCGGCTGAGGGTTAGATTACGATTTAAAGCACGAGATTTTCAGGTGGTGGAGTTTTATTTTTCATGATGTCTAAATAAACGCGCTCCCTCCCTGTCTCTCCTCCCGATGTTGCTCTTTAATTTCAAACTAGAATTAAATGAATTAACCTATTTTTAACTCACTTTGTCAGTTTGTTTTGTTTGTTAAACTAGACGGAATTCGGACCGGCAATCATTTGACTCGTCTGAACTCAGACTAGAGGCAGATAGTTGACCCCGCCTCACCCCTTGTCCGCCAGACCAGTCTAAACTTGCTTGTCCCGCATCTGAAAACGCGTTGAGAACCCTGATTTAAAGCATGTCTGCCTACCTACCTGATGAACTCGGCGCTGCTTCTCAGGATTCAACCCCATCGCCAGAATACAATGTAGCCATTTTACGTTTCTGCAAACCACGGATACGTTGAATCTCTACGCTTCAACCGCTGTGGATAAGGTCTGGCTGTGTTTAGGCACAAAACCACTCGGTTAGGCAGGAAAAGATCGTGATTTGGGTTAAAATACCGGTTTCGTCGCAACATGAACGGTTACAAATGTCCGGTTTTGTCAGTTGAAACAGGAAGCTGACAGCGGTCTCGAACACAGATCACGCCATCGACTCCCCTCCACCTCCACGTACGGAAGTCTGCCCTAGAGGATGTCATCTGAACTACGTCACTTTCCGTACGAGAGGTATCGATATGATACGTATTAAAACGTAGACGTTCAACGTATCTGTGGTTTGCAGAAACGTCAAAATGGCTACTTTTTATTCTGGCGACTGGGCTGCAGGATTGAACGAATTCAACAAAGGTCTCGATGTATTAAGAGAACTGGACAACATGTTCCAAGATGGCGTCCCATTCCTTCCAGTGAAAGTTGCTCACCGGGTGCAAACGCCCCAAAAAAAAAATTTCAGGCTTCTGCATTTTTGGGCAAACCAAGTTTTACTTCCTGTTGCATCTCTGCACACATGAATGGCTTTAAAATAATGTCCTGAGATGCCTCTTTGAGACGTTCATTGGACCCAATGGATCAAATTTTGAGGGTTACGGCCCTGTTACGTGAGAAACAGCCATTTTGGGGGCAGATCCCAGAGCTGCTCCTGGGGGGGTCGGTCTCTTCCATCAGAGTCAACACAAACCAACATTTAAAATGACGAAACCTTGTGTCAAATTCAACTCATTCCAGCTGAATCGTGTCGTGTTTTGGGGGTTTTATGTGGTGGGTTGGAGACTTTAATGTGTGTTTTTGACTTTTTTTTCTACTGAATCCATCCTGCTCTGGCCTGGTTCGGCTCAGCGCGGCACGGTTTTCAAATATTTACCACGTACCTGCTGAAAAGTGTCACAAAATGAGCTCCGTGTGTGATAAGCTGAATCTTTGGTTTGAGGCGGACGAAGCCCGGCAACACTTGTGTCGCGTTGTGATGGATCCTTAAGCTGCCTGAACATCAGAACTCCTGCCTGCCGCGGCTGAGGGTTAGATTACGATTTAAAGCACGAGATTTTCAGGTGGTGGAGTTTTATTTTTCATGATGTCTAAATAAACGCTCCCTCCCTGTCTCTCCTCCCGATGTTGCTCTTTAATTTCAAACTAGAGTTAAATGAATTAACCTATTTTTAACTCACTTTGTCAGTTTGTTTTGTTTGTTAAACTAGACGGAATTCGGACCGGCAATCATTTGACTCGTCTGAACTCAGACTAGAGGCAGATAGTTGACCCCGCCTCACCCCTTCGGTCCGCCAGACCAGTCTAAACTTGCTTGTCCCGCATCTGAAAACGTTGAGAACCCTGATTTAAAGCATGTCTGCCTACCTACCTGATGAACTCGGCGCTGCTTCTCAGGATTCAACCCCATCGCCAGAATAAAATGTAGCCATTTTACGTTTCTGCAAACCACGGATACGTTGAATCTCTACGTTTCAACCGCTGTGGATAAGGTCTGGCTGTGTTTAGGCACAAAAACCACTCGGTTAGGCAGGAAAAGATCGTGATTTGGGTTAAAATACCGGTTTCGTCGCAACATGAACGGTTACAAATGTCCGGTTTTGTCAGTTGAAACAGGAAGCTGACAGCGGTCTCGAACACAGATCACGCCATCGACTCCCCTCCACCTCCACGTACGGAAGTCTGCCATAGAGGATGTCATCTGAACTACGTCACTTTCCGTACGAGAGGTATCGATATGATACGTATTAAAACGTAGACGTTCAACGTATCCGTGGTTTGCAGAAACGTAAAAATGGCTACTTTTTATTCTGGCTGCAGGATTGAACGAATTCAACAAAGGTCTCGATGTATTAAGAGAACTGGACAACATGTTCCAAGATGGCGTCCCATTCCTTCCAGTGAAAGTTGCTCACCGGGTGCAAACGCCCCAAAAAAAAATTTCAGGCTTCTGCATTTTTGGGCAAACCAAGTTTTACTTCCTGTTGCATCTCTGCACACATGAATGGCTTTAAAATAATGTCCTGAGATGCCTCTTTGAGACGTTCATTGGACCCAATGGATCAAATTTTGATAATACAAAGAGTCATCTCAGGGTTACGGCCCTGTTACGTGAGAAACAGCCATTTTGGGGCAGATCCCAGAGCTGCTCCTGGGGGTCGGTCTCTTCCATCAGAGTCAACACAAACCAACATTTAAAATGACGAAACCTTGTGTCAAATTCAACTCATTCCAGCTGAATCATGTCGTGTTTTGGGGGTTTTATGTGGTGGGTTGGAGACTTTAATGTGTGTTTTTGACTTTTTTTTCTACTGAATCCATCCTGCTCTGGCCTGGTTCGGCTCAGCGCGGCACGGTTTTCAAATATTTACCACGTACCTGCTGAAAAGTGTCACAAAATGAGCTCCGTGTGTGATAAGCTGAATCTTTGGTTTGAGGCGGACGAAGCCCGGCAACACTTGTGTCGCGTTGTGATGGATCCTTAAGCTGCCTGAACATCAGAACTCCTGCCTGCCGCGGCTGAGGGTTAGATTACGATTTAAAGCACGAGATTTTCAGGTGGTGGAGTTTTATTTTTCATGATGTCTAAATAAACGCGCTCCCTCCCTGTCTCTCCTCCCGATGTTGCTCTTTAATTTCAAACTAGAATTAAATGAATTAACCTATTTTTAACTCACTTTGTCAGTTTGTTTTGTTTGTTAAACTAGACGGAATTCGGACCGGCAATCATTTGACTCGTCTGAACTCAGACTAGAGGCAGATAGTTGACCCCCGCCTCACCCCTTCGGTCCGCTAGACCAGTCTAAACTTGCTTGTCCCGCATCTGAAAACGTTGAGAACCCTGATTTAAAGCATGTCTGCCTACCTACCTGATGAACTCGGCGCTGCTTCTCAGGATTCAACCCCATCGCCAGAATACAATGTAGCCATTTTACGTTTCTGCAAACCACGGATACGTTGAATCTCTACGTTTCAACCGCTGTGGATAAGGTCTGGCTGTGTTTAGGCACAAAACCACTCGGTTAGGCAGGAAAAGATCGTGATTTGGGTTAAAATACCGGTTTCGCCGCAACATGAACGGTTACAAATGTCCGGTTTTGTCAGTTGAAACAGGAAGCTGACAGCGGTCTCGAACACAGATCACGCCATCGACTCCTCCACCTCCACGCACGGAAGTCTGCCATAGAGGATGCCATCTGAACTACGTCACTTTCCGTCGAGAGGTATCGATATGATACGTATTAAAGCGTGGGCGTTCAACGTATCCGTGGTTTGCAGAAACGTAAAAATGGCTACTTTTTATTCTGGCGACTGGGCTGCAGGATTGAACGAATTCAACAAAGGTCTCGATGTATTAAGAGAACTGGACAACATGTTCCAAGATGGCGTCCCATTCCTTCCAGTGAAAGTTGCTCACCGGGTGCAAACGCCCCAAAAAAAAAATTTCAGGCTTCTGCATTTTTGGGCAAACCAAGTTTTACTTCCTGTTGCATCTCTGCACACATGAATGGCTTTAAAATAATGTCCTGAGATGCCTCTTTGAGACGTTCATTGGACCCAATGGATCAAATTTTGATAATACAAAGAGTCATCTCAGGGTTACGGCCCTGTTACGTGAGAAACAGCCATTTTGGGGCAGATCCCAGAGCTGCTCCTGGGGGTCGGTCTCTTCCATCAGAGTCAACACAAACCAACATTTAAAATGACGAAACCTTGTGTCAAATTCAACTCATTCCAGCTGAATCATGTCGTGTTTTGGGGTTTTATGTGGTGGGTTGGAGACTTTAATGTGTGTTTTGACTTTTTTCTACTGAATCCATCCTGCTCTGGCCTGGTTCGGCTCAGCGCACGGTTTTCAAATATTTACCACGTACCTGCTGAAAAGTGTCACAAAATGAGCTCCGTGTGTGATAAGCTGAATCTTTGGTTTGAGGCGGATTTAAGCCCGGCAACACTTGTGTCGCGTTGTGATGGATCCTTAAGCTGCCTGAACATCAGAACTCCTGCCTGCCGCGGCTGAGGGTTAGATTACGATTTAAAGCACGAGATTTTCAGGTGGTGGAGTTTTATTTTTCATGATGTCTAAATAAACGCGCTCCCTCCCTGTCTCTCCTCCCGATGTTGCTCTTTAATTTCAAACTAGAATTAAATGAATTAACCTATTTTTAACTCACTTTGTCAGTTTGTTTTGTTTGTTAAACTAGACGGAATTCGGACCGGCAATCATTTGACTCGTCTGAACTCAGACTAGAGGCAGATAGTTGACCCCCGCCTCACCCCTTCGGTCCGCCAGACCAGTCTAAACTTGCTTGTCCCGCATCTGAAAGCGTTGAGAACCCTGATTTA
Organism: Siniperca scherzeri; assembly: GCA_027580175.1. Lineage (NCBI taxonomy): Eukaryota > Metazoa > Chordata > Actinopteri > Centrarchiformes > Sinipercidae > Siniperca > Siniperca scherzeri. The sequence goes on from CM050850.1 coordinate 29,253,121, forward strand.
AAGCATGTCTGCCTACCTACCTGATGAACTCGAGCGCTGCTTCTCAGGATTCAACCCCATCGCCAGAATACAATGTAGCCATTTTACGTTTCTGCAAACCACGGATACGTTGAATCTCTACGTTTCAACCGCTGTGGATAAGGTCTGGCTGTGTTTAGGCACAAAAACCACTCGGTTAGGCAGGAAAAGATCGTGATTTGGGTTAAAATACCGGTTTCGTCGCAACATGAACGGTTACAAATGTCCGGTTTTGTCAGTTGAAACAGGAAGCTGACAGCGGTCTCGAACACAGATCACGCCATCGACTCCCCTCCACCTCCACGTACGGAAGTCTGCCATAGAGGATGTCATCTGAACTACGTCACTTTCCGTGCGAGAGGTATCGATATGATACGTGTTAAAGCGTGAGCGTTCAACGTATCCGTGGTTTGCAGAAACGTAAAATGGCTACTTTTTATTCTGGCTGCAGGATTGAACGAATTCAAGAAAGGTCTCGATGTATTAAGAGAACTGGACAACATGTTCCAAGATGGCGTCCCATTCCTTCCAGTGAAAGTTGCTCACCGGTGCAAACGCCCCAAAAAAAATTTCAGGCTTCTGCATTTTGGGCAAACCAAGTTTTACTTCCTGTTGCATCTCTGCACACATGAATGGCTTTAAAATAATGTCCTGAGATGCCTCTTTGAGACGTTCATTGGACCCAATGGATCAAATTTTAATAATACAAAGAGTCATCTCAGGGTTACGGCCCTGTTACGTGAGAAACAGACATTTTGGGGGCAGATCCCAGAGCTGCTCCTGGGGGGGTCGGTCTCTTCCATCAGAGTCAACACAAACCAACATTTAAAATGACGAAACCTTGTGTCAAATTCAACTCATTCCAGCTGAATCGTGTCATGTTTTGGGGGGTTTTTGTCCTGTTATTTCCTGTTTTATTTTGTAATATTCTCCCTCCCTCTTGTGTCCGGTAGTTTTGCTTCCTGTCTTTGATTGCTCTCATTGTTTTTCACCTGTGTGAATTGGTTTCACCTGTGTCTGTTGTCTCCCAGAGTGTATTAAGTCTGCGTTTCATGTGTTTGGTGTCAGATCGTCGTTGTACCGCGCGCCTGTGGTTGTCCTCACCGGTTCAGCGTCAGTCCTGTGTGTTTCCTGTTACGTACCTGGACTTCTCAGCCGCTCTAACTTGTGTTGTTTTGCCATTTAAGTGAGCAATAAACTCATCTTTTGTTCTGCATGAGTTGCGTTTGGGTCTTTTGAACTGAACGTGAGAAATCACTTCACCTGCAAAGTAAATCCACACACGTTCTTTGTGTCCAACCTTCGACCCGTGAATAGTCGCTGTTGACCAATCGCATCCTGACAGAGCTGACCTCGTTTATTTTATATATTTTTTTTGCATTTCTGCTTTATTGTGATGGTGACAGCTGGAGAGAGATGACGCGCAGCAAAGGGCTGGAATCAAACGCGCTGCGGTAACGACTCAGCCTTATAAACTGGTTCGCACACAGAGACAGGAGGACTTCATGCTGACACAGCTTCAATACACTGTGGACACTATTAGCAAGCTAACACTTAGCTCGTTAGCTCAGATTACTTTACTTTCCCTGTTTAATAACTTTTTTTATTTGGAGAGAATGGTGACGGGGGAGCAAACGGCCGAGTAAAAGAGAAGCTCAGAGCTGACGAGCGCTGGCCCAGCTGGCTAGCGTGTTAGCAGTTAGCTCGCCAGCTAGCTTACAGCAGTTCTAACTAACTTGCCCTGCAAATAAAAGGGGATAAATTCAACATCCTTCCCGTGACAAGTTTTATGAGCAACTACAAGGAACAGGACTGAGTCTGTCTTCCTGTAAACATGTTCTGCCTTCACGCAGCCTCGTGCTGACAGTCGAAACCAGAGTCTTGACTCCGTGGTGAAGGTGTCTGCTGACGTGGGAACAATCGGCTTCCGCTTCTTTTATTTCCTTTTTGAATAGTGAGTTCAAACGGCAGCTCGTCTCCTCGTGGCGTCGACGGATCTCTGTGAAATCCCGGTGGAGGCGGAGGGCGTCTCCTTCGCCTCGTTCAGATCAGAAAAGCTTTTTACGGCAGCACAGTTCAGCTATCAGCTGAACACAAAGCTGCTCTCTGATCTGTCACTTAACCTGAGTGAACCTGACGCTTGATAAGGCGGAGAAGGTGTGACTGTGTGAGGATCAGCTGTTCAGACAGTCTTCATTTTAACTCTGAAGCCACCAGAATCCCCTAAATCAGAGGCGGAGGAAGCACTCGGATCTTTTACTGTAGTAAAAGTAGTAAATACTGTTACAAGGACTATAAAAGTACATAATTATTGCTGCATTGATGTTCATCGCTGTAATGTTGCAGCTGGTGAAGGTGGAGCTCATTTTAATGACTTTATATTCAGCTGGATGGATGTAAACATCTTGATCGTGCAATATTTTTTTAATCCAGATGGTTCGAAGAGTCTCTGAGGATTCAGGAAACGCCGTGAGAGCAGCAGGAAGTGTTTTTTAAAGACCTCCTGGGTTTTTCAAACATCGCCGGTTAATCAGAGAAACTGATGGTTTCCTCTGTGTTTACATGAGAGGCACAAGAGCTGCTTACATATAGTTTTCATATTTGTTCCCAAACTGTAATTTTTACTGTGTCGGTCCACTACTTCCTGTCTGTCCGTCCTGAAGAGGGATCCCTCCTCTTCCTGAGCTGTCTAACATTTTAAACCCCCTTTTTTTTTTTTTTTTTTTAAAGGGTTTTTCCTGATCTGAGTCGAGGCTCTGAGGACAGACGGTAAATGTGTGACTTGTGTTATTGGGCTGAATAAATAAAACTTGACAAACTGGAGCCGACAGAAACCGGTTCAAAGCCCAAAACTCAAGTCCCAACGCTGTTTGGTTTTGTTCTAATGTTTTTATAAAAATTCAACATATCAGACTTTGCAGGGACGATAAAGTCGTGGAGTTATTTCCAGCTTGTACCTGAAGTTTACACGTCAGGTGTTTTTTACTGCGTCATTAAAGTTACTATCCCAGGTCTGCAGCAGAGGTTTTACCATCAACATCCGGGCAGCATTTGATGACGCAGTGACGGTAAACGTCTGCATATCTGATGCCTGAAGCAGACGCCTCTTTCAAAGCGTGACAGCTTCCCTTTTTCCTTGGGTTTAATCCTTCCAGACAAATGTTTCCAGGCGCTGGCCGGCAGACGGCGCCGCTCATGAGCCTTTTTTCTTCCCACTGTCTTCAGAAAGCTTCGTTTCCCGTCGCTAAGCAGGATCCTGGCTTTTTCCTCTACCTGCTGCACGTGGACAGACACTCCTTTATCCATTTTAGTCGCTTTAGTATATGAATATATTCTAAAATGACAATAAATAAGGCACAAAATGCAGTAGACAATCCTGCAAGAACAGGGAAAAAAGGGAGGTAAAAGACAAAACACAAAAATAATGAGACTCGACAAACATCTTAGAAGATGTTAAAAATCTATTTAAGGTCGGCAGGGTCCAACAGATCCAACATGGGCCAGACAGCGAGGACGAATCACAGAAACCACAAACGGCTAATGGGAAGCTTTTTTCTGAGTAAATCGTCTAAAAATCCCGGATTAAACAAAGAGACTCCCTCCGACTCGACGGGTTAAATGTTTCGTTATTTTGTGATTTCAACATTAATAAAATTAATCACATTGTCGTTACTGCACAAGACGTTAAACTCAGCTGCCACTGACTCAGTGGACCACAGAGGATGTTTTGCATTAAGCACAGTTTTAGTCCCAATGCATCCAGATTTCATTTCAGAAGCTGCTGCTTCCCTGTTGGATAAAAACTAGAACATAATAACAGAAACTGTCTTCACTTTATTCTTGTAGTAAGGCTTTTGTTAATTGAACCCCCCCTCCCCTCCTTGTTTTTATGTATTTTATTTCTCTTAATGTTGAGATTTATTTCTAGTTTTCTTTATTCTCCCCACGTATTTGTATAAAGTTAATATGATGGCAAATCTTTCCCCTCGTTATTCCTTTTCTTACATTCAAAAAAAAAAAAGTGCTGTAATTGTTTGTGAACAAAGTTGGAAAAAAACACGCAAACTTTCTTTTAAATTGAAAACAATGAAATTAAAATGACAATAACACGCGAACATGAAACGCCTGTTGCTCCACTTTAGTTTGATCGGCTGCGTAACGCCGTCGTTTGCTCGCAGGCGGCAGAAGTTATTTCTTTTGAAGAAGACAGTAACTGTGAGTGAAAATCTGCCCGTTGAAGAGAAACCTGACGTCAAACGCTTCCCTCGGTTAGAACATTCACCAGTTACATTTCTCCAGAGCTTTTCACTGTATCTCATGGCCTTCTTCATTAAGCAGGAGTGACTGAGGCAAAGAATCAGAAATCTGAATTTCAAAGCTACCAGGACTGAACTTCTTCAAATTAAATACAAATTTAAAGATTTTAAGTCTGAAAATACTGGAAGGAGCCAATAAAACAGCCGCCGAGGGTCAGATTAATTAATTTACTTATTTATAACGAAGAACTGTAATTTACCGTTGAAGCTGCTCAACCTGATCGTTTCATTCCTACAGAAGTTTCACCAGAAAAACTTCCCAGCAGTTTAAACTCAAAGTCAACTTTTTCTTTGCGCTCCAGAAGCTGAATCAACATTTTTAATGGATTCTGGTTCGGAGAGACTGTAGAGACCGGCAGGGACACGCGGGGCAGGTCCAGGAAGTTCAGGGCCCTAAAGTGCTGTTTGCATTTCATAATTTAAAGTTGCACATAATGGGTTTTTAAAAGGCAGAAACCATTTTTAGGCCAAGAAAACTTTTCACAACTGTCCTGGCAGAGTAGGAAAAACTCTTTCAGTAGCAAGGCCGTCGTGTAGAGAAACTCTGGCACATAAAGTTGTTTGTAAATGAAAGATTCCAGAAAATAATACAACAGTTGAATAGATAATAAAGAAACTGGACTGTTATTTTCTTAATGTCTGTTCGACTGCTCCACGATGTGCTCTTAGAATAAATAACTCATCCAGATGCTAAAACATTTAAGCATATTTTACTTTTGTTTGTTTGTTTGTTTGTTTGTTTGTGGATTATTTTGGCATCTTTGCCGTTATTTGACACAGTCGCCTGCTAGAGGTCGCTGTCAGGAAAACATCCAGAAGACATTCACGAAGGCCCGAAACCTAATCGTCCCCTCACAGGACTCAAAGCAGAGTTTGACTGGAGTCCCTGGTGGGTGATTGACAGGGCTCGGTTGCTTGTTATTGTAATAATAATAATAATTAAATCAATTCATTAATAAAGAAGAACATCCAGTCGGTTCATCCGCAGACACGTGATGCCGCCAGTTCTGCAGGCTGAACGGTTTCCATTAAACAGTGTCACAAATATTGTAAATCTCAAATATTTTATTTTCATCTTCATTAATTCACCTTTAGACACCGACACATACAATAATATATAATATAATAATACAATATCATACTATAATATACAAGATTTATTGATCATTTTACAACACGGGGTTGAATAACGAGACTTTGATTGCAGTTCCCTTTATGCTAGGCAGTGGATATATATATATATATATATATATATATATATATATATATATATATATATATATATATATATATATAAAATACAATACTACATACAATGTAGTGCATCAAGTGTTTGAGACCAATGTTCAGATATACAGTGCAGTCTTATGTAAACATAAAATAATTGGGCTGTAGAGCAACAAGTAGTCCCCTGTCTTGGATACACTCAGTTCCTCTCCATCACACTTTTCTGCAACATGTGAAAAACCTTTTTGTTCTAATAAATATCCGTGAAACAGCAAACGCCGCACAGCCTGCTGCATTTTCCCCAGCGGTCTACTCTCCGTTCACCGCTCCAATATGGCGACCGCGCAGACGCACTTCAAATCGCGAGCGCAGGATCCACGTTTGTCTGCGAGCGCCAGTCTCCGGTCCGTTTACCTGCGGAAGGTTTCAAACTCGCTAGCAGAGCGTTTTTGAAAATAAGTTTTTACCCGCATTCTTCTGCTTTCCGCCATTTCTTCTTCTTCTTCTTCAGTCTCGACCGAAGTGTAACGCGACGTTAACGGCTGTAACGTTGTAATAATAAGGTGAAGTTACTTCCGAGCAGTTTAATAACGCTGCAGGAGAAGTGTTGTTTTCCTCGTTGTGACGGGCGAGCAGGCGAGTTTAAGCCCAAAAGGAAGTGAACGGTTTGCGCCTGTTTTTAGTAGTTCAGCAACATGTTGACGTGTTTGTGAATTTCTGTAATAACTTAGTGTTTCATCTAATTTTACTTTGTGATTTAACTAAATCTACCATTTTGAGTCAAAGTGAAATTAAAGTTATTGAACCGGACCTCTGAGGTTAATGAGTAAGTTACTGTTACTGGGCTTGTATCTGCTGAATATTACTTCACCTTGAGCTGTTTATCTTGACTGCCAGCTTCTTACATGTTCAGGAATGGACTACAAACCGTCCTTTGTGTACCTGCCTGGGTCCACCCAGCTGCGGCTTCAGGCCAGCCCCGAAGCCGCCAGGGCGGCCCGGCAGAGCAGACAGGAGGCCGGCGAGCCCCTCCACCTCAAGTCCGCACAGAGGGCAGAGGCAGACGCCTGGGGGCGGGTCACGGCCCTGGGGGGGGATCCGGCTGACCGGAGACACATCCTCAGCAGGACTGAGGTGCTGTTCGGTCGGTACCGGGGCCGGACCTTCCAGTGGCTGCTGACCCACGACGTCGGCTACGCGGCGGCGGTGCTGGCTGGCCACGAGAAAGAGTGTGAGGGGGGAGACAGCAGCGGCACCCCCCTCAAGTGCAACAAGGACTCCCTGCTGGAGTACGCCCGACTCTTTCCTGCTATGGCTGCCGCCATAGCTGACAAGCAGAGGACGGACGCAGAGGGCGACCGGCTGGTGGGCTTCGGCACTTACAGATCCCTGACCTACAGGCAGCTGTATGAGACAGTGAATGCAAAGCTCAGCAAGTAAGGAAATGTGTGGTGTTGGTTTTCTTCACAAGGTGTGTAGACACAGTTGATATTTAGTCGAACTCTTGTCTCTCTCAGCTACAGGAACTGGGTCCGGCAGCTGACCGTCAACGCCGGCTGCCAACTCGCGCAGCTGCAGCAGTATGTGGTCAGGAGGGACGAGGAGCCGCAGCAGTCTGTGGTCAGGAGGGACAAGGAGCTGCAGCAGTCTGTGGTCAGGAGGGACGAGGAGCTGCAGCAGTCTGTGGTCAGGAGGGACAAGGAGCTGCAGCAGTCTGTGGTCAGGAGGGACGAGGAGCCGCAGCAGTCTGTGGTCAGGAGGGACGAGGAGCCGCAGCAGTATGTGGTCAGGAGGGACGAGGAGCCGCAGCAGTCTGTGGTCAGGAGGGACAAGGAGCCGCAGCAGTCTGTGGTCAGGAGGGACGAGGAGCCGCAGCAGTCTGTGGTCAGGAGGGACAAGGAGCCGCAGCAGTCTGTGGTCAGGAGGGACGAGGAGCCGCAGCAGTCTGTGGTCAGGAGGGACGAGGAGCTGCAGCAGTCTGTGGTCAGGAGGGACGAGGAGCTGCAGCAGTCTGTGGTCAGGAGGGACATGGAGCTGCAGCAGTATGTGGTCAGGAGGGACAAGAACCTGCAGCAGTATGTGGTCAGGAGGGACGAGGAGCTGCAGCAGTCTGTGGTCAGGAGGGACGAGGTGCGGCAGCAGTCTGTGGTCAGGAGGGACGAGGACCTGCAGCAGTCTGTGGTCAGGAGGGACATGGAGCCGCAGCAGTCTGTGGTCAGGAGGGACGAGGAGCTGCAGCAGTCTGACTCCGCCTCCTCAGCTGTTGCCGCCTCACCTCCATCCTCCACAGCCCGCTCCACCGGCCGGTCCCCCTCAGCCAGACCGGCATGCTCCAGCAGGGCTGTCCTTGCTCCGTCTGCACCCTCCACCTCGTCCTCCACCGCCCAGCGGGCTGCTTCACCACCTCCTCAGCGCCCCCGGTCGTCCTCGTCCACTGCGAGGAAGAGAAAGGCCAGGGTCCTGTCAAGTATGTATCCAGTCAACTTCTTAACTCAGCAGCAGCAGTTTTACTGCAGCCTGCGGTTCTCCACAGTGTTGTGTGACTGTTTTTAATTGTGGCTCCAGATTCCTCGGAGGATGAGGACGACCGGCTGGAAGCTGCAGGTGCTGAGCAGGAGACGGCTGCTCCAGGTGAGTCTTGTGTTTCACACAGCTGTGCATAAGGGCAGCACCGGCGTTGCCTTTCATGTAATGTAGATGATACTGTAGGTGGTGCAGCATGTGAGCTGTGTCACGTGTGCTTGTACAATAAACAACTGTTTTATTGTTGTTACTTTAATGTGTGTAAAACAGCATCTTCTCCACCACCACTACCACCACCTCCTCCTGTGGCAGGAAGAGCTCCACCTCCCCCGCCTGCTCCTCCAGCTCAGGTTTGTGTTGTAGTTGTGAACATTTGGTAGCAGTGTGTCGTTTAAAGCTGCAGGTCAGTGAAGTGTGTGTGTTGTTGTGTGGTTACAGCTCCTCCTGCCTGCAGCTTGGAGGAGAACCCTGCCTGTAGAGCAGCAGGAGTGGGTCAGCAAGGCCCTGTTTGTTAAGGACCAAAAAGGGAGGGCAGTCCTGTCTCAGGACCTCCAGCTGTGGTACAACCCGCCCGGTCCCCAGTTGGTCTACAGCCAGCGTCCCACCACCCCTGACGCCTTCTTCCAGCGGCCCTTCTTCTTCTGGGCCCCGTACCGCATGTGGCAGTACCACCTCAAGTGTCCAAACTGCGCTCACAAACTGACGGGCTGTGGCATCTACAAGACTGTCCGCAAAGTCCTGGACCTTGACGGCTGGTACTACATGGCCACAGAGTACCTGGAGTGCAGGTACTACTCAGTTGTCCTCAGTTGGTGTTTGAAGCTTTATTGCATTTGGCCGGGGAGAGTGTCATGCAGCATGCAAATACACAACAGCCTCCAAGGAAGAAATAACTACAGATTTTTATAGTTTAGGGTGAAGCTCACACACACCACTCTACTCTACACTAACTGATGACTGAGGTCACCGAGACAGAAAAGGCTCAACAGAGAAAACGTACATAAGATACAACCATGCAGGAACAGTGTGTACACAGTCCTTAAAAATGCATTTTCTCCCACAGGTCCTGTAAGAAGAAGGTAGCCGGCTGGGCAGAGTGCGTCAGGAAACAGCTGGACGTCCACCACCAACAGCTCTTCCCTGCAGTGCTGGCGTACAAGTAAACATAATGAAGTACACAGGCCTCTGTGTGACAGTGAGGTTCAACGTAATGTTTAACTGTGAAACTGTTTTTGTGCTGCAGGATCTCGTGCGACAGGAAGGTGCTGGCTCAGATGAAGGGGCGCACACTGGGCAACAGCGTCAGCCGCCTTCGCTCGTTCCTCGTGGAGCAGCACACGGCAGAGTGGATGAGGCGGGGCACTCACTACCTGCACACCTGCTGGAATTTCAAGGTCTCTGGAGTGCAGATGCCCCGTCTTCCCGCGCTGCCGAAGATGGAGCCTGTACCCAGCAACAGCTGGCTCCTGTCCACCTACACCAGGGACTCCTTCACCAGGATTGAGGAGCTGAGGGCGAAGGTGACCTCAACCTTCGGCTCCATCCTGAAGATGAACTCCACCAAGAAAGTGAGAGGATTTGAGTCGATTAACAACACGTTTAAAGTATATGATATTATCTGACACTGCTGGTTACATCTCCAAGCTGCGCCTTTACTGACGGATGAAATACACCTGTCCTCTGCAGGTGACCAGGAAGCTGGCCGGGGCGGACGCTGGTACCACTCAGTGGATGACCAGTGTGGGCAACGAGCTGGGGCAGGTGCTGATGTCTGTCCTGACGGCGGCCGAGGGCTACGGGCTGAGGGACATGGCGAAGGGCCTGCAGGAGCGGTACCAGCGAGCAGGGAAGGACCCTCCACATGTCCTGTACGTGAACAGCGGCTGCTGCAGGGGGGACGGAGGAACCTGTGCAGCAGCCGCTCTGTTCCCAGCGTGGGCGCAGATGTCCATCAGGCTCGACATCAGGCACTTTTTGCGCAGGCTGGCGGCAGGTGTGACCTCGGAGACCCACCCCCTCTACCCAGATTTCATGCGGAGTCTCTCTGTCTGCATCTTCGAGTGGGACCCGGAGGACCTGTCCCGCTTGAGGAGGACAAACGTGATGTCCGTCAAGGAGATGTCTCGGCATTGTCGCCGCCGCACACGTGGGGCGCAGGAGACCGAGCGTCTCCTCGATGAGACGGTGGAGGCGTTCTTGGGTGCCACCGACACCATGAACATCCCACTGCTGGACCGGGACCGGATGAAGGAGATCTGGAGCACCCAGAGGAAACACGTCACCTGTATCCAGGTATGGCTGCATCCCGTCCGACAGTAGATTATGATTAAGTGTTTCATCTCTAGAACGATTTAGATAAATTAACTGCAACTTGGGACTGAAGGTATTAATTAAACACAGTTAAATCCTCAGACAAAAACAATTAATTAACATTATCGCTGTACTGACTTTCTCCTCGTCACCACATCTAGGATCCTCCTGGTGTCCACATCCACACCAGGACCGGTCAGGTGACCAAGGGTGGGGTGACTCTCCCCGTCTACCGCTGTGCCCGAGGGTCAGCGTCGCTGGAGTCGTTCCACATGCACCTCAACAGGTTCATCCCGGGTGAGTCAAACCACATGCTGTGTTTTTCCCTGTGTTTCTTCTTCTTGTGTTTAAAATCCTGACGTTTCTCTCGTGTTGCAGGCACCACTGCCAGAGAATGCTACTTCCAGATATACCTGTTGGAGGGGTTGACACGGTGGAACCAGGACCGGGCCCAGGCGGCTGCGGGCGGAGCCAGCACCGGGACGAAGTGCTACAGCGGCCAGGAGCAGCACAACTTCAACAAGCTGACTCAGCACTTCTACGGGCTGCCGCTGGCTGAGAGCTACACCGAGCCGCTGGAGTACACGGGTAAGTGTGACCGTGCTCGCTTTAGCTTCATAACGCTGTTGATAATTCCTGATCAGCTGCAGTGTGTGCTGGTTTAAACAGAGCTGCACAGCTGAAATGCACACGTGAAGGCACATTGTAACGGGGCTCAAGCACTTTGAGCATATGTTTAAGTTTGACACGCATACGCCCGTCGTAGCTAACCGGGAAACCGTAACGCTAACATACAGAGGCTCTAAATGTCAGGGAGGATCCTCCAGCTCTGTGTTTGCCATTCGGAGGCAGCGACACTACAGGAGCTAACGTGGCTCACCGGGCTAAGCCGACTAGCGTGCTACAGCTGATAGACAGCAACTGGTGCTCTGCCAAAATGAATTTTGACAGTAACAGTTTGGGTCGCGGGGCGCACCAATCCGAGGGAGTCGCACACCGAACCGAACGTCCTGTACCGAACTGTTCGGGGCGATTACACATACCGTTACACCCCAAGTTAGAACAGATGAACAAAGGCTGAAGGTTTCCATTCCTGTCTTTGCATAAGAAATAGTTATAACAGAAGAAAAGAAAGCAACAAAAGCTACTTTTATTTATTATTTATTTTATTTTTCTTCTTCAGGGGAGCTGATCGGGATCAGCTACCTCTACGGGCAGAGCGGACGGACGCTGCAGGACTTCCCCGACGGCAGCGAGGAGCTGAACGTTGAGGAGGAGGAGGAGGAGGAGGAGCTGCTGGACAACTTGGAGGAGGTTGTTGGTGATGAGGAGTTTGATAACTTCCGCTTAGACTGCTTAGATCCATTACAGCAGCCTCCACCCCAGCAGCAGCTGCAGCCTCCACCCCAGCAGCAGGTGGAGCCACCTCAGCCTGAGCCCTCCTCCCAGCCGACCCCCGAGTCATCTTCTGGTAGTCGGGAGGAAGCAGTCAGCAGCTCTGCGGTTTGTCCTGTTCATATTTAGCGACGCTCCGTTTTTCACCACCGTCCCGAAAGTGAATGTAAACGTCCCAAAATCAAAATGTTGTTTCTTTACTTTGTTAGCATCATCTATAGTTGTCAGTTGTCAGTGGCAAAATAAGAACACCATTAAAATGTTGAGGAAATAAATAATTATATTTATTTTGCTCCATTCAAAGAAATAAGAATTAAATATCCTGCCAGCGAGCCCTCTGAGGGGGTCGATGCACCGGTGGCGCAGCATGAGAAGACATTTGCTAAGCGACAGTTACACAAACATCCCTTTCGTCCCGGGGAAGATCTCAAACACGTTTTCTATCGCCCCCCGGGGCGACGGGACGCCGTTAGTCTCAAGCCCTGGTGACGCTTCATTCTCCCATTGATCAGGTTGTTATTGTTTGATCCCGAACTTGGAACTGATGTGTGACCTCTTATTTCTGTGTATTACAGGTCCGCGTTGGCGCTGATGGAGCTCCTGGTTACCAGCACGTGGTCCGGCTGGCCCAGAGTCTGGTGGCGCTCTGCAAGAAGGGCTACATCACCCAGGCTGAGGTGGAGGAGATCGTTGGTCTTTGGGAGAACCTCCCCGATGCCGAGAAGGGCCCTGTGGTGTATCCGCCACGCCGCAGGGCTCAGCTGGCAAAGGGGACGATTAAGAAGTCCCAAACCTACGCTCCCAACACAGTGGCGATGCCAGGGCTGGAGAGCATGAAACGGTACGTGTTGTACGTGTTTGCAGAGACCTGCTCTGTTCGCTGTCGCTGTGTATTTTCACTCCCCTTGTCGCTCTCCTTTGTCTGGTTACAGCTGCATTGTGGGAACTGGCAGCCAGCCCGCCGTGTGGCCCGACACCAGCCGGCTGGTGGAGGCCATCTTTGTCCGGCTGTGTGGACTCCACCCTGGCAGCAAGAAGATGAAGGGATGCCTGGTGACCCGCTGGACCCTGCTTCTGAGGGACTACAACACCATCCGGAATGTGGTCACCACCCACCCCGCCCTCAGAACCAGGACCGCCCTGCAGCTCTTCGCGGTCAACCAGGCCACCGTCTCTCAGTGGTGAGACTCTCTTCTTTATTTACAGTCGTCTCACAGACGATCAGCTTCACAGCTCTGTGTTCGCTCTGCAGGCACAAAAGGTGGACCGCCACCCAAGAGAGGACCACCCCCCCCATGCAGGCCCCTCTTCAGGCGGGGGAGACCCAGCCTACCCCGAGGACCTCCGTCTACAAGGACCTACCACCACTGGAGGGAGAGGAGGAGGCTTTTCCTATCACCACCTCGGTCTCTGCTGCTGCTGCTACCGCCACCGCCACCACCTCTGCCCCCCCTGCTGCCACCGCCACCGCCACCACCTCTGCCCCCTGCTGCCACCGCCACCGCCACCACCTCTGCCCCCTGCTGCCACCCTCCTGCCACCACCTCCACAGCCTCTCACATGGACATGCAGGTGACGGCGGCTAAGAAGGGACTCTGTTAAAATCCCCTCCATCAACCGCTGCAGCCAGTGTGGCCTGAGGAGGAGTCAAGAGACGGGCCACAACCAGCTGAGGAGGGCAAGCGGCGAGAAGGTGAACTACTGTCCTGCAGCTGCCAGAGGACGGGCTGGCTCCCTGAACTGACCCCTGCATGCTGCTGCACGTAGTTCCTGTACATAGTTCCTGTACGTAGTTCCTGTACGTAGTTCCTGTACGTACTTCCTGTACTTAGTTCCTGTACGTACTTCCTGTACTTAGTTCCTGTACGTAGTTCTTGTACGTAGTTCCTGTACTTAGTTCCTGTACGTACTTCCTGTCTGTAGTTCCTGTACGTACTTCCTGTCTGTAGTTCCTGTACGTAGTTCCTGTACTTAGTTCCTGTACGTACTTCCTGTCCGTAGTTCCTGTACTTAGTTCTTGTACGTACTTCCTGTCTGTAGTTCCTGTACGTACTTCCTGCACATAGTTCCTGAACGTACTTCGTGTACGTACTTCCTGTCCGTACTTCCTGTCTGTAGTTCCTGTACGTACTTCCTGTACTTAGTTCCTGTACTTACTTCCTGTCTGTAGTTCCTGTACGTACTTCCTGTACTTAGTTCCTGAACGTACTTCCTGTACTTAGTTCTTGTACGTACTTCCTGTCTGTAGTTCCTGTCGTGCTTCCTGTACGTACTTCCTGTCCGTACTTCCTGTACGTAGTTCCTGTACTTAGTTCTTGTACGTACTTCCTGTCTGTAGTTCCTGTACGTACTTCCTGTCTGTAGTTCCTGTACGTACTTCCTGTACTTAGTTCCTGAACGTACTTCCTGTACTTAGTTCTTGTACGTACTGCCTGTCTGTAGTTCCTGTACGTACTTCCTGTATGTACTTCCTGTACATTTCTGACCATTTGCACTGTCTGACTGTCTCAATGGCTGCTGGCACATACTGGCTACACTACTGCACATCGCCTTACCTGCACTACTTATACTTTCATATACCCAAACATAGTTATAGTAATGTCCATACTATATATATCTGACCTGTAGTGTCTTCATATCACACCTGCAGCTGTTTATTCTGCATATTTGCACTCTATATTTTGCTGCACATGTTCTGCTTTAATTACTGTATATATCTAGCGTACTCATATCATACTGTTCATACTGTGTATAACATTTTTTTATATATTTATATAGTATTATGTCATATATTCATATATATATATATATATCTGACCAAACATTGACTGCTGTGAGTGCAAACACATCTGACCATTTAAAGACATCAGTGTCAGTGTTTCCTTTCAGGGCGACACACACGTGTCAAGTGTTATAGCGCTCTGTAAAACATTCGGATCAGACGGCTCTGGTTCTGTTCACAATCATGTTATTCATACACTGTTTTACAACTACAGACTTTTATTGATCACTGAGTCGACTCTAATAAAGTCAGTGGCATTTTCAAAACAAGTATTTTTTCTGTCTTCTTTCATATCTGTGAACCTTACAAAACACCCGTAGTTCATACTGTGTGCTAATTACGACGACGACGTATGTGAACACATACAAGGAGTTTGACTCCAGTTTAAAGTTGCTCTCGGTGTTTCACAGTTTACAGGACGACAGAAGCGTGCAGCTAAGAACAAGGTCAAAGTAGACGAAGAACTTTTACATCCAACATTTAATATTGAGGACAACGTTTGAACCTTTTGTTCAGCGAACACTGAAACAGACGAGCTTCTCTTTCTCTCGTGTTCATTCAGAGATATTCTGGGACAGTTTCTGTATTTGTTATTTATCAAAACAACTTTCGATTACAGCGATGTTAAATTTGGCAGCACTGAACCTTTATTTAATGTTTTTATTCATGATGTGTCGTCTTTAAAAGAGTCTTTGAGTGTCTGTAAATCTGAGAATGCACTCTGGCTCTTTCTTTGAACCCTGTGACTCTGTAATTACGGCTTTCTTTGTTCTTGGTTTCATTTCTGTTCAATTGTCCGACCTGCTCTACTTGAAATATTTGATGTTTAATAAGCCTGTATGGTTTTTGAAATAAATATTAAAGATAAAAAAAAAATTCATTAGGCTATTTTTGGTGCCCTACGCACAGTGCGTGATGCGCGTGGTGGGAGCGGCGGCGCTGTTTGTAAGTGTGTTGGGTCACAGCGGAGATGGGGGTTCAGGTGAAAGGTGGCTGACAGCTGATTGGATGAGAGGTGTAGGTCTTTTGAACCGTTGCTCAGCATTTTCACACTCTCACTGTAACTCGGCCGCAGCTCCATCATTTGTTTGCAAAGAAGTCAGAGCTACTCTTTTAGTGAATGAACCAAACTGGCACTTTATCACCTGCTAACAACAGGTGTGAACCCCGCCGCCCGCCCCCATGACTCCTGCTCCTCCTGCCCCCAATCTAAACACAAATCCAGTGTTGGGGAGCAGTGAGCTACATGTGCTTCAACTACATCCACGTTTGCAAAGTGACTCAGGTGGTTCCGTCACCACGACGTGTGTCGTTAAAAGCTGAAACTGCGAACCGTTTTGGGCCGTGAAAGGTATTTTTGATTGCTTCTCTACGAAACTCACCGCAGCACCTTGAAGAGTGCGGCGTTATATTTTTGGGGTTCATGTGACTTCTTTTGCATATTTAGTTCTAGTTCTGCATCACGTGCACATTAATCAGCTCCATCACCTTCATACCACGTCTTCCCGTTTCTGCAGAGATGGCCGACAGGGAGCGGGTCCTCCTGCCCCCCCAATCTAAACACAAATCCAGTGTTGGGGAGCAGTGAGCTACATGTGCTTCAACTACATCCACGTTTGCAAAGTGACTCAGGTGGTTCCGTCACCACGACGTGTGTCGTTAAAAGCTGAAACTGCGAACCGTTTTGGGCCGTGAAAGGTATTTTTGATTGCTTCTCTACCGAAACTCACCGCAGCACCTTGAAGAGTGCGGCGTTATATTTTTGGGGTTCATGTGACTTCTTTTGCATATTTAGTTCTAGTTCTGCATCACGTGCACATTAATCAGCTCCATCACCTTCATACCACGTCTTCCCGTTTCTGCAGAGATGGCCGACAGGAGCGGGTCCTCCTGCCCCCAATCTAAACACAAATCCAGTGTTGGGGAGCAGTGAGCTACATGTGCTTCAACTACATCCACGTTTGCAAAGTGACTCAGGTGGTTCCGTCACCACGACGTGTGTCGTTAAAAGCTGAAACTGCGAACCGTTTTGGGCCGTGAAAGGTATTTTTGATTGCTTCTCTACCGAAACTCACCGCAGCACCTTGAAGAGTGCGGCGTTATATTTTTGGGGTTCATGTGACTTCTTTTGCATATTTAGTTCTAGTTCTGCATCACGTGCACATTAATCAGCTCCATCATTTGTTTGCAAAGAAGTCAGAGCTACTCTTTTAGTGAATGAACCAAACTGGCACTTTATCACCTGCTAACAACAGGTGTGAACCCCGCCGCCCCGCCCCGCCCCCCATGACTCCTGCTCCTCCTGCCACTCCGGACCCAGAGCCGGGGACCTCTGGGGACCTCCACCCCTCCCCCCAGCTTGTGGCAAGGCCACGTGCGTACAAACAGGAAGAACTTAAAACAGAACTTCCGGTCCGTCGCAAAACTCGCTCGAGCTGAGGCTGCGCAGAAGCGATCGCCCGCAGTGCATGCCGGTTAGATTTGTGTCCGAAAAAATGTAACAACAAGTTCTTAAGATCCGTTTTGTCCGATGAATGTTTTCCTTTAAGAAGACGAATTAATATTAATATAAAACAGTTCAGATGTAACTGTTTAAAACTTCCTGTCCCACCCAAAGCTAAAGAGCTTCGTTTCAAACTGTTAAATAATGTTTACCCATGCAAAGAACTTTTACATCCAACATTTAATATTGAGGACAACGTTTGAACCTTTTGTTCAGCGAACACTGAAACAGACGAGCTTCTCTTTCTCTCTCGTGTTCATTCAGAGATATTCTGGGACAGTTTCTGTATTTGTTATTTATCAAAACAACTTTCGATTACAGCGATGTTAAATTTGGCAGCACTGAACCTTTATTTAATGTTTTTATTCATGATGTGTCGTCTTTAAAAGAGTCTTTGAGTGTCTGTAAATCTGAGAATGCACTCTGGCTCTTTCTTTGAACCCTGTGACTCTGTAATTACGGCTTTCTTTGTTCTTGGTTTCATTTCTGTTCAATTGTCCGACCTGCTCTACTTGAAATATTTGATGTTTAATAAGCCTGTATGGTTTTTGAAATAAATATTAAAGATAAAAAAAATAAAAATAAAAATAAAAAAACCTGCTCTGCACCGCAGGGCATGATGGGAAACGCCTGGCTGTCGCTGATTGGCTCTTAGCCTTGACCACAAACACCACGTTTTTTGGAAAATCCTAATTTTCTGTCTAATTGTAATATTTAACGCGGGATTGTAGGAAACGAGTCTCATGTTGTTCAGTGAAGGTTTTAAGGTTTAGTTGCTGTTTTACTTTCTTACCCCCCCGCCCGGTCGAGAAATATGAAATCGGACAAATTTAGAATCGTCTTGCTTTTGTCACCTCCACAAACATGAATTAGGACTTTTTTAAATCGGGGGTTTAGACTAAGAAATTCGGCATACAAGCGATACACCAATGAGCTCTTATTTACATTAGATCGATCAGGTTTTATGGATCTATCGATCACGGAGGTGTGTTAGCATGCTAACAGCCGGCAGTACAGAGTTGAATAAAGCGGTTTAAACAGCATGAACGTTAGCTGGCTAACACAAAGCAATGACAGACAGTTTATATAATAAATCCCTCACAGTAAAACTAAAGTCTGACACTGTGAGCCGTAATAAAGCTCCGCTCTAACGTTACGCTGTCTCACAAAGTGCCGTAGAAACACGTCGGTCAGCCGTGACAGAAATATGACGTTTCACTGCGCCGAACCCTGATGCTACAGGAGGCGGGGCCACGGGGAGAAATCGGAACAAATCCGCTTCTCCTATTGGACGCCAAACGTTTGATTCTCGGAATTGGAACAAATCGAGCCATCTGATTGGCTGCGTGTTCTCCGCTGTGGGAACAAATACTGTGCAGTGATTGGACGGCGGGACATCACCGTCTCGAAGGGGGATGGCGGTTCTGCTCCTGTGTATCTGCTGCGGAGCAGAAGGTCGGCGGTTCGATCCCCGGCTGCGGCAAAGCTGGAGGAGCGCTTCAGGGGCGGCGAAGCAGTGAAACAGACAGGATGACTGATGATGATGTAGTAATACATGTAGAACAGTAAAAGGTCTCAGTAATATGTCTCGTGTTTGTATTACATTATACATGAAGAGCGTATGTAGACGAAGAGGTGCAGATATGAAAGTTTATCCCTGACTGGAAACACGACTTTCACAATAACAACCAGACTGAAAATGTCCACTGCTCGCACACACGTTTAAAACCCGCCTCCTCATCATATTTACTGTTTATTTGTACATATGTAATACAAACGTGATTCATATTTACTAAGACATGACACTATTCTACAGTCATTACCACGGCGTTCACTAAGACCTCAGACCTCATTCTGTCTGACGTAAACTGCCGTTCAACGCCCGAAGCTCTTCTCCATCCTTGTTCCGGCCGGGGATCGAACCGCTGAAGGCTCCGCAGCAGGTACACAAACCTAGCCGCCATGTTGTTCGCGTCATCAAGCACAAAGGCCGCACCCCCTTTTAGGGGAAAGAATAGGCTTCACCAAACATGAGAAACTACAGTGAAACTAGAAACAACCAAAGCCTTCACAGCGAGATACGACTCTTTATTTTGACAAAAACATTTCATCTGATCAGTATTGATCAGGTGTGGTGTTGGAATCAGTCCTGTATCGCTGATTCAGCAGCTTGGCTAACGTCCCGGGCCGGAGGCTTTGTCCCGGAGATCCTTCGGCCTGCAGCGTCTCCAGCAGCAACACTTTCTCTGTGACAACTCGCCTCTCACACAGACGCTTCACCTGCGAACACAACATCCGCTTCACTGTCCAGTTCATGAACCAGTTACACCAGTTCACTTGTTGCTCCATCAGAGGCGGGGGCCGTTTTTTTAAACTCAAAGATCGAGGGTTAAACGTTGGAATCGAGCATGTTCGCGGCAGTCGGCACACTCAACACAGACAGCTGTACAGAGATCCCATAATGCATAAGACTCTTTACAACAAACATTATTCTTCACAGAAATATTAATTCAAACTCCAAATCTACACATTATTGCAATGTACATGTACTGCAAATGGAAAACGGCTGCATTTATTCACAGCTCTGTCCCGTTTGCCCCGACCTGCTGCTGCTGCTGGCCAGCATCAGTCGTACCTGCAGGCTGATGTACTTTGTGTTGCAGCGTTCCTCCTGCGGGCTGCAGCCGCAGAGACGTAGCACTTCCTTCATCGTCCTACGTGAACACAGAAAACAGCTTTTTTCGATTGCTAACGTGCTTTGGTCAAAACTGTTCACACGGCCTTTCAAACAGAAGTCTCAGTGGACCAAACTGAATCATTTTTCATCGCTTTCACACAAAATGCATTCAACGACCACATTTTCCTTTCTCATTCTTACTCCACCTGCAAAACATTGGGCCCCTATATTTACAGCACATTTCAAACGCTAACACGCAGTTTTCAAAACTGTTAAAAACACATTAAAAACAGAATGATAACAAATTGAATGCATTCGTGCGGTAACCATGTTGTGAAGAGCTGGGTTCAGCCCTGCAGCCGAACCCTGGGCTCTCCACTGCCAACAACTGTCACAGTGAAAATGTGAGTTGCTCTTAGTACATTTATGTTCAGCCTTTGTTCATCTGTTTACAAACTTAGCTAAATCCAATGCTAAAGTTAGCTTAGTGCACTTTTTGATGACGTATACCTGCACTGCGCTTTGGCTCTAAGGCTGGGGCGACTCATTGACGTAATCGCTTACGGAAATACATCAATTTGCATAACATGCGTCGGCGTGTCACAATGATTATGGCTGCGCCCTGTCAAAGAATGGATTCCCCCAGAGAACAACTTTTCTTGTTACGGTCATGGTTTCAGGGTTTATGTATAGTATTTCCTGTTTTGTTTTGAAATGCTCTTTTCCCCTCGTGTGTCTGGTAGTTTTACTTCCTGTCTTTGTTTGCTTTTCCCACCATTTTTGATCTGCCCCGCCCTGATTAGTTTCACCTGTGTCTCGTTATCTCCCCTCACCTGAGTGTATTTAGTCTGTGTGCTTCCTTTGTTCTTTGTAAGATGCATGTTGGTAATGCAGACTGTATGAAGAGTTTTGAAAAAGTTGCTTCAGTATTGACGCTTGTTAGCAATTGAAAAAAAAACTTTAATATATGATGTATTTATTTTCTTAAACAAAACAGTTCCCTCCTACCTGCGGACCAGCCAGTTGGATTCGACATCAACCCGCTGCAGCAGGAAGTCCTTCAGCTGGGCTGAAGTCACGCCGGCGCTCTGCAGCAGCCGGCAGGCAGCCAGACGCAGCTCAGCCTCCTCCTCAGTCTCCACGCAGTGCAGCAGCGTCTCCTGCACGTCTGACGATGTTAAACCCAACGCACCCACAGCTGCAACAACAACACACAAGTTTACTGGTCAGTCTGTTTATTGGTCACTTTGGTCCCAAGTTTAATATCTTGAATGTGTTGTCATGAACCCGACCACACGTGTACGGTTTTCCGTTTGTTTGATGGTCTGTTGGTTGAGCGATGCGAGAGGGGGGGGATGACATGCAGCAAAGGGCCCGGGCTGTTGCGGTACCGACTCAGCCTTGATACGTGGTACACCAGGTGAGCTACCGGGGCTCCCCACGATGAAAATATTTTAAATGAATTCCATCAAACAAAATTTTGTTTGCTGCATTAAACGGTTTTATATTTTAAGCCTTTTAGAAAATCTGGGTTCTAAAGAGGATTTGGTTTAATATTGCGACTTTGTTTCACAAACCACTGGATTGTGTGAGATATGACAGAACACAGCATGCACCTCTGATGGCCGACAGTCGAACCTCCTGCGCCGGGTCGTTCTCCACCAGCTCCAGCAGACAACTCACAACCTGTATTCAATAACCAAGTTTATCAAAATTTATTTGCTCGATTGATTAAAATGATTTGTTTTGTTTGAAACCAAACCACGTTGATTGTTCGTTCTTACCGTCTCATCCTTCAGCAGCAGAGACTCAGCCATCAGACAGGCCTGTTTCCGGACTGCAGTGAACTCATCTCTGAGGCAGCTCACAAGAGGCTCGAGCAGCGTCTTTAACTTCAGGTGGCTGATTATATCCAGAGCCTCCATCCTGTCCTGAAGACCCTGCCCCTCCTCCAGCTTCAACCTGCAGCCAATAGGAGAGCTTACACATGATCTGATCCTCATCAGCGCAGCCGCCTACCTGCAGGATACCAGTTTTTTTATCTGACATAAGACGACCGGCTGACCACGATCACTTTTATGATAGTGATAGTTAGTAACAGTACTTGATACCAACATGGCAGAAAGAGTATCACAAATAGTTACAACATTCAGACATTCTCATATCAAATGTAGAAACGCTGCTGGCTTGCCATCAGAGCCAAATGAGCAATTAGAGGACTGAAGTATTTTCATTTTAAATAATCGTCTCAGGGAAAAGTAAAGTCTATTCATGAATTCCTAACTGATCATTTGATGGTTAGCAGTTTGCTTAAGGACTTCAGTCAGAGGATGAGAGGACAAGCGGCACCCTCCTGACCATCCATGAGCATGAATTGTTGTGTGTATTCTACTACCTTAATTCACTGTAAACATCCTGCATCTTTCCCAGCTTCATCAGCGCCTCTGCGGCGGCGAAACGCACCTGCCAGCACTGGTCGTTCCACATCAGGTGGATCAGTTTGTGCACAACATCCTGTTACAAAACAGTGACGCAGTTTAACCCGGGCCGGGGAGGAAGCAGTGCACCCGGTCCTTTATTATCTCATTACCTTATTAGTCGGCCCTTTGAGGCTCGACAGAGTGTTACAGGACAACAGTCTGCTTCTCCACTTAGAGCTGTTCAGCTGCTCAGCCAGCAGGGAGCGCACAAGAGTCTGAAGGAGAACACAACAAAGTTAATATTAGACTAATTTTACCAGAAAAAAAACAATATCAACACGTCCCTAAAAACATTTGACTGCTCATAGACACAAAGTTGCACGTGTCCACAGCTGAAAAAGAAAACAGTGCACATTCAAAAACACAGTCACCGTATAAAGTACAAGCAAAATTAAATAAATAAGCCTGTGTGGACAAAATATTGCAATAACAAAATCGTGCAAAACCTAAAATCTACAATACAAAACGCTTGCAGAAAATGTGCTGCAGTGAAATTTCACAAAGCTACTAGCTGCCTGCAACACAGCGAGATCCACTGGTTCAAACTCAGGTGGTCCCGCCTCTAAGCAGGCAGACAGCGAACACATTTACAGAAACAGCAGTACGTCCTCGTATTTAAAAATGGCAGCAAACTGAAACTAACACAAAGCTCCAACTGCTGGAAGTTTGGCTGTTGGCTGTAAAATTCAGACACATTGGCGGCGCGAGGAAAAGCCCCTCTGCCTGTCGCTCTGCTCCGATACGAACACCCACATCCGAAAACAAAACGAAACGAAAGTCCGGACCTCAGGGCCGACACGGCGTCTCCAGTGCAGTTTGAATCGGTCAGCCAGGCTTCCAAAACCAGGTCGGAGAGAAAGCTGACTGCCGAGCTGCTGCAGCAGCAGGTAAACACACTGACTGAAAACTGACGAGTCGGCTCTGAGCGTCTGGCCGCTGAGTAAGGTAAGCAGTGAAACAACCAGCCGGGTGTCGGGGGGTCGATCCTGGGCGTCGGGCCGGTGGTCCTGGCAGAGGAAGAGTTGTGCTAAAAGTCTCTGGATGAGCACCCTGCTCTGGTCTCCATCCAGGGCTGAACACTGTGCAGCCATCCAGCCGTCAGCCTCTGAACCCGCAGAACCTGCAACACAACACACGACCAGATAGTTGAAGGAGCTCCAGTTTCAGGCGTGAGCCCGACTAACACAGAATAACCTTATGTGGCAAAGTAAACGCAGTGCATGACACTCGTGTTAGCAGCGTGTTTTACATGCATTAGGCACACGGGGAAGATTAGCACCAGCACCAACAGTTTCATTCCTGCAGGACAGATTAGTATCGTGCACAACTTTTTAGCGTCCAATAGAACAAGTTACTAGTACTACCCCAAACATCATGTCGGTGGCTGGTAGGGCAGGTTAGTGCCCCGCTGTACCACACAGTGCCCTTGTACGACATGTTGGTACTGCGTGGGGCAGGTTAGTACCTCACAGGACAGGTTACTTAGCCTGTTTCCAGGTCAGCTGTTGCGCTTATTGACGCCTGCATGTTGTGGAACCGAAACAATACACCATTCAGATTGTTTGTAGGCAGGATTAAGAATCTAGGCTGAAGTCGGGGTTAGCCCACTCGGATTGTGCCAGTGTGAACGCTTTCTTAGCCCCAGACTAAGAAGGTTCAGAGAATGCTTTTAAGAGCAGCGTGAAAAGCCCTCCAGATACCCGATGCTTTCTCCCACCCAGAAACATGAACGCGCCATCGGGCTGAAGGAATGAACCAAGTGTTGTTTTTCATTCGGTCAGTCTCGCGGAGCTTCATGCACTCTGCGGGCCGTGCAGTTTCCTACCCGACTGCGGTCCCGGTCCTGTGGGGGTGGAGGAAGGGATGACTGCTGTCTGGACCTGGTCAGCGAGGTCAGTCAGGTCTCTCTTTAGGCTCCCCGTGGCGACGCTCTCTGAAACACAAAGCTGCGTTCACAACCACCTAACGACAAGCTTAGCCAACTCACGAATGAACCAATACAGCGACGGCCCAACCAACCGTTGTTGGGGTGTGCTGCCGTCTTGTCCGGGCCAGTCCATTCCTTTGGGGCCGGGGAGGACCACCTCTGCAGGTTTTTGTGGTACTTGGACGAGTTATCCGCGATGATGTGGTCGTGGTCTCGACGAGCCGCCTCGTGGACTGGTTTGGCTGAACCTGAAGCCCTCTTTTCTCGAGCAGAGCTGACTGCTGTCACTCTGGTTGTACCGCGGGAACCCTGCAGCAGTTCTACCGTCTGCAGCCGAAGAGGCGACTGATCCGCAGACTCGAGCGACTCCAGCAAAGGCAGCGAGTCCCTGAATCGCCCCGGAGGAGCCTGCCGGCCCTCTGGCCTCAGAACCGGTCTACGGAGTTTCCTCTCTTGTGTCTTCCTCTCGGCGGACGGTTTCAGGGCTCCGGTGGGCCTGAATAAATGTCGGAAGTCGGCCTGGCCGTAGGAGACGCTGCCTGCGCCGGGGTCCAGCGCGCAGTCGTGGGAGAAACTGAGGCCAGCTGCAGCATCAGTCAGAAAGCGCTGGTAGAGATGCTGGGATCTCTGCATCTGGACGGAGCCCGAGACTTTAGAGCCACAACGTGACGAATCCATTTCACCTGCAGGATCTGGATGAAGAGAGAGAAATGGGCAGCGGTGGGAAGAGTACTGAAGATCTGTACTCAAGTAGAAGCACTGTCGCATCACTGAAGTATTATTGCCCGATATCAGACAGAATTGTCTGAAAAGTCGTTACAGTCCATTTCCACCTTCAGTCTGACGTTGCCTCCACTCTAACCGTTTTCAGTGGGGGAGGGGGATTCGAGTTTCAATAACCAATCACTAGAGACCAACATATCCGCCTGCAAAAATGCAGATGGCAGGTTTGGCTATAATTCAAACTGTAGGGCTACTCTAGGGTAGATTACATAGTGTGATGCATACTTAAGTAAGAGTAAAATTACAGGCTTTAAAAAAAAAAAAAAACCCAGATCTGTAAATACCCCCCAAAAAACGACTTCATTACAGTCGGGTGTGTAGTAATTCGTTGCCTCCGCAGAGATGACCCTAACTGCTGCACGCCAAGGTGGTTACTCTCTTTTAAATATAATCTGACATTTTTTTAGGGTATGGCCCGGTATGCTTAGGTTTACAGGTCAAATGGTGTGACCCCAGGAAAACATTGACAATTCATCAGAATTACAAAAATGAGTATTTACATCACCAAGGCCATGTGCTTACATAGCTGTCCGTGATAATGCCTGTCAAATTTGTAATTATTGAAATGTCAAATGGTGTCCACCATTGAACCCATTTGACTCCTATTACAAGCACTTCTGCCAGAGGCCAGTTTTGTCAAATGTCAGCAGTTCACGATGCTGATTACAGACGTAATATGAACTAACTAACGAACGTGGAACTATTTTCAACTTTATTATTAAAGCTCTGTAAGGCTAGGATAAAAATGATGTTGCATGATCCTTGGTGTTTTTGAAAAGTTTGAATCCTACTCGTTCTGCCTCTTGATGCAACAGAATCGTTCTTTTGCGGTTACCCCACTCGACATTTTCAGGCGCATTCAGTCTTACCTTTTGTAAAAGAAAAAAAAAATGGCGCAAATGTAATTTCAAATGACACGAAACCAACATGCTTTTAAAACAGTTTTTCAAAGGATTTTTAAATTGGTCATCTTGCCCACCCTTAGGCCCCGTTCACACTGCAGGCAAAAGTGGCCCAAATCCGGGGTCAAGTTTTTCCGGGTTTTTGGGGTCAGGACCACATATGTATGTGGTCCTGAATCAGACCCAGTTCTGATTTTTTTCAATGCAGCCGCGCGTGAACAACCAAGGCGGATTTGATGCGACTTTTACGTCAATCTACGTCGACATTTGTCACAATTATGCGCCGGCGAGTCAGACACAACAGACGCAGACAGTAACGTTAAATACTTGACTAGATATGGAGAACAGCGATGGAGCGAGTCAATAGAGGGAGAGTGAGGTGTTAGACCTAATTAGTACATGGGGAGATACTTCAATTCAAGCTAGACTAGAAGGATCCTACCGTAACCGCTCCGTTTTTAATGTTACGGCTTCCATTACACAAACATTTAGAAATAAAAGCGAAAATGCTTACTTCCTCCATAACCTCCCGAACTTTAGTGCAACAGCGTGCTGCGTCTGCGCATGCGGGTTAGTTTGAAACCTCAAACAGTTCACACTGGAATCAGATACAGGCCACATTTTAAAAGGTAATGTGAACAGCCAAACAAAAAATCGGATCTGAGCAAAAAAATCAGAAGTGAGCATTAAGACTTGCGGTGTGAACGGGGCCTTATTTGTCTGTGACCCCATAAAGTGATGGTCTGCAGAGAGGCGTGAGACAGGAGTGGGTGGTGCAGATATGCTCCCTCGAACAGACCGTTTTAACAAGTCCTGCAGCGGCTGAGCTAGCTAGCATGCTAACTGGTAGCATGCAAGTGTGGCTTGGTGAGCTACTTTGGCATGCTAATGGTTAAACTGCCAGCCACAGCAGCGTGTGCAAGAGACCCGCAAGCAAACAAACCTAAACCGGACTGTAATGAAAGTACTAAAAACGAAAGCAGCAGTTTAAGCGGCCGTTGTTCCGGCTTATAATTCAGGATGTGTAAATCAGGAGTCGCCAAAAGACAGCGGAGGTGTTTTAATTTGAAAAAGCATTTCTTCTTTGGGTGGAGAACAATGAAATTCAGTTCTCTTTTCAAATCTAAAGATGTTCGGCTTCAGTTCTAAATAGAGATCTGGAAAATGTGAACACACAACAAATAAAAGGCCACGTGTGTTATTGATTCCGTGTCAAACGGCTAAGCTAAGCCCTGGTGGGAGTAAGTTGAAGAGTGAAAGCGTAGCAGCAAGTTAGCGGTTGAAAAGATGCTGAAACAGCGTCTAGGCTAGGAGCAGACTGAACTCTCACTTTTCAACCTGAATCTAAACTAAACGTCTAAGCGTTTGAACAGATGAGGAAAAAAAAGCAAGTTCAAGTATAAATTCAAGCAATTTATATCTGTAATAAACTAGTATGGGAGGATCTATCTTTGTGTGAGCAGTGAAGCGGAAGCAGACTCACCTCTAGTTTTCTTGTCAGTGTCAGCTCATCGACCGCTGCCCCTGACCGTTGTCATGGCAACAGGCCGCGATCATCCCGCCTTCCGGGATCGGTTTTTAGCTAAGCTAAGCTAAGCTAAGTAAAGCAAAATGCTAAAACTGCTCAAGTGAAGAGTCAAACGCACCCTCCTGCCGCTCCGGAGCGGCCTCATTTTCACAAGTTGACCGTTAACTTGCTCCGAAGCTGCGAGTCTGAAGCCAGCGAGCCTCAGAGGAGGCTGAACTGTGTTTGACCTGACGCCATTTTGAGAGGGCTTCTTCCCTCACCGTCAGCACGTTCCCGCCGCTCTCCGTCTCTACCTGGGCGTCAGGAACACCGGGAAACAGCGGCGGCCGGTAACCGAGAGGCTGCAGTGTTGAACGCTGCCTGTTCTGTGGCATTGTTCCCGCTCTCTCTCTCTCTCTTGACTGCGTGGCGCCGCCGCCATGGCCGTTACAGCCTCGCCGTTACGCTGATTACGCGAGCGTTAACGTGACGTCACACCGGATTGGTGATTACGTTGGTGTATAATAACAATAATAATAATAATAATAATGGCCACTCGGCTAAATGTTTATTTCACATTTATCGGTTAAACAACAGGCCGCAGCCCTGTAAATATCTCCGTTTATTCACGAGAGCACTGCGTCACCTTCCTGCTCAGTTGTGATTGGCAGTTGCTCATTGATCGGGCTGTGTGATTGGCTGTTTGTCTGGCGGGGGGGCGAATCCAGCGGTCAAAGTGCTTTGATGTCTCCAGCGGTGGCGGTGGACACCATTTTAAGCCTCGCAGGAGTCCGGCCTAACCCCGCCGACCCCCCTGCACCGCGTCCTTTATAATGTTATTTACAGAGACCCGACACATCCCACCACGAGCATGCGCTTGGCGACAGCGGCAAGTGCGCGCTTTATACTCAAAGAGAAACTTTATTACAGTATAATTGCAACAGTCTGAATGTGTCGTGCTGTGTATTTCGGTAGCAGAGATAACTAAGGTTGAAAAGTTGCCGTCTTTTTATTTATTTATTTATAAAATGTGTCCTTTTTATCTAATGAGCGCGTTGGTGTGTGGGTTGTGTGCCGAATCTCCCAGCCTAAACCCCCGATTTAAAATAATCCTAATTCACGTTTGTCCAGGTGACAAAAGCAAGACGATTCTAAATTTGTCCGATTTTATTAATGGGATTTGGTTTTGGCGATTTCCCCGCATACAACATAATGGCGTGTTCCGTGGCTGAATAATTCCTAAAAATGCAACATTTACACATCCTGTTCACAGTCGGCTCCTTAATCCTTCTCAGCAAAGCGCAGTGTCAGCTGTCTGTCCTTTCCTTCTTGAAGCAAAGACAATCCTCTGCACGCAGTTTGGACAGTAGACCGGACTGATTGGGACACGGAATGGAAAAATATTCTCTGTGCATCACAAAAATCCAAACCATCAATTAATTCATTTCAAATTTTGCACTGGACACCAAAGAAACGCTTCCTCATTAAATGATCTGCAAACCCCCACTGTAGATTCTGTCCCTGCCAACAAGAGGGGACATTAAGGTTTATGAGTTTTGGGGGGAAAGATCTCATCAATAATGTCTAATATGACAGGAAAAGAGATACCAGTGCTCCTTCTAATCTAATTCTGTGACATCAAACTCAAACCTCTGACGGCCTTTGGGATCTAAGTTTCTCAGACTGCAGACGGTGTCTGTTTTCTTTTATTATTTTTATTTTATTTTATTACGCAGGTGTATATGTGAATGTTATTTTGCTTCGATTGCAATTTTATGTCAAGGATCGATGGCTTGGGGACCGCTGGGGTGGGGGTGGGGGGTTCAGAGGGTCACCTCCTTGTTTATGTTTTATTCTGAAGAAAACTATGGACAACTTTATGCGACTCTATCTAAACAATAATCAATAAAAAATTGATCAAAAAAAATACACCATTTCCAATCCTCGAGGGCAGACTCGTGCATATAAGTGAATGCAGCTGCTGTGACTCGTGTGTGTTTCCCTGCAGGTTCTGCAGACAGACCGCGGCTGCAACAGCGCCCCCCACTCCGCGCACCGGTCGTAGGCTGACACCTGCTGGTGAGTCTGTGGAACTGCACTGACATTTCTTTGAATTAAAAACAAAAGCAGGAAGTAATGAAGCAGGAAGAAACAGCCACAGCTGAAACAGATGTGGACGTAGAGAACAGTTTAAGCACTTGAATGAAAAAAGTAGTCCCGGCCCGTGTTACAGAAACATCTCGACTCTGGCTCGCTGTGCCGGGTTTTTTCACAGCTGGTGGTTTGAATGAGGTGAAAGAGCACTCCCCGTTTGCCCCTGTTTCAGTCCCGATCATGTGGAGGAGTCCAGCAGAGAGACATCCACGTCCTCAGAGCGAGAGTCCACCTCCCAAAGCCAGCGTGTGTGTGATCGCACCAGCCGCCCCGCGACAAAACAACATGGTGGCGAGCGCACGAAGCTCCGGCTGTGTCTGCAGTCCCGGTTCCTGTCCTTCCTGTCTCCCTCCCCACCCCGTCTCTCTCTCTCTGTCTCTGTGTGTCCTCGGGGGAGGGGGGGCAGCAGCTGTCTGTGGGGGGGGCTGCAGGGCCTCTGGGTGGAGGAGGAGCAGTGAGTGAGTCTTTTGTTCCCCGCCCTTCAGCACACCAATCCCGGCCGCCTGACGTAAAGGCTCTTTGCATAGCTTTCCCATAAGACCTGCGAGCTCCTCGGCAGGGCAGACGGACCCGGAGCGGGTCAGACCGGGTCAGATTGGGTCTCGGCGGGTCACAGTAGGTACGGGGCTCACAGCACAGCCCCCGGGCCTCTGCTGCGCTCTGCCTGGATGAAAGCCATTGACAGGAGGTTTGGTCCCTTCCAGCCGGTGTGAGAGCCCCCACCGTAAGTCAGGCTGGCCCCGGGACAGAGCCCCATATACAGCAGGCAGGGACAGGGTTCTGTTGTGTTACTCCGGTAGCACATATACTAAAATTGGAACGATACAGAGAAGATTAGCATGGCCCCTGCGCAAGGATGACACGCAAATTCGTGAAGCGTTCCTCATTTTGTCCCCTAATGAACATGGTGTTTAGGGTTGTTATCTGTGAGAAACAGCGCCCCCCCGCGGCCGGGCAGCGCTACTGCAACTCTGTTTAAACCGGGACCTTTACGACTTCACTGGACCCTAAGTACGGATCCACCATGTGTCCGGTCCCTCTGTGGCTACGGAGTTTTTACCCAGACACACTTCAGAATCAGGACCGGGTTTTACTGCAGAGCCGCTTCGGTGTATTTTGGTGCAAAGCAAAGAGCCGTCTGTGCAGCGTGCAGCGTGCGGGAGCTGGGAGTCTGAATCCAGCGCTAGAGAACGGAACCGTTTCATCCGGCCAGCAGCGGGCAGCGCCGCAACAGTCTCCTGCCGCCGGTACCGCGTCCGGTACCGGCGGCAGGAGACACACACGGCCGCTCAAAGGCCTCCGTCTCCGGTTACCTGCGGCCGTTAATTTCTGTATCTATATGTATATGTGTAAATATGTGTGTGTGTGTAGATAGATAGAATTTCTAATCATTTATTGATATATAAATGAAATGAATCGATGTGTTTCTGCAGGCTGTCCTGTGACCTGAGGGTCAAACAGAGGAGCGGAGACTCATCCCCCCACAATGCACCACAGAGCGCCGCAGGAAGTCATCAGACTCTTTGACTCCTCCCTCTAAGTGTCAGTCTGTGTGACCCGAAGTCACTAAACTGGACGTTGATCATTAACATCTCTGCAGTACATGAGATAATTATACAATATCCTGTGTTTTCAGTTTAATTATTGATATTTATTCATACATTCATATTCCTGCTGTGCAACAATCCTCCGTCTCATTATAAATAAGCTGCACCTGACAGTTCATGCACTATTACTTTATACTGTATTATTATTATTATGATCAACCGGTAAACCCACCTGGTACTTGTTTTATCTGACCTGTATTATAGTGGATTATGTTTCTCTTCCTGTGTGACTGACAGCGAGCTGTCGTGATAAACGCAGTCTGATGAAGCCTGCGAGTGAGCGGCGGACCGGGACAGATGAGGGACAGGGCGTCTTGACTCAGCAGCAGCAGCACACAGCTGGAACAGATGTGCATCGTCCAGATCAGAGCCGTCGTTTCACCATCCCGTTCTCTGGTTCTGGTTCCTGCACATTTTAAACGTGTGTGCGAGCAGTGGACATTTTCAGTCTGGTTGTTATTGTGAAAGTCGTGTTTCCAGTCAGGGATAAACTTTCATATCTGCACCTCTTCGTCTACATACGCTCTTCATGTATAATGTAATACAAACACAAGACATATTACTGAGACCTTTTACTGTTCTACATGTATTACTACATCATCATCAGTCATCCTGTCTGTTTCACTGCTTCGCCGCAGCCGGGGCTCGAACCGCCGACCTTCTGCTCCGCAGCAGATACACAGGAGCAGAACCGTCATCCCCCTTCGAGACGGTGATGTCCCGCCGTCCAATCACTGCACAGTATTTGTTCCCACTGCGGAGAACACGCAGCCAATCAGATGGCTCGATTTGTTCCAATTCCGAGAATCAAACGTTTGGCGTCCAATAGGAGAAGCGGATTTGTTCCGATTTCTCCCCGTGGCCCCGCCTCCTGTAGCATCAGGGTTCGGCGCAGTGAAACGTCATATTTCTGTCACGGCTGACCGACGTGTTTCTACGGCACTTTGTGAGACAGCGTAACGTTAGAGCGGAGCTTTATTACGGCTCACAGTGTCAGACTTTAGTTTTACTGTGAGGGATTTATTATATAAACTGTCTGTCATTGCTTTGTGTTAGCCAGCTAACGTCCATGCTGTTTAAACCGCTTTATTCAACTCTGTACTGCCGGCTGTTAGCATGCTAACACACCTCCGTGATCGATAGATCCATAAAACCTGATCGATCTAATGTAAATAAGAGCTCATTGGTGTATCGCTTGTATGCCGAATTTCTTAGTCTAAACCCCCGATTTAAAAAAGTCCTAATTCATGTTTGTGGAGGTGACAAAAGCAAGACGATTCTAAATTTGTCCGATTTCATGTTTCTCGACCGGGCGGGCAGCTGACAGGTTTCATGGGGAAACTGGTCGAGTTCAGACTCGAAACAGTGACTCACTGTTGAGCGGCTGGTGGGTTTTAAAACGTTTAAAACTTTCACCAGTCAGCTGTTCAACCACTTAATGTAGATTTCCAACATTTAATGTCGGAACATCTGTGACAACATGGCGCCGAGTATCAGTCTGATATCCAGACAGAGCTCTGGTGTCTAACGGTCGTCCTGTCGTATTATAGCGGCTCCTGCTGACCAATCAGAGAGCTTTCAATAAACTGCTGACCGTCACGTGATGTCATCATTTCCTGTTCCTTCCTGCTCGAAGCTGTCCCGCGCCCTCTGTCATGTTCGTTTCTGTTTATCTGTTCATAATATTAACTGTATTTCTTTATAAGAAGCAGTAAATAGCGTTGTTTTGACGAGCTGGCATGAGTAGGCCACGTGTTATAATCAAGCAATGAAAAAGTGAGGCTTGCCTTACAAAAACTTCCTTTATTCAGTCAAATTTCCCAAACTAATGGCAAACAAAATATGAACACTTTATTATTTTCTTGACTTATATTAGTGAACATTTTCAGTCACATTCACTCCAAAATACATTCTGAGTTTCAGATACTGTTGGAAAGAGGTTCTTAGCATTCTGAGGACAAACATTAAGCAAAACACATCATATTAAAGTTACTGAACTGGGATTTGGAGAAAAAGGCTTCCAAAGAAAGTGTCCCAGTTCGCTGCTGGTTGGTGCCTTTACATGCCTACATTTGTAGTCCGACCACCTAATTTGGTGTTTTTAAGAAATTAAGAAATCTAGTCTCTCGCTTTAACGAGGGCATCGAAGTCAGGTTGAATGTTTGAGGTGGAGATGCGAAGCACAGCTGACAGATGATCCTCAGTGAGAGAGCATCTATACCTGGATTTTGTAAACTTCATCATTGAGAATGTTTGTTCACATATGTAGGTAGAGCCAAAGAGAACCGACATCTTCTCAGCTCGCCTCCTCACGTTTGGAAAGTCCTCCTCCTTAAGAGAAGAGTAGAAATCCAGCAGAGATCCTGACTCTGCCAGGACTGCATCAGACTGCAGGTCAGTGAGCTCCAGCTGAACATCACTGGGTGCGTTATCCACGCTGCAGGTAAAGGGAGAGGAAATCATGCGCATTTCATCCTCGATTGTTCTGAGATCTTCAAATCGCCTTGAAAACTCACCATGCAATGCTCCTAACGTGGACGAGTTCCTGCGGAGGTGATCGGCTGACGGTGTGACTTCTTTCAGGGTTTGCATGTGAGTGAGAGTGTTGCTCTCTAGTCGGCTTGAAAGAAACTGCAGCTTTCTCATGAAACTGTGCATGTCATGAACGAAGAGGCCCTTTCCCTGCAGTTTGGTGTTCAGTTCATTCATCAGTGCAGTCACATCGACAGATGAGGACTGGACTGATGTCACTATGCTCAGACTCGTGCTCCTCTAAAAGTGCGACAAACTGTCTGTGATTCAATGCCCGTGCCCTGATGAAGTTTACTGTTTTACTGACAACAACGTGGTTATCAGAATCAGAATCAGAAAGACTTTATTGATCCTGAAGGGAAACTCTTTGTTCCAGCAGCTCGCCTTTACGTCAGCGCACACAGGAGGAAGCACTAGCAAACAATATGATACACTATAAACACTATAAAACAGGTCAGAAATAAATAAAGTACCAGGTCGGTATAAGTGTAAGATAAACTAAGTGTCGAGTACCAGATGGGTTTACCGGTTGATGATGATAATACAGTATAATAATACAATGTAACAAAATAAGTAATGAGCAGAGGTGCATGTGCTGTCGAGAGTAATGGAGGTTTATAATATCAATAAATAAGAAAAACTAACATGGGAAACTAATATTGCACGGGAGTATTAACACAGAATATCGCTCAGTTATTCAAGTATTGCAGAGATGTTAATGATCGATGTCCAGTTTAGTGACTTCGGGTCAGACAGACTGACACTTAGAGGGAGGAGTTAAAGAGTCTGATGGCCACAGGCAGGAGTGACTTCCTGTGGCGCTCTGTGGTGCATTGTGGGGGGACGAGTCTTCCGCTGAAGGTGCTCCTTTGCTTGACCAGCAGGTCAATAGTCCAGTATCCATAGTCCTCCTCCTCTGGAGGTCCGTCAGCGCGTGTTTCACCACGGCACATCTGGTTTTCCAGATCTGTACACACACAATGCTGATGAGCGGCTGAAGCAGGTCTTTTAGTTTCGGAGGCATTTTGTCTTCCAGGAGTCCATACAAGGAGGTCCAGACCCCCTGAGCCCTGTAGCAGTCCATCAGGAGGGGCAGTCGTGTCTCATCGGAGTTACAATAGATCACTGGACAGACTTTAGCGGCGACACAACTCCAGGAGAATCAAAAATCCCTGTAAGTGAGTTTGTACCAGGGGCCACGTCTGTCCCGGCCCCGTCTCTTCTGCCACCGCGAGAGATCTCCGGCCCAGAGAGCATCAGATGGCAGCACTCACATCTTTAACAAACTGACCCCCCAGCTCTAAAGCTCCCAGACCCCCAAAGCCCCTGCTTTTAAACTGCAGCTCCCTTCAGTCCACACACTGTTCGCTGAGCTGGAGCACCATTTTGTGTGAAGGGAGGAAGAGGAGTTTGGACAGGATGAAAGTTTTGACGACGTTAAATCTCGATTTATAATTAGTCTACATTACATTCTTTGTTGCAGATGGTCAAACCCAGAAGTTTAACGTCTTGTTTTACAAGTAGATTACAGTTTCTTCGATACATTTAACAAGTTTCCTAAACTCTTAACGCACCAACACGCCTGAAACACACAACTGGTAAAATGGTTAATTTCATGCTCAAAGTCACACGTCGTAAACTAAAACCCCCAAAACTGATTTTCAAAATACAATAATAAACTAAACACACAATACAAAACACTGCAAACATGTTTTACAATCAAATCATTATCCAGAACACGAACACACACGTTCTCTTCCAACAGGAACATTTAGTCAGTCACAAGAAACCCAGGATCACACTGTGTCAGGTCTGCCCTGATACAGCAGACAGCTGTTATTGATCGCAGATTGAGTTTCTTTTGAAGCCTCTACGTCGTCGTTTCGTCGGGTTTAGTAAATGCAGGCGTTTTGTTCCTTTTGCTGCAGAGATTCAATACAAAAACTGAACGACCACCTCAGAGTAGCTTCATAAAATGTCCAGTTTATGTAAAAAACACAGAACTGCTGCAGTGAAGAGTTTATTTGCAAAAGGACATTAGTGCAAGATATACAAACAGAGAAAGACAAAGTAATCTTCTGATCTGCCCGCTCTTCTGCATCACACCTGATGTCTTCTGCAAGGCATCATGGGAAGAGTCTGTTGGCAGTGATCAGCTGCGGTTTATATAACTGCAATCAGCTGTTTCTCATTAGCGATGGGATAAAATACAGGAATATATCTGTGTTTGCAGCTGTTCGCGTTGACTTCAGCCTGTATAAGTTACGTTCAGAACATGTCATCTGTTCTGACATGCGGCGTGAACGCGTTTGGAAATCTGACTGTAAAGTTGTTTTGGTCTCGGTCGAGCTCGTGTGTAAAAGAAGCTCAAGCAAGTGTGTGAAGTGTTCAGCCCACAAAGACGGATGCTGTGCTAACGCGTTAAGAGTTTAGGAAACTTGTTAAAGGTCCCGTGTGTCGCTCTCTGCTCCGGCAGGATTTAGTTTCGCTCCGGAAGCAGCTCATTCAGACTCAAATGATTGGTTCAAACATCCATCTGGTTTTTAACAGTAAGCTGCCAGCTTCGGCGCGTGTCCTGCACGCGTGCCCGAGACGAGACTGGCAGAGTTGATTACATTAATTAGAGGATTAATAGCCAGGATGTGTACAGCAGGACTCAGAGGACAGCCCCGCTTCCAGAGACTCGCCCCCGGTCTGCATGAATCGTGGACTTGGACAGACCTCCACCTTTAGCTCGGCTACAAAGCGCTCAGACAGAAAGATGTTGTGATGCAGCTGATGACAGGAGGAACAGGAAGTCGCAAAATCGGATTTTATTATAAAAACCATCAAGTCTGTAATACCTGACACATAATAATAATAATAACTGCAGTAAATACAAAGTTTCTGTTCGTCCAACAAGACGCGTCCTGTCCATCCAGGAGGACGAGGAGGAGGAGGAGGAAGGTCGGGGGTCGTCATGCAGAGCTGTCACTCAGCCTGCTGCTGCGGACTTCCTTCCACTGCAGAACCTGATTGGACAACGTCTCCACCTGCGCCACCTGAGCCAGTAACTGGGCCAGAGACGAATTCTGATACAGAGAGAGACGGCGAGTTTAGATGAAGAAGAATAAAAACACGCCGTCGTGCGGTCATACCACACGACGGCGTGTTACTGGTTTACAGTGATGTCATGTGACTGACCAGCTGAGCGAGGCGGTCTCTGGCGGTGGGGCGGCAGCGGACCGAGCTCAGCTTCTCCTCCAGAGTCTCTATGAAGTCCAGCAGCATCTTCACGGCGTCCACCACAAACCTGAAGCACAACAAACATTTACAGCACAGACCGGGACACACGGGTCTCCTGTGCAGCCCTGGACCCAGTCTGGGTCGGACCCAGGATCGGCCAGAATCTCTCCAGGCTGAACCGCAGGCAGACGCCTGCACCCTGATCAGTTTAAAAGGCGAACCCAACCAAACTACACTCAAAAAACCCCTCATTTACTCCGCTGGATCCATCCAGCAGATCCGTTTCTTTGACCTCTAACAGAACATGTGATCAACAAACAGCTGATCACAGGAAGTGCCGTTTGTGTCGGAGCACAAGTGACAGAAGTATCTGGTCTGACAGAACGGTTTCAGCTCAGGAACAGAGTCTCCATCAGTTCATCTGCGTCACAGATAAATAAAAGGTGGTCGTTTGTTTAAAATAACTACAGGATATTTCGGCCGTGACTGTGGCTGAGGCGTTGTGACAGGAGTTACCTGTGCAGGTGAGCCTGAACGGGCAGGTTGGTGCGACCCAGCGGTCTCATCAGTCTCTGCCTCAGGCTGTTCTGATCCTTCAGGAGGTCCTGCAGGTGACCGCAGAACACCTGCAACATCTGGAACCTGCGAGCTGCAGGAGCAGAGACACAAACTAACGTTCAGTCTGACTGTAACCAGATGTTCAGTGTTTCTCTTCATCATCAGATCTCACGTTCAGACTCAAACCAGCAACACGTCGGCCCGTCTCTCGGTACCGTCTCACTTCCTGTCTGCGGCGCTCAGCTGCGAGCCCATTGGTTCCCGCTGAAGACTTAAATATCTTTTAAAAACACAGATCTGTAGTTTCCTGTTTAAAAGCAGCGTTCAGGCTGCTCGCTGTAGTTTCTATCAGACCAACAGCAGGAAACGGAGCGTCTGTCGGGGACTACTTCCAGCGGCGGATGAATCCACATGTGGCGCTGTAGTGAGTGTTTGGGGCGGCAGGACGGTGTGTGTGGGGCGGAGTCAGAATAAACTACAGTGTGTGTGTTCGTGGTGATGAAGGTGCAGCAGAGCGGCTCGCTGATGTGTTTTAATAGTTTCTGGACGACGACGGAGGAAGAAGATCCATCAGCTGTGACTCACACACACACACACACACACACACACACACACCTGTTACCTGTTCGTTCAGCGCCGGTCTGAGTCTGAACGCGTTGGCAGGAAGATCAGACTGAATGCCTGAAACAAATCAAACAAATCTCACCGAGGTGGAATCTGTGCGCGACGTCGGCGCTCTCCCTCTCCGTCCTCAGCAGCTCCAACTCCAGCTGCAGCTGCAACCAACACACGAAACTTCAAACCAGAAGAAAGACGAACTCTAATAATCTGCCAACAGTCCAGATCATCGGGACAGATCCAGAGAGTCAGACGGCTTTTCTGAATCAACTATTAAAAAAAGGGGGCAGAAAGAAGGAAAAGCAGAACATTTTGATGTTTCTGGCTGAATATTCCCGCACATTTCCAGCTCTGTCGTTTCATTCTGGGACTCCACTCGAGTCGGTCCTAATTTATCTGATATGGCCCTGAACGCGGCAGGAAATCAGGGAACGCATAAAAAGGTCCCGTTTAATGTTTGAGATCACACACTTTGAATAAGAATCAATAAATCGTGGCTTATGTCTCGTTATCTGAAGTCCAGCGTAAACAACTGTTTTTTTTTAATAAAACAAATATGACGTTAATTATTTCAAGGCCTGGAAAAAGACTCATTCCGGACTTTTCCAGGCCCTCGGATAAACAGGAAGGGACATCACGCCGAAGCCTACCTCGTCCAGCCGTCTCTGCGTTCTGATTCGCTGTTCAGCCTCGTGCAGGTGAGAAGAGAAGGCGGGACTCAGCCTGGAAGAGGCGGAGTCTATTTGCTCCTGAGGACAGGTAGAGAGGAACAGCGTCAGACGAACACGCGTCTCATGTCCTGATACAGAAGCAGAACTAAAGTTATCTTCGTCCAGAGTTTACAGGAACGGACAGGACTGGGCGGCCATGTTGGAACATGGCCGACAGAATAAGGTCAGACCTGAGACACGGCTCCTCTGCAGACACATCTGGCCAGCAGGCTGGCAGCCGGAGTCACGGGGCACAGGGACAAATCCCACGGGTGCATCTGAAACAGACGGGGACAACGTGAACCACGGGACAACGTGAACCACACAGAGACAGAAACAATGTGAACCACAGGGACAACGTGAACCACGGGGACAACGTGAACCACGGGGACAACGTGAACCACACGGGGACAGGGACAACGTGAACCACACGGGGACAGGGACAACGTGAACCACGGGGACAGGGACAACGTGAACCACGGGGACAACGTGAACCACACGGGGACAGGGACAACGTGAACCACGGGGACAACGTGAACCACGGGGACAGGGACAACGTGAACCACAGGGACAACGTGAACCACGGGGACAGGGACAACGTGAACCACAGGGACAACGTGAACCACATGGACAATGTGAACCACGGAGACAATGTGAACCACAGGGACAATGTGAACCACACAGAGACAGAAACAATGTGAACCACAGGGACAATGTGAACCACACAGAGACAGGGACAATGTGAACCACGGAGACAACGTGAAGCACAGGGACAACGTGAAGCACAGGGACAGGGACAACGTGAACCACGGGGACAGAAACAATGTGAACCTTGGGGACAATGTGAACTACAGGGACAATGTGAACCACGGAGACAATGTGAACCACAGGGACAACGTGAACCACGGCGACAATGTGAAGCACAGGGACAACGTGAACCACAGACAGAAACAATGTGAAGCACAGACAGAAACAATGTGAACCACAGGGACAATGTGAACCACACAGAGACAGGGACAACGTGAACCACGGGACAATGTGAACCACACAGAGACAGAAACAATGTGAACCACAGGGACAATGTGAACCACACAGAGACAGGGACAACGTGAACCACGGGGACAATGTGAACCACACAGAGACAGAAACAATGGGAACCACAGGGACAATGTGAACCACATGGACAAATCCCACTGGTGCATCTGAAACAGACAGGGACAATGTGAAGCACGGGGACAACGTGAACCACAGGGACAACGTGAACCACACAGAGACAGGGACAACGTGAACCACGGGGACAGAAACAATGTGAACCACATGGACAATGTGAACCTTGGGGACAATGTGAACCACAGGGACAGGGACAATGTGAACCTTGGGGACAATGTGAACCACGGGGACAGAAACAATGTGAACCACATGGACAATGTGAACCACAGGGACAATGTGAACCACAGACAGAAACAATGTGAACCACAGGGACAATGTGAACCACAGACAGAAACAATGTGAACCACAGGGACAATGTGAACCACAGACAGAAACAATGTGAACCACAGGGACAATGTGAACCACAGGGACAATGTGAACCACAGACAGAAACAATGTGAACCACAGACAGAAACAATGTGAACCACAGGGACAATGTGAACCACAGACAGAAACAATGTGAACCTCAGGGACAATGTGAACCACAGACAGAAACAATGTGAACCACAGGGACAATGTGAAGCACAGACAGAAACAATGTGAACCACAGGGACAATGTGAACCACAGACAGAAACAATGTGAACCTCAGGGACAATGTGAACCACAGACAGAAACAATGTGAACCACATGGACAATGTGAACCACACAGAGACAGGGACAATGTGAACCTCAGGGACAACTTGAAGCACAGCTGTTCGGTACATTCGGATGTTTTTGTCAGTAAACTTCAATATCAGCTTACCCAGAAAGATAGCGGTGCTTGTAGCTTAGCCGCTGGCCTTCCAGCAGGAGCTAAGCGTTAAGACTCCGGGAACAGAAGAACAGGTATATAAACCAGAACTTAATCTACGCAGTTGATCTGTGCTGTGCTGCACATAAGCCGAACTGCAGGGTGGTTCCTAAAGACACCAAATCCCGCCGTACTTTCCTCCGGCAGCTCTGTGTGTTAAGCAGAAAACGAGATAAGTTTAGACTTAAAATGTTTAAATGCGAGGTTGCGAGGAAACGGCGCGGTTAACAGTTGCCTTCTGTCGCTGGAAACAACCGGAAAGTGGAGGGGGTTTTTTTTACGGTAACACTGGCTCCGTTAGCAGACTAGTAGCTGCACGCTGAACCACAAAGAGTTTAGTAAGAGTTTGGTGTTTCTTCTTACCGTTTATAAAGCAGAGTCTCCTGAAAAACAACAACAACAACGGCTCCAACTGAACCCGCCCGATCATTTGTCTTCTTCTTCTTCTTCTGCTGCTGCTGCTGTTGCTTCTTCTTCTTCTTCGAGGTTTAACGGCAGCGTCGCGTTGCTGCCCCCTTCTGGACTTAGTTAACTCCTACAGTTTCCGGTATCACGTGACGCGTGGAACGTAACGAAGTACATTTACTCATGTACTTGTACTTTACTTGAGTATTTCCGTTTCCCGCTGCTTTCTACTTTTGATAACTTCAGTTGCTTTGCAGATTCAGATGAATAATATGAAATACAAATCAACAAATAAATGATGTATCATTACAGGTTAGAGCTAAACTTTATTGATCCCTGAAGGGAAACTCTTTGTTACAGCAGCTCGTCTTTACGTCAGTGCACACAGGAGGAAGTACTAGCAAACAATATGATACACTATAAAACTATAAAACTATAAAACAGGTCAGAAATAAATAAAGTACCAGGTGGGTTTACCTGTTGATGATGATAATACAGTATAATAATACAATGTAATAAATTAGTAATAAGTAATAAGCAGAGGTGCATGTGCTGTCGAGAGTAATAGAGGTTTATAATATCAATAACACAGTATTACACAGAATATTGCACAATCATTATTAATTATGGCAGAGATGTTAATGATCGATGTCCAGTTTAGTGACTTCGGGTCAGACAGACTGACACTTAGAGGGAGGAGTTAAAGAGTCTGACTTCCTGTGGCGCTCTGTGGTGCATTGTGGGGGGACGAGTCTTCCGCTGAAGGCGCTCCTTTGTTTGACCAGCACGTCATGGAGCGGGTGGGAGACGCCGTCCAAGATGGCGTGTGGTTTACCCAGCGTCCTCCTCTCTGACGCCACCGCCAGAGAGTCCAGCTCCACCCCACAATGTCACCGGCCTCACGGATCAGTTTGTTGAGTCTGTTGGCGTCCGCGCCCTCAGCCTGCTGCCCCAGCATGCAACAGCATACAGGACAGCACCGGCCGCCACAGACTCATAAAACATCCTCAGCATCGTCCGGCAGATGTTGAAGGACCTCAGCCTCCTCAGGAAACAGAGGCGGCTCTGGCCCTTCCTGTAAACAGCCTGAGTGTTCTTGGTCCAGTCCAGTTTATTATCCAAGTGTACTCCCAGGTACTTGTAGTCCTCCACAGTGTCCACACTGACCCCCTGGATGGAAACCGGGGTCGCTGGTGCCTCGGCCCTCCGTAGATCCACAACCAGCTCCTTAGACTTAGTCGCATTGAGCTGCAGATGGTTCTGCTCGCACCATGAGACCAAGTTCCCCACCAGTGATGAACACATGAATTAGAATCCAATAATATAATATATATTATTCTGCGTAATGAGTACTTTGGCACTTTAAGTACATTTTGATGCTGAGACTTTTGTACTTGCACTGAAGTAATGTTTTGAATGCAGGACTTTACTTGTAGCAGAGGATTTCTTCACGGTGGTTTGACGAGCCGCAGCCTCCATTTGGCTGCAGTGAAGACATTCCCGCTCACCAGTCCCTTTATTATTCACACCTGTACTTTCTGTCTGCCACGTGGTCAGAAAACTGTGGCAGACTGTACAGAACCAGGACCCAGAGGTGCGACCACGTCACACCTGGTTCAGCCTCTTCACATCGGCTCCCTGTTGGTTTCAGGATCGACTTTAAGATCTTGTTGATTGCTTTTAAGGCTCTTCATGGCTCCAGATTATATCTTAGACCTTGTAATCCCTTATGAACCTTCACGTAGTCTGAGATCTTCGGGCAGGGGTCTCCTGTCTGTTCCTGAGTCCAGGACGGAAACTAAGGGGGACGGAGCTTTGGCCATCAGGGCCCCGAGGCTCTGGATCGACCTGCCCGAAGACATCAGGCTGTCTGAGTCAGCGTCTTCGTTTAAGTCTCGTCTCAAAACACATTTTTATCTGAAAGCAGATCCTGATTTTACCTGAACTGTTTATTTTATTGCTTTTATGTATTTTATTTCTTTATATTTCGTCATTCACTGTGGTGTTTTATTTTTCTTGTTGTGAAGCACTTTGTACTTTGTTTTGATAAGCGCTCTATAAATAAAGTTTTATTATTTTATTATTATTATTATGTTCCTCTGTATTCTCTTCAAACTAAATGGTCGACAAACAAACTCATGATCTATTTTTCAAAACTACTGATAAATGGCAGAATAAAAACCACTTAAACCTGTAAGAAATACAATCTGTTAAAAGTTAAAAGGTTTCTTTCTGTGACTTTTATTGATTTAAACGCTTCTTTGTTTGTTCCTGTCTGCGTAGACCGACCATGTGAGAAGTGCGCATGCCCAGGAGAAGTGACGTAGCGTCTCTCCGCTGTTCCCATTGGCTGTCCCAGCTCCCGCAGCCGTCCCGTCCCGTCTGCGCTTCAATCTTCATCTTTTAGTTTTATTCACACATTCGATCCGATAATATTTAGATTTAGATTTCGGACGGAAAGGACGCCATTTTAATGTTCGCTTCAAAGTAAGTAAAACCGCCCCGTTATACCTGTTTGCTGAGCTGTTTCTACGGA
The DNA here is from genome assembly GCA_027580175.1 of Siniperca scherzeri. NCBI lineage: Eukaryota > Metazoa > Chordata > Actinopteri > Centrarchiformes > Sinipercidae > Siniperca > Siniperca scherzeri. The sequence goes on from CM050850.1 coordinate 29,296,816, forward strand.
GGCTAGCTGTTAGCACGCTAACGCTACTGAGCTAACGTAGCTGTGTGTTAGCTTCTTCAACAGATTAGCTAGCTTACTGACGAGCTAATGTAGCTAGCCGCTCCAGCCTGTTGCTTGTTGTAGATGACTCTGTCCTCTGCAGGGACATCAGCTGATCCCGTCACACCGAGAGGAAGAGGAGCGCCGCCGCCAGCTGATCCCAGGACGGAGAGCGAGCACCGCCTGTCTGACACGAACTCTGCCATTAGCTTCACCTTAGCTCGAGTTTTTCTGCTGTAGATCGATACAGGAGCTGGTCTACAGGAGCTGGTCTACAAGAGCTGGTCTACAGGAGCTGGTCTGCAGTGCAGGAGCTGGTCTACAGGAGCTGGTCTACAGGAGCTGGTCTGCAGGAGCTGGTCTGCAGGAGCTGGTCTGCAGGGTGCTGGTCTACAGGAGCTGGTCTACAGGAGCTGGTCTGCAGGGTGCTGGTCTACAGGAGCTGGTCTACAGGAGCTGGTCTGCAGTGCAGGAGCTGGTCTGCAGGAGCTGGTCTACAGGAGCTGGTCTACAAGAGCTGGTCTACAGGAGCTGGTCTACAGGAGCTGGTCTGCAGTGCAGGAGCTGGTCTGCAGGAGCTGGTCTGCAGGGTGCCGGTCCTCAGGAAGGCCCGTCAGGTGGAGCTGCACTGACCGACAGAGGGCTGCCCGGCTGCACGTCCACATGGGGAACAGTGCACTGAAGTCCCACCTGGAAACCTCCCAGAAGACCGGGGTGTTCCAGCTGACAGCGAAGGGGCTGCAGGAGGTGAGACACGTGTCCCCGAAGGCGTCCTGTTGACAGTTAAACACTGATCTGATTCGTTCTGACGGAGCTGATCCAGGCACAGAAACAAGCCGCCGTTTTCACCAAAAACACGGGCGCCGAAGTCACGGCAGGTCGTGTAACTACGCTCGATGTGACCCTGTCTCGAACGGCAGGGCCGTGAGACGGTCAGAGACCAGCAGCGGAAACGGGACAACGCGTCGGCTGGTCTCTGGAGGTGCGACACGGGTTTGGCTCTAAAACCGTCGGTGAAGCGATTCGCTGGTCGGTTCAAATCCCCGGCAGCTGTTTTCACAGCAGGCTAAATGTTAAAGTAAGAAGAAGCTTCGCGGCTTCAAACCCGGCAGCTCGGTGACGCCTGGAGCCGAAGCCCCCCCTCGCCCCCCCTCGCCGAGTTTAGCCGCCAGACGTGACGTCGTCGGCCCCGAACCGGCGAACAGGCCTTCTCTGTTCGCTGAGTAATAATCAGATCGATCCACAGCGAAACGGGATCGCTAGCTGCGTCGTCGACGCCTTCGAACCAGAAACCGCAGCCGCTGCGCTCTCTCCTAACCGCTGTCTGTCTGTGTGTGTGTGTGTGTGTGCGAGGTCAGGGGTCAGGGGTCAGAGGTCACGCTGTGAGCTTTCCTCCTCTGTTTCAGTTTCCAGAGGAGCTGCAGAGACTCACCGGAAACCTGCGGACGGTGGATCTGTCGGGGAACAGGATCGAGGTTCTTCCTGCCGCCATCGGGAACTTCCTGCAGCTCAAGAGCCTGACGCTCAACTCCAACCGGCTCAGTGAGTGTTCGGTGCCTGACGGCGCCGACGTGTTGACTGCTGATCATTATTACCGATCGGTAGTCTCCGTCAGTCGACTCATCGTTTCATCTCTGGTGGAAATAAGTGATTTGTGTCATTAAGGTCAGAAGTTATTGATCACGTCTCATGAAGGAGGAGTCGCTGTGATGTATCCGATCATCTGATCAATACATCCAGGAAGCACCGGCACCAGCACTCCTCGCGGTCCTAAAGCGAGCTCCTTTAGCGGAGCGGGGTTATTGGACGCGATGCTGCGTCCAATAAGGATTCGTGCATCTCGTTATTCTTCTTCGTGTGTTTTGAGTGACTGTGTGGAAGGTTCGCTGGGCGGCTGCTCACGACCGCCTCCGTCCTCAGAGCCTCGATTCAAAGACAAACCCCCCCCAGAAACCCTTTAGCAGGGAGCAAACGTTAGAAAGCTCAGGAGCAGCAGCAGAGCAGGAAGTAGATGTCTCGTGGACAGAGGAGAGACGCAGTGTCAGGAAGACAAAGTTAGACTGTAACATGCATGAAGAAGGGGGGGGGGGCGTCTGATGGAGGTCCAGCCCCGAAACGTCTTAATGCAGGTCAGACAGCGTGCAGGGAGACGGGCTCAGAGAGAGAGACACAGGGAGACAGACAGAGACGGACACAGGGAGACGGACACAGGGAGACAGACACAAAGAGACAGAGACACAAAGAGACAGAGAGACGGACACAGAGAGACGGACACAGGGAGACAGAGAGACGGACACAGGGAGACGGACACAAAGAGACAGAGACACAAAGAGACAGAGAGACGGACACAGAGACGGACACAAAGAGACAGAGACACAAAGAGACAGAGACACAAAGAGACAGAGAGCGGACACAGAGAGACGGACACAGGGAGACAGAGAGACGGACACAGGGAGACCGACACAAAGAGACAGAGAGACACAAAGACACAGAGAGACGGACACAGAGAGACGGACACAAAGAGACAGAGAGACACAAAGAGACAGAGACGGACACAGGGAGACGGACACAGGGAGACGGACACAGAGAGACGGACACAAAGAGACAGAGAGACACAAAGAGACAGAGACGGACACAGGGAGACAGGGAGACGGACACAGAGAGACGGACACAGGGAGACAGAGAGACGGACACAGGGAGACAGAGAGACAGACAGAGAGACGGACACTACACGCCGCTCCTGCGTCCGCTGGCCTCCATGTTTAGTTGGGTGAGATCTTTAAAACCTGAAGAGGACAGATCTGGTGTTGGTGTCTTCCAGCTCGCCGTCCTCTCAGAACCAGCACAGCAGAGTGAAACACGCATTAACGTCCAGGTGTCTGCTGTGTCTCTGTCCTCAGGCTGCGTCCCCGCTGAGATCTCCAGGCTGAAGAAGCTGGAGACTCTGAGTCTGAATGGGAACCGGATCCAGCAGCTGCCCCCCGCTCTGGGCCAGCTCAAAGCTCTGCGGACCCTCAACCTGTCCGGGAACCAGATCTCAGAGTTCCCCTCCGGACTGGGAACCCTGAGGCATCTGGACCTGCTGGACCTGTCCCGCAACCAGATCCACCTCGTCCCCGCAGAGGTTTCGGAGCTGCAGGCCATCGAGATCAACCTCAACCAGAACCAGGTACCGCAGGTCTCGCAGTCCGAATCAGAGGACCGAGAAACACCGAACGCAGCACGTTAGCAGAACGGCAAAGTGAACCTGGGTCTGACCGCGGGCCCGGAGGTCCGAGCGCCCCCCGTCTGTGAGAGCAGGGCTCATTTTCACACAGACAGAACCAGAACCAGAACCGTCTCCTCAGCACTCGTCACGTGTGCGTCCAAATCTAGTTTCAACCCTCAAACTGGATTTCTATCGAACGAATGTCTCCGTGAGCTGATCCAGGTTTCGGGCCGGTCTGGATGTTGTTATGTTTGCTCTTCTCTCCTTCATCCTCCTCCTCTTCCTCCTCTTCCTCCTCCAGATCTCCGTGCTGTCGGCGGAGGTGTCTCGGTGTCCCCGTCTGAAGGTCCTCCGTCTGGAGGAGAACTGTCTGGAGCTGTCCTCCATCCCTCAGTCCGTCCTGAAGGACTCCCAGGTGTCTCTGTTCTCTCTGGAGGGAAACCTGTTCGAGGTGAAGAATCTCAGAGACCTGGAGGGATACGACAAGGTCAGGACTACTTCCTGTCACGCAGCGTGACACCATATCATATTAAATCCAGCGACAGTAACTAGAGTCTCTGGTGGTCTGTATAGGTCTCTGGTGGTCTGTTGTGGTCTGTAATGGTCTGTTGTGGTCTGTAATGGTCTCTGGTGGTCTCTGGTGGTCTGTTGTGGTCTGTAATGGTCTCTGTTGTTTCCTCCTCAGTACATGGAGCGTTTCACGGCCACCAAGAAGAAGTTCGCCTGAAGACGCTCGACGGCGAGTCTGGACCCCAGAGCACCACCTGGAGGCGGGGTCAGCTGAGACTCCGCCCACCGCCGTTGCTTCTTCTTCTTCTTCTGCTGCTAAAAACAGGCCTCACACCGCCTGGACAGACCGAGACAGGCAGACGGCGCTAACACGAGAGAAGAAGCGAAGCGACACGTCTGAACGTCATTAACAGCTTCTCCGATCTTTAACTTTAGCGTTCGTCTCTTTCAATGACTCTTTAAGCGTCTGCGCGGCTGATTCCCAGCATGCCGTTCGCCGCCGCGGTTGAACGTCCGGAGCTCGTTTCCACCAGCGGGAGGAAGAAAGGAATCTCTGGCGGTTTCTTCAGTCTCTGGGTTTTGGACAAAAATCAGGATTGGCAGATTAATCGATATGAAAATGATTATTAGAAGTAAAAAAATACGCAAATTCAAAATGAAGTAAGTTTAAACCCGACTTGGTGTTTGATGACAGTTAGTTCTGCTTTGCAGTAATCGGTCAATGTTGCGATATCGATCCGTTTTCTGGGAGATCGGTCGAGGAATGGTCGGTGGGTCGTTATTGAACCTGACGGTTCTCTTCGAGGCGAGTGAGCGGAGCTCCCGCGTGAGATGAAACGCGAGGATCCGGTGGAAATGAGTTTCTGGATCCGATCCGTTGGCGTGGAAACGTTCGTTCCTCCCGATTTGAGCCGCGGTCAAAGTGAAGTCATCGGTCGGAGCTTCGCGGGATCGACCGGCCCGCAGACTGCGGGAGCTCGGAGCGCCGGAGGTGCGGTTTCTTCTTCTTCTTCTTCTCGTCTTTAAATGCAGCGAACGACGAACAGAGTTCGGTTCCGGAGCAGAGCCCTGATGTTTGCGCTTCCTGTCCCGTTCAACGAGCACCGACTGCGGTCCAGACTGGTCGCCTCGTTTCACCTCCTGCTCGCAGAAATCAGCTGTCTGTGTTTTTCGTTCATTTCGCGGCGTTCAGAGTCTTTCATCGCTCTTGTGTTTATTATCTGAGTGTTGGTAGTTTCACCTGCAGCAATAAACGTTTTAAAGACTGGTCGCGTGTCGTCTGTAAAGTAACTGAAGCTTCAGATGGACGAAGTGAAGGAGGAAGAACTTCGCAGCATGGATGAAGAAGAAGTCTGTACCTGAGCTCTGACGTCACGCCACCAGGTGGCGGTCATGCGCACTGAGTCCTCCGTCCTTCTCTCCCGCAACACACACACACACACACACATTCCTAAGGAAGCGAGTCCAGCAACTAGCGTCGAGCTAGACGGAATGTGAGCTACACTTCCGGTTCCTCAAGTTATAAATATAAATGTTTAATAGTAATTTGATTTATAGAATAAAAGCACAAACGTGTATGAAACAAACGTTTAACTCTCGTCTTGTTTGTGGCGGTTAGTCAGCTAAAGCTTCCTGTTTGGAAAATAAAAATTAAGTTTTAAAAATGTGTGTAAATTGATGTGTTTATGTATAAAAGAAAATTAAAGTTCGGAAACAGAATGAACTGATTATAAATGAAATATAAACCGCCCTGTAGTAGCCTTAAAAATACCGATGTATTACTAAATAATAAGACTAAATATTTCTCTATATGTTCTGTGCAACTTTAGCTTCACTGTGTTGCAGAATGACAAGAAATGCTCCTTGAGCCTTGATAAACTTTTGTTTTAATAAACGACACCTGGAATACAAGATGTATGTAAAAGGTCAAAAAAAAAAAACTTGCTGGTTTTATTTTGAAGGCAGTTCCGCATCGTTTCCGGCGTGGTCGTGCTTGAACGCGTGCGGCTTCACGCAGCTTCACGCACGCAGAGCCGCTGCGCACTGAGGCGGCGTTTGATAACAAACTTCCACGAACTTTTCTGCGGTTTCATCTCCTGCGGGGACCGAAAACACGAACTCCCGTCGGTTTTCAAACTGTCGGTTTTTGATTCGCTCCTCTGAGACGGATCCTCCTCTGTGAAATTAGCGGGTTTTTAACTCCGAATCTGCCTCCAATCTCGCGTTTTTCCTCCGGTGGAAATCCTGTTTGTCCAGCTGGAAATGGGGCTTCAGTGAAGGAGGGGAGACCGAGCCGAGCCGAGCCGAGCCGATCTAACCCGGTCAACGCGAATGACGGTTCAAAAGCTCCACATGCAGAAACAATGAGAAGATGAAGCCGGTTCTGTGGATTCTGCTGTTTTTCCTACGGAGTCATGAAGGGACGTGTGGAGCTGGTGAGTGTCAACGGACCGAACAAAGCTCGGAGATAAATCGCTGGTTCGGTTACATCGAAGTCGCTGTGCGCTAAAGAGGCCGCTTTTTCCGTTTTCTGTGAAGTTGACGAGGCCGAACTCCATTCGAAAGATTTCAAATTTTGAAGTTTTGTAACTTTTCGGCAAATATTACCATCTGATAAAAGTAATCTAAAGATTTTAAGTAAACCTTCGCGAGCCTCCAGTCTGCTCGGCGGACGTCCGACACACCGAGCACCTGCCCGGTGAGCAGCCTGCATTAGATTAGATTAGATTAGGTCGTTACACATGTTCAAGTACAAGGCAACGAAATGCAGTTTAGGTCGAACCAGAAGCGCAATAAGCGAAGTGCAGGATTAGCAAAAGCCTCAAAATCTAAGTGAAATAAGTTGCTTATTGGTTCGTTGTATGTGTGCCGAATTAACCGGGAGACTCGTGCTAAAATGAAAGAGGTCCAAGATGCGTCTGTGCCTGCGCGTGAGCGAGCTAACAAGTAAAAGCATCTTAATTTTCAACATTTTCGAATGGAGTTCAGCGTGAGGACCCAGTCAAACAGCAGCCACTGGGCATTTATGCAGTGGCTGCTGTTTATCACACTTTAACAGCACACTTCTGAACTCATTCTTTAATAAGAAAATACTTAATAAATAAATAAATAAGTAATATTTAATAAAATGCTAAACTTCATTGTGTTTTTGCAGCAGAAAATAAAGAAGAACAGATTAAGTGTCGAGTCAGTGGTTAACTGCAGTAACAACACCATCACCCAGTGCTCAGATCTGCCAACTTTCCACCTGAGAGCTTTAAACTTCCTTCCTCCACGTGACCCGTGAGCTCAGACCCTGGATCAGCTTTACAGACAGAGGTCAGAGGTCACGTGATGCTGACCTCTGACCTCTGACGCTGATTTGTAGAAACATTTAAAGGAAGAAAACATAAAAACAAAACAATGAAATCAGTGTGACGAAGCTGTGAGGGCTCTGTGTGTGTGTGTGTGTGTGTGTGTGTGTGTGTGTGTTAACAGCTACACACACACACACACACACACACACACACACACACACACACACACACACTCGCTCTGTGCAGCTGCAGTTCAGGCTGTGTTTTCAGACTGAACACTGGATTGTTGAGTGAGCTGCTGATGGACGCTACTGTCCCACAATGCAACGCAACGCACGCAGGAAATGGAGGAGCAACAAGATGTTGAGTAAACGGCGGCGTGTTGACGGTGGAGAGCGAGTTCAGCCGCTACGAGCGTAACGCACCAACCTGCGAGGACGAAGAAGAGTGTGCGCAAGAGAAAAGACGATGTCTCTGGTTCTGCTGGAGTTACAGGACATGATGGACCTGTGGAGGACTGGGGGACTGGTCTGGCTGGTCAGGCTGGTCTGCCTGGGGGGACTGGTCTGGCTGGTCAGACTGGGGGAACTGGTCAGGCTGGGGGAACTGGTCTGGCTGGGGGGACTGGTCAGACTGGGGGACTGGTCTGGCTGGGGGAACTGGTCAGACTGGGGGAACTGGTCTGGCTGGTCAGGCTGGGGGAACTGGTCTGGCTGGGGGAACTGGTCTGGCTGGTCAGACTGGGGGAACTGGTCAGGCTGGGGGAACTGGTCTGGCTGGTCTGGCTGGGGGAACTGGTCTGGCTGGTCAGGCTGGGGGAACTGGTCAGGCTGGGGGAACTGGTCTGGCTGGGGGAACTGGTCTGGCTGGTCAGACTGGGGGAACTGGTCTGGCTGGTCAGGCTGGGGGAACTGGTCAGACTGGGGAACTGGTCTGGCTGGGGGACTGGTCTGGCTGGGGGGACTGGTCTGGCTGGGGGAACTGGTCTGGCTGGTCAAACTGGGGGAACTGGTCTGGCTGGGGGAACTGGTCTGGCTGGTCTGGCTGGTCAGACTGGGGGAACTGGTCAGGCTGGGGGGACTGGTCTGGCTGGTCAGACTGGTCAGGCTGGGGGAACTGGTCTGGCTGGTCTGGCTGGTCTGGCTGGTCAGACTGGGGAACTGGTCTGGCTGGGGGAACTGGTCTGGCTGGTCAGAGTCACGTTTTCTCTTCATGAGTTTCTGGAAGCTTCGTTTGGATGAAACTTGACTTTTGTTAAAGAAGTTCCAGATGCAGCTGTAACACAGTCCTGTCCTCTTCCTCCTCCTCTTCCTCTTCCTCCTCCTCCTCCTCCTCCTCCTCCTCCTCTTCCTCCTCCTGCTCCTCCCTCTCTCATTTGTCGATCTCTCGTCCTTCCTGCAGGCGTGTTGTTCACGAAGCATCCGTCCAATCAGACGGTGTCTCAGGGGAACGCGGCGAGGCTGGGCTGTGCGGTTCAGGGTCTGACGGAGCCGGACATCGTGTGGATGAAGGACGGAGAGAAGCTCTACAGCACCGACCAGATGTTCATCACGCTGGGAGAGCAGCACTGGGAGACCTACCACAGGTAGCCAGCCAGCCAGCCAGCCAGCCAGTCAGCCAGCCAGCCAGCCAGCCAGTCAGCCAGCGAGCCAGCCAGCCAACCAGTCAGCCAGCCAGTCAGCCAGCCAACCAGTCAGCCAGCGAGCCAGCCAGTCAGCCAGCCTGTCAGCCAGCCAACCAGTCAGCCAGCGAGCCAGTCAGCCAGCCGGCCAGCCAGCCAGTCAGCCAGCCAACCAACCAGTCAGCCAGCGAGCCAGTCAGCCAGCGAGCCAGCCAGCCGGCCAGTCAGCCAGTCAGCCAGTCAGTCAGCCAGTCAGTCAGCCAGTCGGTCAGTCAGCCAGCCAGCCAGCCAGCCAGCCGGCCAGTCAGCCGGTCAGTCAGTCAGCCAGCCAGTCAGCCAGCCAACCAGTCAGCCAGCGAGCCAGCCAGCCAGCCAGCCAGCCAGCCAGCCGGCCAGCTAGTCAGCCAGTCAGTCAGCCAGCCAGCCAGCCAGTCAGCCAGCCAGCTAGTCAGCCAGCCAGCCAGTCAGCCGGCCAGTCAGTCAGCCAGCCAGCCAGCCAGTCAGTCAGCCAGTCAGCCAGTCGGTCAGCCAGTCGGTCAGTCAGCCAGTCAGCCAGCCAGCCGGCCAGTCAGCCAGCCATGACGCTCTTAAAACAGTTGAAAACATCATGAAGTCTGGTGGTGGTCAGAGTGCTGGGCGGGTGTTGTGTTGGTGTCTCTGCTGTTTGATGGTTAAACAGCACATCAGCAGTAAATACAGGCCGCTCGGCTCCTCTTCCTCCTCCTCTTCCTCCTCCCTCTTCCTCCTCCCTCCCGTTCTGTCGTTCCCTCCTGCTTCATCTCGTTCAGACAGACAGACTGAAATAAATCCACAGCGTCTTTTCGTTTAACAAACTTCTCAAATGCATCAGTGTTATTTAACACAAATAAGCCAGAACGTCCTCTCAGTTAAATCCAGCTTAAAATGAGAAAAATTCAAATGCACTTCTGAAGAATCTGAATATTTTAAAATGTATGTTTAATCTTTTGAAACGTGACGGTTTCACTCGGTGCCAGTGTTTGATATTGAAGTTGGAAGCTGTACTTGAACAAGTCGAGTGAGATTTTCCTTCAGTGGGTCGCTTGTTCACCGTAACCTGCGTTTAGAAAGCTCCCTTCTACACGCTGCAGCTCCGTAAGAGTGGAACCCGCTTCCTGCTCGGCCGCTCGCCGCTGCAGCGAGCTTAGGTCGGTCGACCCTGAGGAATCCAGCAGCCGGGCTCACAGCTTTGGCTGATCTGAGATCAGGAGTCTTTACTCTGAGGCCTGAATGTTGCCTCAGAGACTGGCCTCAGGTCTGTCCGGCTCAGCGAGCGGCGGCCGGTTAATCGGCTTTACGCTCAGATTCCTGGACAGACAGAAAAAAACCCAGCGAAGGTCAGAAACAACAGAAACGTTACAGCCGCTCCGATCTGAGCCTGTAAAGATCCTGAACTGGTTTTCCTGAGGCAAGGATACGCTGAGGTGACAGGGACAGGTGCATGCAGGTGATGTCACAGCAGGAAGTCAGTTATCGTAGTTTATCAGCAGGTGGAGCTGCAGCCGTGACTCACAGCTGATGGAGGAGATTAAGACGCTATAAAACAGAGACAGAGTCATGATCTGAGTCAGAAACCTCCTCCTCCCCAGGGTCCTAGCTCCGTCAGGTCTGAACTCTCAGACGTGAAACTCGCATCGAGTCGTTCGGCGCGACTCGCACGTCCAGAGGACGTCGTCGTCTCTGACGTCCGTCCAGAATAAACCTCCAGAAACCAGCTGAGACGCCGGAGAAGAAAGCGGCTGCAGAAGCTGCCTGAGAATCCTGCTGTTTCTGAGTTTCCTTCAGTCTCGCAGTGATCCAGAGACGGCCGTCTGTCCGTCCACGGGTCCACTGCAGACAGGAGCTGCTGACTGCTGGTTCGGCCGCTCTGACGGGACAGTCTGACCGCATGTCAACACGTACAGGCTGAAAGACTCACAGCTAACTCACTGTCTCCATGGCAACATTATATTTGGTGTGACCAGGCCACCGTTTCCATTTTTAAATGAACCTTTTTTTTAAATTTTTAACTCGAAAGACCAAAATAGTGATCCGTTTATTCAGAAGTGTAGTTTGGGATGTCTCTTGGCTTCTTCAGGCAGGTGCACAATGTTTTTGGAATCGCCGTGAAAAACACAAAATGGCTGATTTAACAAACCTTTAAACACACGATAACAACGCCTTCATTTTTTTTTTACAGCGCGTCATCACGCACTTACGCGTCCACAGCGCACGTTAGGTGACTTCTGAAGCAGCTCCGAGTAGCGTTTGTCACGAAGAGCTGCTCAGGGAGCACAGTCCGTCGAATAATACACACCTCGGTCTCGGTCCAGTCCAGTTTCTGGGTCCAGTTGAGGTTCTACTGTTCTGTGTGTTCTTGTTCCCAGTGTGAAGTCGGTCCAGCAGCAGGACGCGGGTCAGTACTGGTGTGAGGTTGAGTTCCACGGCCTGACGTTCTCCTCTGAACGGGCCTGGATCACAGTGGAAGGTGAGGACCCCGAACGCACCGCCTGTTTGTCTGTTTACAACGTGTGGAGTCAGTGAACGCCTCCCGGTCCTCCAGCTGTTTCAGCAGCCTGACAGATGTTTAAAACAGCAGGTGTCTGTGTTTTCCCGCTGTGTGCTGTGACCCCGAACACATCGCTGCGTTTCCTGTCTCCTGCAGGCGTCCCTCACTTCGTCCAGGAGCCGCAGGACGTGGCCACGCTCCCCAACGTTCCCTTCAACCTCACCTGCGCTGCCGTCGGCCCCCCCGAGCCCGTGGAGGTGCTGTGGTGGCTGGGGGGGGTCCAGGAGGGACGGCCCAGACCGTCCCCCTCCGTCCTTCACGTCCAAGGTCAGAAAATCTTCTGCTTTCAAGCGTGTGGAGCAGGCGCAGCGTGCGTCACACACGAACACGTTCATCGTAAATCCATCGCCTGCTGATCGGGGGTCAGTTAGCAGACCGGGGTCTGATGGTGCGGGGGCTCTGGGGGGTCAGCTAGCAGACCGGGGTCTGATGGTGCCGGGGCTCTGGAGGGTCAGCTAGCAGACCGGGGTCTGATGGTGCGGGGGCTCTGGGGGTCAGATAGCAGACCGGGGTCTGATGGTGCGGGGCTCTGGGGTCTAATGGTGCGGGGGCTCTGGGGTCAGCTAGCAGACCGGGGTCTGATGGTGCGGGGCTCTGGGGTCAGCTAGCAGACCGGGGTCTGATGGTGCGGGGGCTCTGGGGGTCAGATAGCAGACCGGGGTCTGATGGTGCAGGGGCTCTGGGGTCAGCTAGCAGACCGGGTCTGATGGTGCGGGGGCTCTGGGGTTTAGTTAGCAGACCGGGGTCTGATGGTGCGGGGGCTCTGGGGGGTCAGATAGCAGACCGGGGTCAGTTAGCAGACAGGGGTCTGATGGTGCGGGGGCTCTGGGGTCAGATAGCAGACCGGGGTCTGATGGTGCGGGGGCTCTGGGGGTCAGATAGCAGACCGGGGTCTGATGGTGCGGGGGCTCTGGGGGTCAGATAGCAGACCGGGGTCTGATGGTGCGGGGCTCTGGGGGTCAGTTAGCAGACCGAGGTCAGCTAGCAGACCGGGGTCTAATGGTGCGGGGCTCTGGGGTCAGCTAGCAGACCGGGGTCTGATGGTGCGGGGGCTCTGGGGGTCAGCTAGCAGACCGGGGTCTAATGGTGCGGGGCTCTGGGGTCTAATGGTGCGGGGCTCTGGGGTCAGCTAGCAGACCGGGGTCTGATGGTGCGGGGCTCTGGGGGTCAGCTAGCAGACCGGGTCTGATGGTGCGGGGCTCTGGAGGTCAGCTAGCAGACCGGGGTCTAATGGTGCAGGGGCTCTGGGGGTCAGATAGCAGACCGGGGTCTGATGGTGCGGGGCTCTGGGGTTTAGTTAGCAGACCGGGGTCTGATGGTGCGGGGCTCTGGGGTCTAATGGTGCGGGGCTCTGGGGGTCAGATAGCAGACCGGGGTCTAATGGTGCAGGGGCTCTGGGGTCAGCTAGCAGACCGGGGTCTGATGGTGCGGGGCTCTGGGGTCAGCTAGCAGACCGGGGTCTGATGGTGCGGGGGCTCTGGGGTCTGATGGTGCGGGGCTCTGGGGGTCAGATAGCAGACCGGGTCTGATGGTGCGGGGCTCTGGGGTCAGATAGCAGACCGGGGTCTGATGGTGCGGGGATCTGGGGGGTCAGATAGCAGACCGGGGTCTGATGGTGTTCTTCAGCGCCGGACTGAGACTTCTGGTTCTACTTGCAATGCGGCTCGTGAAGTTCCTGACCCGCTCACTGGGTTTCAGAGACAGTGGGATCAGTTTGCAGTGGTGCAGGTGCATGATGGGAGATGTAGGATCCGGGACTTCTCCACCTCCGCAGCGTAGTGATCATAGAGTCGCTCGGGTTGATCTGTTTGCTGTGACCTCGTTATAAATCCAGCTGATCAATAACTGAGTCATGATGAGTCACACAGCCACTGTGTGTGTGTGCGTGTGTGTGCGTGTGTGTGTGTGTGTGTGTGTGTGTGTGTGTGTACATAACTACATTATAATGAGGCAATATCTCTTTCCCCGAAAAACTGAGCCTGGATCAGCTGGTGCTGTAAGATAAACACACAGCGGCTGTGACTCAGTTATTGATCAGAAGCAAAGGAAGGTGGTTTTACTCTGTAATGACGCACGCGAGCGTTGGAATTAACCCAAAGGTCGTTCCTGGCGGGTGGAGCTGAGTTCAGGGCGACTCGCACACACTCGGCAGTATTGGTTTTCTATGAGCAGGGTGTGACGTCCGCTTCCTGAACGTCGCACCTGTTGCACCTGTAGCATCGTGATTACATCACAGCTGCGTGGAAGGAAAGGAAGCTTCCAGAAACTCGTGAAGAGAAAACGCGACTCGCTGCTCGTCTCCGCCCGCCGCTGCGAGAACTCGAGCTCATTGGCTGACGGAGGTGAACAGCCGGCGGAGCTGATCCTCCAGCCGCTGCCGTTTAAAGCAGCGCAGAAGAAGAGGACGCGGCGAGACGACGTCGTTAAAAGCTCAGACGATGGAGACATGACGTTTCTGTCGGCTTCGTGAGTTCAAATCGATAACATCTGATCAATAACTCTGTCTGTAGGAGCGAACGGCAGCGTGAAGTTTTACTGTGAAGCGAAGAACGCCAGAGGAATCTCCGTCTCTAGAACCGGCACAGTTCACATTAAAGGTGAGACAGGTGACATTACCTGTGTGACTCAAACTGTCACTTACCAGCAATGTTTAATATTACAGTATTTATTCATAAAGCTGTCTGAACATCTTAACTTTCTGCCGGCAAACTCAGTCTCAGTGTCTTTTATTAGCAACTCTGTAACGTTAGCATGAGAAGCACTGGTTCCTGTGCTAACGTTAGCACGACATGAGAAGCACTGGTTCCCATGCTAACTTTAGCACGGCATGAGAAGCACTGGTTCCCATGCTAACTTTAGCACTTCTTCTCATGCTAACGTTAGCACCCCATGAGAAGCACTGGTTCTCATGCTAACGTTAGCACGGCATGAGAAGCACTGGTTCCCATGCTAACGTTAGCACGACAGGAGAAGCACTGGTTCCCATGCTAACGTTAGCACGACATGAGAAGCACTTATTCTCATGCTAATGTTAGCACGGCATGAGAAGCACTGGTTCCCATGCTAACGTTAGCACGACATGAGAAGCACTTATTCTCATGCTAACGTTAGCACCCCATGAGAAGCACTGGTTCTCATGCTAACGTTAGCACGGCATGAGAAGCACTGGTTCCCATGCTAACGTTAGCACGACAGGAGAAGCACTGGTTCCCATGCTAACGTTAGCACGACATGAGAAGCACTTATTCTCATGCTAATGTTAGCACGGCATGAGAAGCACTGGTTCCCATGCTAACGTTAGCACGGCACGAGAAGCTAATACTGACTGGGACAAGTTACTGTTGCTGAGCTGTGATTGGACGATAACTCTCTGGGGGCGGGGTTAAGTGAACAGTCTGCCTCTCTGTCTCAGTGTTGCCGGCGGCTCCGGTCGGGCTGCAGGTCCTGAGGATGGTAGACAACAACGTCACGTTGTCATGGAAACCAGGATTCACGGGACACTCTGAGCTGTCCACCTGCATCGTCCAGGTCTCACACACGCACACACACACACACACACACACAGTTGTGAGCTGATTGAAAACCGATAATAAATAATAAAATATGATATTCTAAATCAGCAGTTTTTAAAAAACCTCTTCCTCCTCCTCCTCCTCCTCAGCTGTCGAGGCGTTCAGCCCGGAGGTGGGACCTCCCTCAGCAGGAGGTTCTGGTTCCTCCTCACCTTCAGGTCCTGTCGGGTCTGAGGAGCCACTCGAACTACAGCGTCAGAGTCTCCTGTGTTAACGAGGTGGGGGCGTCGCCCTTCTGTCCCTGGCTGCACTTCCAGACACCTGAGTCAGGTAAGAGACGTGAGCCTCGGTAAAAATCTGCTGATAATGCAACACGGAAAGAGTTTTTGTCTTTGTCTCACTTTCGATTTGAGGGATAATCAGCTCTAAGTGTTAGAACTACAGCTCCCATAATGCTTTGGGGATGTAAATAGGAAGTATAAGTCTATATACTTATCCTGTATTAGTTCACATGTGGTCAAACTGTCCCATTAGAGCAGCTCCATTTTGTATGGCAGAACGATGTCTCTGAATGTCCGTCACATTCATCGTGCGACCGCTTTGTAAACATCGATCATTTATTACAGACGAAGATGAGAAAGACGAGTAACCGCGGAGATTCTGCCGGTTTGCTGTTTTCTCTGAGCTTCAGGAGCTGAGAGCTGCTGTGTGTGTGTGTGTGTGTGTGTGTGTGTTACTGTGTTGTGTGTGTGTGTGTGTGTGTGTGTTACTGTGTGTGTGTGTTACTGTGTTGTGTGTGTGTGTGTGTGTTACTGTGTGTGTGTGTGTGTTACTGTGTGTGTGTGTGTGTTGTGTGTGTGTGTTGTGTGTGTGTTACTGTGTTGTGTGTGTATTGTGTGTGTGTGTGTGTGTATTTTGTGTGTTGTGTGTGTGTTACTGTGTTGTGTGTGTGTGTGTGTATTGTGTGTGTGTGTGTGTTGTGTGTGTGTGTTACTGTGTTGTGTGTGTGTGTGTGTGTGTGTGTACTTGTAATGGCTACAGAGTGAGGACATTTTGGTTCAAAGGGCTGTTTGAAGGTTTTCAGGGTTTGGGAATGCATTATGTCAGTGACGGTCCTCACAAAGATAGGAGTGTGTGTGTGTGCGCGGTCCAGCTGGACGGTGTCCAGTAGATTCCAGTCCTCTCCGTACAATCAGCTTTTGTCTGTGGCCTCAATCCACATGAAAGGACTCTGCTGCAGCCTGCGGCCTCTGCAGCGCCGCCTGCAGGCTGCAGTGTGAACACTGACCTCAGACCAGCAGTCTGTTACATTTAGAGTACATTACTTTTTAAAAAAGATGCTAAAAGCGTCCAAACCGGCGAGTGTTCGGTTCTGCACATGAAGCAGCATGAAGTGAGACTCAGAGAGTGTGAGGACTCCGCCCCGCAGTCTGTCCACGCGTTTCTGAAGAGACGCACGCAATCGTCTTTGCGAACCTACACAGAGAAGGGGGTTATGGGTAACTGGAGGAGCCGACAAACGCACCTCCCGAATGTCACGCAGACCTGCGCGTCTATCAAGCCGATTGGCTGATGCGACGTCCTGTCAGGAAGTTTTCTTCCAGCAGAGCAGGAAACTAAATTACTCGTCGTCCATCTTGTCTTCGTCTCGTCCGCGTACGCCGATAAATCCGAGTTCTTTTTCCCGCGTGTTTCACGCCGTCGCACACTGACTTCTTCTACGCTTTCTTTACATTGTGGTTCGATTAAACGTGACGCTGCCCCCTGGCGGACACGTACGTCACACCCGCGACCCGTACAAGCAGAAAAGAAACGCACACCAACGTGAAGGACAGCAGATACACTTTGTATTGATTACAGTACTGGTGCCAGGAAGCCGAGTCCTCGGACGCTGCGTGGGGTCCGTGTGACCCCCGTCGCTAACACCTGTAACTAACGATGACTCTGTGTATAATCCACAGTCCCCTCGGCGGCCCCCAGGAACCTGACGTTTGAGCTGTCGGAGCGGCTTCTGTCTCTGAACTGGGCCAAGCTGCAGGAGGAGGAGCTTCAGGGGAAACTGTTGGCCTACAAGGTGCAGTGGACTCTGGGAGGAGAACCACAGGTGAGAGACGGCGTCGTTGCTCCGATGGTCAACGTGTGCTGATCTGATGTTGATGAGATGATGTTGTGAAATTCTGCCCAGACACTCGTGATCCTCAGAGGACGAACCCTGGTGTTTCTGCATGCTAACAGCTAACGCTCAGCTCGAAGCTTCACTCGCACCTCGCCGGCGGCCTCTCACCTGTCGTGTGTCTGTGGTGCATAAAGGGAGCCGGATGCAGCTCCGGTCACTGAAGCACGAAGCCGAAACAGTTCCACTTCCCGGTATAAAATGACCCGGCTCTTCCACATCGCTCCAGAGACTCCGCCGCCGAGCCGGCTAACTTCCGGTTTAGCCCTGCGCTAACCGGAATGGGGATAAAATGATTTCGTCGCGCGGCTCTTCTAGACTTCCCAAACGTTATCGGGACCGAATGGATCTAATTCTGACGGCGAAGCGAGCCGTTTCGCGGGGGGGTAGTGACGCTCAAAGAAACGTGTCCACCGTTTTACAGCCGCTTCTTTCACAGCGTAAGTCCGAGGAGGAAAGTCTTCATCACGTGACGACCCAGACGTTGTAATTACACAGTCTGGCCGCTATGTCAAACTGGCTTCAAAGCCCGGCGCACTTCCTGGGGGCTTGGTGGGCACCTGTGTTGTAGCTGAGCTAGCAGCTCTGCTAACGGAGGCTGTGCGTGTGTGTGTGTGTGTGTGTGTGTGTGTGCGTGTGTGTGTTAATTCGCCGCCTTTGCAAATGAAAACAATGGAAACGCAGACACAGTAGTATTTCTGCTGCTCTGTCACACTCACTGCTGACAGCTGATTTCTGTGTTTACATGTCGTGTGTGTGTGTGTGTGTGTGTGTGTGTGTGTGTGTGTTAGAGTTTTGTGGGTCTTGAACAGTGTTTTTTGGAGCGAAAATAGTAGCCAAATATTAACAACAGTCATTGT
Organism: Siniperca scherzeri; assembly: GCA_027580175.1. Taxonomy (NCBI): domain Eukaryota; kingdom Metazoa; phylum Chordata; class Actinopteri; order Centrarchiformes; family Sinipercidae; genus Siniperca; species Siniperca scherzeri. Next base: position 29,314,601 of record CM050850.1, read on the forward strand.
TATCAAAGCGTCTCGAACAGGAATCAAATAAACACGAAGACAGAAGTCTTTTAATGAGCTTTCGTATTTCTTCCTACTCAGTGTGAAATAATTCATTCGTTTTCAAGAAATGTTTTTTAGGCCAGTTGGGTGAAACTGAATCATTTTCCGCGGCACAGTGGTTGAAAAACACTGGTGTAGAGGACAAAATGGAGGCTCCAGTATACTGCATCGGGGGGGGGGGGGTCATTTAACGTTACCCGACACACAAATCAAAACGTAAAACGCAGCAACACTACCGTCACCCGCCTGTCATCGCGTCAACGCGCTCTTCGCCCGGTCATAAACTTCCCTGTCTGGCTGTTTCTCGCCATCTCTCCTCCTCGACAGCGCCGTTACTCGTTCGCACGTGCACTCGGATTCGATGCGAACACGATGCGAACGCTCGACGAGCAGAGAAGTCCCTTCATGCAGAAGCTTAACTCTTAACTTTCTGATGTGTAAACGGGACTGTGAAAGCTAACTGCAGCCCAGCAGGGAGACTCGCTCCGGGAGACAGAACCGGAGAGTCCGCTGGCGCTCGGTGGGCAGAGTCAGCATGTGAGATGTCCTAAAAAGGCCACCGTACAGAGCAGGAAGGAGAGTGTGTGTGAGCTGTTCGGTGTTAAATAAAGGTGTGTGTGTGTGTGTGTGTGTGTCGATCAGTAATTGGAAAGATTACACTCTGTAGAAACATCAGAACCGGGAAGCTCTGTGATTGGCTGTCTGTTAGTGAAATGCACCCTGGGAGTCGTAGTTGACTCGTCACTGTATCGTCGTGTCTCCCGTGAGCAGGAGCCTCTGCTGTTTAAGGAGACGCCGGCCCAGCTGTCGGGAGGAGGACGCTTCTTTAACGCCTCCTT